>CM033471.1:90380733-90959752 GCA_019447015.1 Hymenochirus boettgeri | reverse complement strand
CTGACCGAGTTATAAGAATAGGGAGGAGTATTTATGTTGTTAAACAGGATTGAAGCCACATTTAAAAGATGGAGGATGGGGGAGCAAATGATGCGGCAGAAACATTATGGGTGAAACTGTGTACAGGAAGCAAGAAGGTAGGTAATTAATTGTTGGAGTGTGTTATAAGCGCCAAATGCCCGGGAAGAGTGGAAATGATCTCCATATGCAGTTGGCGAAGGCTGCTGGTATGGGGCATGTTCTGGTTATGGGGGATTTTAACTACCGTGATAGATTGAGTAATGGAACTGCCAGCACCTCAAAAGGTATAAGTTCTTAAATTTCCTATATGAGCATTTTCTTTCCAGATGGTAGAAGTCCTACTAGAAAGAATGCGTTGTTGGATCTGGTGATATCTAATAACCCGAGCTCATTTTGGAGATGAAGGTAATGGGAAGCTTAGGGAATAGTGACCATGATATAGTGTCATTAATATAGGTTGCAGAAAACAAGTGCACTGGCTTAACAAAAACTTTTAACTTTAGAAAGCTAATTTTTGCTTTTAAAGGATCGCTCCTGCTCATAGCCTGGGGGGAACTGTTTCTAGGTAAAGATACTGCAGATGTGGACCACTTTTAAAGGGATATTAAACTATAACATTTCCAAATCGGTACCTTAGTAGAACAAGTGTAAAAAATTAGGTCCACTCCTGCATGGCTTAATGCTCAGGTAAAAAGGGAAATGGAAAAAGAAAGGGCTTTTAAAATTTTGAAAGCAGAAGGCACAGAACAGCTTACAGGGACTTCAAAAGTTGTAATAAAGAGTGCAAGAAAGCATTAAACTAGCTAAAATAGAAAATGAAACACGGATTGCCGAACAAAGCAAGGCCAACCCCAAGATGTTTTTAAGTATATAAATGGTAAAAAAATGAGGACTGAGAATGTGGGACCATTAAATAATGGAGCTGAGGTGGTTGTAGAGGATGCCGAAAAGGCTAATCTGCTAAACCGGTTTTTTTACATCGGTTTTTTACTGTTGAACCTTACAGTAGGGATTGTAACAATGTGCAGGGAGGAAATGAAGAGTTTTCACATTGGATAACAGAGGATATGGTACGGAATCAATTAGACAAAGTTAATATCAATAAAGCGCCAGACCAGATGGATTGCATCCTAGGATTTTAAAAGAGCTTAGTTCAGTTCTAGCAAGACCACTGTTCTCATCTTTTCAGATTCGCTTTTGTCTGGGGATGTGCCACTGGATTGGAAAAAACCAATGATACCATATTCAAAAAAGGTAGTCGTTCACAGCCTGGTAACTATAACCTGTAAGCCTAACATCAGTGGTAGGGAAGGTGATGGAAACTTTGTTAAGGGATCATATCCTTGACTTTGTCTCCAGAGATTATCTTATTAGTAGTAGTCGCATGGATTTATGAGAAATAGATCATGCCAACAAATTTAATTGGTTTTTTATGAAGAAGTGAGTAAGAAGTTAGATTCAGGCACAGCTGTGGATGTGGTATATTTTGGATTTTGCAAAAGCCTTTGATACTGTGCCACATAGGCGACTAATGTATAAACTGAGGACTGTTGGCCTTGAAGAAAACATTTGTTCAGGATGAGAACTGGTTATTGGACCGCAAACAGAGATGGTGGTTAATGGAGCTACATCTAGTGGGCTAAAGTTCTAAGCGGAGTTCCTCGGGTTCTGTACTGGGGCCGCTTCTGTTTAATCTGTTTATAATGACTTAGAAGGGGGCATTGAGAGCAAGGTCTCTGTGTTTGCTGATGCACACAATTATTGCAGAGCTTTGGAAACTTCCAAGATGTGCAATTGCTGCAAGCAGACCTAGATAGATTATCAAAATGGGCAGCGAATGGCAATGAGATTCAATGTTGATAAATGTAAGGTGATGCATTTGGGATTTATAATCCCTGTGCCACCTACCACCATAAATAACTCTGTGTTAAGTGCATCTGAAATGGAAAAAGATTTGGGGGTTCTGGTAGATAACACTTAGCTGTAGCAAACAATGCCAGGTGCAACAGCTAGAGCTAGCAAGTATTGTCTGTTAAAGAGGGGAATGAAATCAAGAGAGAAAAATATTATTCTCCCTCTTTACAAGGCACTGGTAAGCCACATTTGAATATGCGTGGCAGTTTGGAATCCCATATACAAGGGACATCTTGGAAATTGAGGCAGTTCAGAGAAGGGCAACTAAATTAATAAGGGGAATGGAGGGGCTTGAATATGCAGGCAGATTAGACAAGTTAGGGCTGTTTCATTGGAGAAGCGGTGGTTGCTGTGGGGACATGATAACCTTATACAAATATATTAATGGCCCATACAGTGAACTCTCTGGTGCATTGTTCACTAATAGGTCATATCAGAGGACTCGTGGACATCCTTTAAGGTTGGAAGAAAGAAGTTTCATCTTCAAGTTAGGAAGGTTTCTTTACAGTAGACGGTGAAACTTTGGAACTGTCTTCCACAAGGTGGTAATGGCAAGTTCATTGAATAACTTTAAAAAGCCTGGATAAGTTTCTAAAACTAAAAAATATTGAGATTACTGTTATTAATGCATATAGATCTGGTTGATCCAGGGATACTTTCCGATTGCCGTTTGGAGTCAGGAAGGAATTTTTTTCCCCCTTTTTTTAAACTGGGGTTTTTTGCCTTCCTCTGGATCAACTGTTAGGTAGGGTTAAAAAAAATAAATTAAAAAAAAAAAAAAATGAAATAGTTTGGACTTGATGGACGAATGTCTTTATTCAACCTTAATTACATGTTCTATGTTACTATGAGGTGATGATTCGATTAAGCTATGGAGAAAAGGGAAGCATTTTGGATATTAAAATTAGAAACCCATACCCTTAGGATGAATTCACGCTTGGATTTGGCCTGTATTATATGAGGTCTCACAATTGAGCCCTCACAATTTGCACCCATTGACTAATTAATGTTGGTAAAATAGCTTCTATTAGTTAAAACGTAAATGTACTAGCCATCTTTGCTAATGTTCTAAGTATAGGAAGCAATTGCATCGCTGTGTAGCATTAAGATTAACCCTATGGGGATTTAAACGCATTGTTGGTTGTCCTTATCGTAATATATTTCAATGTACTAACACTATAAACCTGTTTTTGCTTGGAATGGGCAATTGCAGTTTGACCTAAAATATCTTTTGAACAATGGTTTTTGGACATTAATGGTAATTTAGTAATGAACTGGAAATGTCAGAATATTGCGAATGTGTAATATTCAGTAATATAGTATTTAACTATTTTGTTAAAAGTACATTATTTAGATATATCTCTTAACCATATATCCGGAAGTTCGCTTTAAGATTTAGTCTAACCATTATTAATATAAGTGGTTCTTAAAATTTAACTCTTTCACTGAATACTTTGTATATAATAACAAATGTAATGTTACTTTTTAATATTTGGTGGTTAAACCACTTAAAGAATATAGTTGCCCAGTATTATGCATGCGATCCTAAACAATCAGGGGTTAACTGTGGAGTAAGGAGTTAATGTTTTGACTGTTGCTGATGGGCTCAGAGAGCCTTTTTAAACTTTGTTCGTTACATTGTTTCTGTGGGTCTGAGTAAGGATCGTTGATCCGAAACGCGTCAACCAGGAGGTTATACCCCAATATGTTTGCCATGAAGCAATTTTAAATGATGTGTCAATAAAGGTGATTATTTTTTTTAACAAGCCGGACTGCGAGAGAGTCTCTTTCAAGCCTGTCTAAGTGGTGCTGATTAGGGGCCGTCTGATTGTGCTAACTGATTATAAATAGTTATGGTTGCTTGTTTTTTCTACTAGTAAGATGAACAAACAAGGTTGAGGCATTTCTGTGTCCCAGGTTAAAACATACCCTCCAACAATTACCTTTCACATCCAGGCAATAAGTTTCCCATTCCTATGTAAGATGATTTTTATTAATTGGTATATAATATGGAATTCACTGTGTTTTATGATCAATACAACATATACATACAGGCCCAGTCATTGTACAAATGGCATGTTCATGGCAGCCTCCATTCAGTCCATCAGCACAAGGGTCATTTCTGTACAGATGTATCCATCGCCCTTTTTCCCTTCAGGAATTACATGAAACCTTCACTCCACTTTGGGAACCTTGCATTAATGTTAACACCCGCCATTGTTCTGCTGGCACAAATCCACCACTAAAGAAAGGAACAATTATTTGTAGGTGTTTTAGAAATTGAGTTAAAGCAAATCTTAGACATGGCTGCTAGTGAGCGCTCGCTCGGACACATGACTATCGTGTCGCGGCCATAGTGGACACAGCCAACAATTCGCAAGACCAATGTGCGTCCCTTAGGGAACCACCGATCGGCCGTGATTTACCAGCAGTCCCGAGCTTGGTCACAGCTGCAACGCACACACCATCAATTTACGGCCATCGATTCCCATCACAAAGTACCGACAGATCACATTAGTATCTGTACGCACATTACAAAGGAACCACACACATGGAACTGACCGATCACCCATACACGGTATGGGGATCTGCTGGCAATGCACTATACACAACCTATGGTAAAGGAAGCCTATGACATCAGACAGAAATTTCTGTCTTCTCCGACCGACTGTAATGCCAACCACAGACATTTGTCGGCATTACGGACAGTGGGATTCGGCCCCTAGACATTAGCGATATTATAGGTAATGTGTATGGCTACCTTTAGTTAGAGACCTAAGCATGATGGCAAATTCAACAGAAAGTTGTGAAAACTGGCAGTAATAGAATCGTTTTTGAAATCTAGGCTTTTTACTTTTTGAAGGGAAATGGCAATAATTACGGATTATCCTGAAAATAAAGTAAACATCATTTTTACCTTCACATGTTCGCCCATCCCTTCGTAGAAACTTTTTGACAGTGACTGTGTTGTTTGCCTTGCAACAGCGTTACTAGAACAGATGGAGAGCAGATAGGGGGCACAACTGTAGACAGGGATAAGATATTCAATATTTGCAACAAAAAAGATGAATGACAATAGTACTGATCGTACCAACATTAATGCAGGAAAAGTAAAGCAAGTATTAAGGAATCAAAACTGGTGACCACACATCTCCTATTCTTTACAAGTCAAACTTTTATGTCCTAACATGATAGTTTAAAAAACATCTCCCAGAAAACGATTTACGAAACTAGTGAGTACTTTTAAGAGCACAGTAAACAGATGCAATGATCTCTTTGTTTTGTATAACAGCCAATGTAATGCGATCAGTTCTTGATCTTTTTTTGTCTGTATTACTCTATTTAATTTCTGAAAGAGTATTGTTTTGTCAACTTTGTTCAGTCAAGTATGTTTCTCACTAGAGATGTATGTGGGTTCGAATTAGAACCCAGTTTTCGAATCGAATCTGAGGGTTTCGAAGACCCAACAAAACTTTCGGAACTCCCAATTTCACGGAACCCGGATTTTTATCGAAAATAGATGATTATCGAAATCGAAAGTAGACATTTTCGAAAATCGAAACTCGAACTTTTCCAAATTTTAGAAAATTCGAAATGGAACGAAACTCAACAGTTCGAACATCTGTATTCATCACTAAAAAGAGAAGCAGAAAATTAAGGTCATGGCCCAATGGTAATACTTACTGTGTCGCATAAACTTTGGTTGGGCACTGCCCAACCTAATGCCTGTGACATACAAGGGTAAATGACCAGAAAAATGGGCCCATCACCCCAATCCACCCTATCTCCACTGGTCCCACCTAACCCAGCCTACACCTAGCTACAATTGCATAAGACCTGTCCATTTTAAAAAAACATGGTTCATCCACAGAGATGGGCTATCTTTATCTCACTGCATCTTTCTGAACAACTGCAAAAGTACATCATTATGTACATTTATTTAGCAGATATTTCAATTTACCTAATTTTGTTTCACACAGCGGTTCCCAGTCCATCCACTGTCACAGGAACACTTTCCAGAACCATTCTGACCTTCGTCACATTGTCCATGTTCAGTGCAATCACAGCTGTGGAACATTTTAAAATGAATAATACTGTTACATTTCCCACACTATGCACCTTTAGCTTTATCCAACAGGCTAGCTGAATAATTGAGCAAAAGGACGCAGTTTTCAACTGCGTAATACAGGTTTCCCCATTAAGGGCATGTTCAGCCTAAAAAAGTAGAGCAAGGAGAGAGGGGAGGGGCCGGGTTTGGTATGATTGCTTCAGGGCATCTTTCAGATTTCTAAATAATGTGAAAATGGGGGGGTTGGGGGGGGGGGTCCTCTACGCAGACTATTAAAAGTTTATTTTAGGCTAGATATTTAAGTATGAGGCTTCTCCCTGATATTAATAGGCAGACCCTTACTCCCTATAATCAAATACAGTCTTGTGAAATTCATTTTTTATATAGAGTGTGGAGAGCAAAACAATAACAGAGCTTATTGGAGGAGTAATGGTTATGTGATTCTGTCACTCTCCTCCAGTGTAAGTTCGGATCATCTCAGCCTTCTCTCTATGCATGCTAACGAGAGAGAGTACTAGAAGCATACTAGAGAGAGTAATAGACAGAGTACTAAAAATGTACTAAGAGTGTACTTGAAAGTGTACTAATGTACTACCCTTTCTCAAAGGATATGCCTTCAGAGAGCCAAGGTGTGCCTTACAGTTTTGGTAGTGGAAATATTTTTACCACTAAAACTTTATTATAGTTGTTCTCTAAAATATATATTCTGTTAAAAGTCCAATGCAGTCAGTGCAGTGTAACTTTATACTACATTGACTAAAATTAATTGGATTACAGTAAACGCTGTACATTGCATAAAAATATGAGTGATATATATAAGAACAGGCATGCCACATGAAAAAATACATTGCCAACTGTGTTTGTGCTTGAAAAGTTTGAGAACTCAGTAGAAAGTACTAGAAGTTACTAGAGAGGTACTAGAAGTGTACTAGAAAGTACTAGAATGTGTACTAAGACGTACAGATGTACTAGAGACATTGATGTGTACTAGAGAGCAGTACTAGAATGTGTACTAGAGAGTATAGAATGTGACTAGAAGACTAAAGTACTAACAGTAGTAGATGTTCTAGACGAGCTACTAGAATGTGTACTAGAGACAGTACTGAATGTGTACTAGAGACAGTACTAGAATGTGGTACTAGAGAGGACAGTACTAGAATGTGTACTAGAGACAGTACTAGAATGTGTACTAGAGACAGTACTAGAATGTGTTACTAGAGAGATAGTACTAATGTGTAGTATAATTCTGGAACATGAAAGTAACTGATTTGATTTTTTGCAGGATCGGTGTTCGGTTTAACACTATTGAAACCATTTCAAAACCAGACTCATAAGTAATAGCTTAGACTTTAAACATAACAGAGTCCAGTCTAAAAACAGCAATAAAACTATATTAACTGCCTTGTTTTTCCATGTAGGCTATAGAAACAGCTGGCTCCTGCCTTATATCTCTGATTATCAGGAACAGGAACTAATCTTGATTTCAGGACATACTCAAATGGATTTATCTTCTTTTTTTTTTGTTTGTTTTTTTGAAAAAAAAAAACTTTGATAGGGAAATAAAAAAAGCTGTTATTTTACTGTATTGTTGTCCCTACACTGCCAATGTGACCCGAACCACTAGCTAAATAACATGAATACTAAACATAAACATATGTGACCAACATTCAGACTGGTTGTGTTTCCATCTCATAAATTTTTTCTTTGCAGGCAATAGAAACCTAAGGATAAGGGGTATATGTAAAATGGCCCTAAAATATTTATTAAAATATAATAATAATAAAATGATATATTATGCTAATGGTGAGACAGCCCAAGAGCCTTTCTTTCTGGAGTATGAATTTTTTGGGGCCGGAACAACCGATACACAGAAATGCCGGTCGGTCGGCCCGAAATATTGGATGTTGTGTACCCAGCTTAAGTCTGCTAGCTGGACAATAGCTCTATATCCCATGGACAAATGGCTTGCCAGCTACAGTATATAACGCATTGTGCACGCCCACTCTCAGGTGGAAATGAATCTCCATATGCAGTTGGCGAAGGCTGCTGGTATGGGGCATGTTCTGGTTATGGGGGATTTTAACTACCCTGAAATAGATTGGAGTAATGGAACTGCCAGCACCTCAAAAGGTATAAAGTTCTTAAATTTCCTATATGAGCATTTTCTTTCACAGATGGTAGAAGTTCCTACTAGAAAGAATGCGTTGTTGGATCTGGTGATATCTAATAACCCAGAGCTCATTTTGGAGATGAAGGTAATGGGAAGCTTAGGGAATAGTGACCATGATATAGTGTCATTTAATATAGGTTGCAGAAAACTAAAGTGCACTGGCTTAACAAAAACTTTTAACTTTAGGAAAGCTAATTTTATGCTTTTAAAGGAATCGCTCCTGCTCATAGACTGGGGGGAACTGTTTCTAGGTAAAGATACTGAGCAGATGTGGACCACTTTTAAAGGGATATTAAACTATAACATTTCCAAATCGGTACCTTTAGGAAACAAGTGTAAAAAAATTAGGTCCACTCCTGCATGGCTTAATGCTCAGGTAAAAAGGGAAATGGAAAAAAAGAAAAGGGCTTTTAAAATTTTGAAAGCAGAAGGCACAGAACAGGCTTACAGGGACTTCAAAAGTTGTAATAAAGAGTGCAAGAAAGCAATTAAACTAGCTAAAATAGAAAATGAAACACGGATTGCCGAACAAAGCAAGGCCAACCCCAAGATGTTTTTTAAGTATATAAATGGTAAAAAAATGAGGACTGAGAATGTGGGACCATTAAATAATGGAGCTGAGGTGGTTGTAGAGGATGCCGAAAAGGCTAATCTGCTAAACCGTTTTTTTACATCGGTTTTTACTGTTGAGAATCCTTACAGTAGGGATTGTAACAATGTGCAGGGAGGAAATGAAGAGTTTTCACATTGGATAACAGAGGATATGGTACGGAATCAATTAGACAAAGTTAATATCAATAAAGCGCCAGGACCAGATGGATTGCATCCTAGGATTTTAAAAGAGCTTAGTTCAGTTCTAGCAAGACCACTGTGTCTCATCTTTTCAGATTCGCTTTTGTCTGGGGATGTGCCACTGGATTGGAAAAAAGCCAATGTAATACCAATATTCAAAAAAGGTAGTCGTTCACAGCCTGGTAACTATAGACCTGTAAGCCTAACATCAGTGGTAGGGAAGGTGATGGAAACTTTGTTAAGGGATCATATCCTTGACTTTGTCTCCAGAGATTATCTTATTAGTAGTAGTCAGCATGGATTTATGAGAAATAGATCATGCCAGACAAATTTAATTGGTTTTTATGAAGAAGTGAGTAAGAAGTTAGATTCAGGCACAGCTGTGGATGTGGTATATTTGGATTTTGCAAAAGCCTTTGATACTGTGCCACATAGGCGACTAATGTATAAACTGAGGACTGTTGGCCTTGAAGAAAACATTTGTTCATGGATAGAGAACTGGTTATTGGACCGCAAACAGAGAGTGGTGGTTAATGGAGCTACATCTATGTGGGCTAAAGTTCTAAGCGGAGTTCCTCAGGGTTCTGTACTGGGGCCGCTTCTGTTTAATCTGTTTATAAATGACTTAGAAGGGGGCATTGAGAGCAAGGTCTCTGTGTTTGCTGATGACACTAAATTATGCAGAGCTTTGGAAACTTCCAATGATGTGCAAGTGCTGCAAGCAGACCTAGATAGATTATCAAAATGGGCAGCAGAATGGCAGATGAGATTCAATGTTGATAAATGTAAGGTGATGCATTTGGGATTTAATAATCCTTGTATAGTCCAAGGAATAGAGAAAGTAAGATGTGGGATCCGAGGAGGTGATTCGATTAAGCTATTGGAGAAAAGGGAAGCATTTTGGATATTAAAATTAGAAACACGCATACCCTTAGGGATGAATTCACGCTTGGATTTGGCCTGTATTATATGAGGTCTCACAAATTGAGACCTCTCACAAATTGCACCCATTGGACTAATTAATGTTGGTAAAAATAGCTTCTATTAGTTAAAACGTAAATTGTACTAGCCATCTTTGCTAATGTTCTAAGTATAGGAAGCAATTGCATCGCTGTGTAGCATTAAGATTAAACCCTATGGGGATTTAGAACGCATTGTTGGTTGTCCTTATCGTAATATATTTCAATGTACTAACACTATAAACCTGTTTTTGCTTGGAATGAGGCAATTGCAGTTTGACCTAAAATATCTTTTGAACAATGGTTTTTGGACATTAATGGTAATTTAGTAATTGAACTGGAAATGTCAGAATTATTGCGAATGTGTTAATATTCAGATTAATAATAGTATTTAACTATTTTGTTAAAAGTACATTATTTAGATATATCTCTTAACCATATATCCCAGGAAGTTAGCTTTAAGATTTAGTCTAACCATTATTAATATAAGTGGTTCTTAAAAAATTTAACTCTTTCACTGAATACTTTGTATATAATAACAAATGTAATGTTACTTTTTTATAATTTGGTGGTTAAGACACCTTAAAGAATATAGATTGCCCAGTATTATGCATGCTGATCCTAAACAATCAGGGGTTAACTGTGGAGTAAGGAGTTAATTGTTTGACTGTTGCTGATTGGCTCAGAGAGCCTTTTTAAACTTTGTTCGTTACATTGTTTCTGTGGGTCTGAGTAAGGATCGTTGATCCGAAACGCGTCAGACCAGGAGGTTATACCCCAATATGTTTGCCATGAAGCAATTTTAAATGATGTGTCAATAAAGGTGATTATTTTTTTTTAACAAGCCGGACTGCGAGAGAGTCTCTTTCAAGCCTGTCTAAAGTGGTGCTGATTAGGCCGTCTGATTGTGCTAACTGATTATAAAATAGTTATGGTTGCTTGTTTTTTCTACTAGGTAAGATGAACAAAACAAGGTCTGAGGCATTTCTGTGTCCCAGGTTAAAACATACCCTCCAACAATTACCTTTCACATCCAGGCAATAAGTTTCCCATTACTATTGTAAGATGATTTTTATTAATTGGTATATAAATATGGAATTCACTGTGTTTTATGATCAATACAACTAATATACATACAGGCCCAGTCATTGTACAAATGGCATGTTCATGGCAGCCTCCATTCAGTCCATCAGCACAAGGGTCAATTGCTGTACAGATGTATCCATCGCCCTTGTATCCCTTCAGGCAATTACATGAAACCTTCACTCCACTTTGGGAACACTTTGCATTAATGTTACACCCGCCATTGTTCTGCTGGCACAAATCCACCACTAAAGGAAAGGAAACAATTATTTGTAGGTGTTTTAGAAATTGAGTTAAAGCAAATCTTAGACATTGGCTGCTAGTGAGCGCTCGCTCGGGACACATGACTATCGGTCGCGGCCATAGTGGACACAGCCAACAATTCGCAAGACCAATCGTGCAGTCCCTTAGGGAACCACACGATCGGCCGTGATTTACCAGCAGTCCCGAGCTTGGTCACAGCTGCAACGCACACACCATCAGATATTTACGGCCATGCGATTTCCATCACAAAGTACCGACAGATCACATTAGTATCTGTACGCACATTACAAAGGGAACCACACACATGGAACTGACCGATCACCCATACACGGTATGGGGATCTGCTGGCAATGCACTATACACAGACCTATGGTAAAGGAAGCCTATGACATCAGACAGAAATTTTCTGTCTTCTCCGACCGACTGTAATGCCAACCACAGACATTTGTCGGCATTACGGACAGTTGGATTCGGCCCCTAGACATTAGCGATATTATAGGTAATGTGTATGGCTACCTTTAGTTAGAGACCTAAGCATGATGGCAAATTCAACAGAAAAGTTGTGAAAACTGGCAGTAATAGAATCGTTTTTGAAATCTACGGCTTTTTACTTTTTGAAGGGAAAATGGCAATAATTACGGATTATCCTGAAAATAAAGTAAACATCATTTTTACCTTCACATGTTCGCCCATCGCCTTCGTAGAACTTTTTGCACTGACATGTGTTGTTTGCCTTGCATACAGCGTTACTAGAACAAGATGGAGAGCAGATAGGGGGCACAACTGTAGACAGAGATAAGATATTCAATATTTGCAACAAAAAAGATGAATGACAATAGTACTGATCTGACCACATTAATGCAGGAAAAGTAAAGCAAGTATTAAGGAATCAAAACTGGTGACCACACATCTCCTATTCTTTACAAGTCAAACTTTTATGTCCTAACATGATAGTTTTAAAAACATCTCCCAGAAAACGATTTACGAAACTAGTGAGTACTTTTAAGAGCACAGTAAACAGAGTGCAATGATCTCTTTGTTTTGTTATAACAGCCAATGTAATGCGATCAGTCTTTGATCTTTTTTTGCTGTAGTACATCTATTTAATTTCTGAAAGAGTATTGTTTGGTCAACTTTGTTCAGTCAAGTATGTTTCATCACTAGAGATGTAATGTGGGTTCGAATAGAACCCAGTTTCGAATCGAATCTGAGGGTTTCGAAGACCCAACAAAACTTTCGGAACTCCCGAATTTCACGGAACCCGGATTTTTATCGAAAATAGATGATTATCGAAAATCGAAAGTAGACGATTTTCGAAAATCGAAACTCGAACTTTTCCAAAATTTAGAAAATTCGAAAATGGAACGAAACTCAACAGTTTCGAACATCTGTATTCATCACTAAAAAAGAGAAGCAGAAAATTAAGGTCATGGCCCCAGATGGTAATACTTACTGTGTCTGCATAAACTTTGGTTGGGCACTGCCAACCTAATGCCTGTGACATAACAAGGGTAAATGACCAGAAAAATGGCCCATCACCCCATATCCACCCTATCTCCACTGGGTCCCACCATAACCCAGCCTACACCTAGCTACAATTGCATAAGACCTGTCCATTTTAAAAAAAACATGGTTCACAGAGATGGGCTATCTTTATCTCACCTGCATCTTTCTGAACAACTGCAAAAGTACATCATTATGTACATTTATTTTAGCAGATATTTCAATTTACCTAATTTTGTTTCACAGCGGTTCCCAGTCCATCCACTGTCACAGGAACACTTTCCAGAACCATTCTGACCTTCGTCACATTGTCCATGTTCAGTGCAATCACAGGCTGTGGAACATTTTAAAATGAATAATACTGTTACATTTCCCACACTATGCACCTTTAGCTTTATCCCACAGGCTAGCTGAATAATTGAAGCAAAAGGACCAGCATTTTCAACTGCGTAATACAGGTTTCCCACTTAAAGGGCATGTTCAGCCTAAAAAAGTAGAGCAGAGGAGAGAGGGGAGGGGCCGGGTTTGGTAGATTGCTTCAGGGGCATCTTTCAGATTTCTAAATAATGTGAAAATGGGGTTTGGGGGGGGGTCCTCTACCAGACTATTAAAAGTTTATTTTAGGCTAGATATTTAAGTATGAGGCTTCTCCCTGATATTAATAGCAGACCCCTTACTCCCTATAATCAAATACAATCTTGTTGAAATTCATTTTTTAATAAGAGTGTGGAGAGCAAAACAATAACAGAGCTTATTGGAGGAGTAATGATTATGTGATTCTGTCACTCTCCTCCAGTGATAAGTTCGGGATCATCTCAGCCCTTTCAATCTATGCATGCTAACGAGAGAGAGTACTAGAAAGCATACTAGAGAGAGTAATAGACAGAGTACTAAAAATGTACTAGAGAGTGTACTTGAAAGTGTACTAAAGTACTACCCTTTCTCAAAGGATATGCCTTCAGAGAGCCAGAGGTGTGCCTTACAGTTTGGTAGTGGAAATATTTTTACCACTAAAACTTTTATTATGTTGTTCTCTAAAAATATATATTCTGTTAAAAGTCCAATGCAGTCAGTGCAGTGTAACTTTATACTACATTGACTAAAATTAATTTGATTACAGTAAACGCTGTACATTGCATAAAATATGAGTGATATATATAAGAACACAGGCATGCCACATGAAAAAAGTACATTGCCAACTGTGTTATGGTCTGAAAAAGTTTGAGAACTCTAGTACAAAGTACTAGAATGTGTACTAGAGACAGTACTAGAATGTGTACTAGAGACAGTACTAGAATGTGTACTAGAGAGAGTACTAGAATGTGTACTAGAGAGAGTACTAGAATGTGTACTAGAGAGAGTACTAAAATGTGAGATTCTGGAACATGAAAAGTAACTGATTTGATTTTTTGCAGGATCGGGTGTCGGTTAACACTATTGAAACCATTTCAAACCAGACTCATAAGTAATAGCTTAGGACTTTAAACATAACAGAGTCCAGTCTAAAAACAGCAATAAAACTATATTAACTGCCCTTGTTTTTTCCATGTAGGCTATATGAAACATGGCTCCTGCCTTATATTTCTGATTATCAGGAACAGGAAACTAAATCTTGATTTCAGGACATACTCAAATGGATTTATCTTCTTTTTTTGTTTGTTTGTTTTTTTGAAAAAAAAAAAACTTTGATAGGGAAATAAAAAAGCTGTTATTTTACTGTATTGTATGTCCCTACACTGCCAATGTGACCCGAACCACTAGCTAAATAACATGAATACTAAACATAAACATATTGAACCAACATTCATACATGGTTTGTTTCCATCTCAATAGATTTTTCTTTGCAGGCAATAGAAACCTAAGGATAAGGGGTATATGTAAAATGGCCCTAAAATATTTATTAAAAATATAATAATAATAAAATGATATATTATGCTAATGGTGAGACAGCCCAAGAGCCCTTTCTGGAGTATGAATTTTTTGGGGCCGGAACAACCTATACACAGAAATGCCGGTCGGTCGGCCCGAAATATTGGATGTTGTGTACCCAGCTTAAGTCTGCTAGCTGGACCAATAGCTCTATATACCCATGGACAAATGGCTTGCCAGCTACAGTATATAAAGCATTGTTGCACGCCCCTGCTCACATTTCTAGGAATGTTTTATTTTTCTTTCTTTTTTCCAATATGGTAATGTTACTGTAAAGTATAAACTATTGGTATATAAGCAATAGGTGAAACACTGTGTTATGTGTACTATTCAGTTTCATTGTCAAATCTGACCTTTGATTATAAAAAACAAAACATTCAGGGGGTTATTCAATAAAAGTTCTTATCGTTTAAAATGGTGCTAATTTTGCCCCAACCAATCAGATGTTAGCTTTCAAATGTTAAATAAGATCTGATTGGTTGGGGCAAAACTAGCACCATTTTAAACGAAAAGAACTTTTATTGAATCTCCCTGTCAGTGTTACAAAATGACGGAGAAAATCGCTGTATCATTAAATCATTTCACTGCATTTAAAATATCTAATTCAGCATAAAATCCATTTATACATAATGAAATAACATGAGAAGCCTACGTTTACAGTCAGATCCATATCTTCCTGGCAAACACAGCTCACAAGCTGTCCCATTAAATCCAGCATTACACCGACATTCTCCAGTCCCTGCATAGCCTTCATCACACAATCCATGCTTATTACATGGCGTATCAGGTCCACCAGGGCATGCTGAAAGAATTAGAATATGGAGATAGGTTATTCATCTGACAGACATTTATGTTTTGTATAACACCACAAACACTAAGGGCAAGGTCCCACCGTGTGCGCTGTGTTGTGCTGTCTTTTTTTTTGAGTGCATTTAGGACAATGTATTTTGTCCGCATCCCAGTCCATTTGCAGGTTAACAGATTTTTTTAATGCATTTTCTATGCTTTTGTCTGCCTTTCCAGTCCATTTTCTCCAGTATTTTCTGTTAATTTTGCAAAAACTGCACGCGGATGCAAACGCAAAAAAAAGTAAAAAAAATAGTCCCATTATTAAAGTGCGATTCTGACACGCACAGACCTAAAGTCATGTACGCATGCTGGTAAAAAATGGACCACATAGATTCGGAACACAAATTATACATTGGGAACTGATTCTCGCTCCCCTGCACATGCCTGAGTCCCTCCAGGAGGACAAGGAAGAGCCAGATACATTTTACACACAGGAACGCCCCTACTCTTCAGTTTTCTTGACTTTGACTAGACACTGCAGGACGAGTAGAAAGGTAAGGATTTTTAACACTACACAGTGGGGCCAGCAATGGGTTAAATTTTAGTTTTGGGGGTGGACATGCCCTTTAAATAAACATAAAAATTGTGTGGCACCGACCTAGGCAATCGCGGCCAAAGTAACCACTGCAGCATTTTGCTATCCAGACCAGCATAGCACAGTCGTAACGGCAACCATCAACTGTTCTTCGCTGTGACAAACTGTATGGACATTTCACCTTCTCGCCCTGAAGTAAAATGGCACAATTAGAATATGCAGAAGAAGGTTAGATATTTACCCTTTCTTAGTCATATCTTACAGCCCTTATTATTTCCACTTCATGTATCGGCATTTCAATGTGATATAATGTGCATTCTACTTGTATGGTTAAGGAATAGAATGATCTTCACAGAAGGACTTCATTAAACCCAATAGTGGTATTGCTTTATTCAAAGTGCCAATTTGTCACACTACTTTTCAAACCACAAAAGGTCTTTGTCAAGGGTTTTTCTTTTATCCCCATTAAACATTAACAATGTAAATTGGACATGTACCTCTATTTTATAACTCATTTAATTCATTCATTTGATTTGATTCTTACCTTTGATTTGCTTCCTGTTGGACAGCTTGGTGTGTTATAACACCTGCCACAGTTTCCCTGTAGGAATCGTACAGTGAATCATACAATCATACAGAATGCAAGCAGTAATATAAAAAGATATCATAACACAACTCAAAAATGTGTTCATTGAAACGGCTCTGCATTAAAGAACAAGGCAAAAAAGGTCCCGACTCCTGAGGGCAAAAAAATCTGCTTGTCCATAAGGGAAGAAATGAAAATGTTACCACTGATTGTGTGTTGCTGATAATAAGGAATAGTCATGATTCAGTCAAGACATCATAAAAATATTTTCTGTTCCAATGAAAAAGCAACTCTCAAGTGAGAGCTATGAACTGTGTCACAGATATCTAGAACAAACGTATAAGCTATATTTAATGAATTTTACACTAAAACAAGTGTAAGGGGCATTTAAATGGTATCTCCACTGAAGCTGTGCCTTACCTCCCATTCTTCAATAAAACCTCCAGGAGCTTGGAGAGAAGTTAAGGTACTTACCCGATTGCTCGCTCTTCCGCGAGTCTGACAGGTCCTTATGTACTGTATTCTATGTGCATGCACATCGCAAATGACACAGCTCCTTTACCTCCCGTTCTTCAATAAAACTAAATGTCAATTTAGGCCTCATCGTCTGCCATAACTGATATTTTGGTCTATTTGGCCACATATCGGCTGTCATTTTTCAACCTGTCCAATCGTTCTGGGCTGATGTTTGGGCAAAATTGGTTGGCCTTAAAGATCATACAGATTGCAATGGTACAAGTGGTCACTTTAATTCTCAATGGACAGACTACTAATAAGGCACATGTCTTCCCATATGTACCAGTTAATATGGGGGGATTTACCCCCTTCCAAAATTCCCAATTTATAAATAAAATATTTCTTACTAAGCCTACACATTCCAGACTCATTCAACCCCAGCCACACCTCCTATCTACCCAACTTGTATAAGGCTGGGTACACCAGGGACGAGATCGTATAATATTTCTGTCCGACTGATCAATACACAGTAATATTGTATGGCGCAAACCCAGCCTAAGTCTAAAGACCATCAGCTGTTAACTTATTATTGGTTCTAATGAAAGTTAGGCACCATTCAGTATAGCATTTAAAATATTATCTGGCTACTAAACATAGAAGACTCTGCATATTGTAAATGAACAGTTAAAATGGATGGTATTAAAAAGCACTTACAGCAAGGTTAAATGTTACCAAATTGTCACATCTTCCTCCCATACTAGAAGGTGTGAGCAAACAGTCGATACCATAAGCAATCCCTCCATCAAACATGAGCTGACGCTTGACAATTTTGCACTGTCTGTCATCCAAGAGGATTTCTCCCTGTTAAAAAATAGAACAATATTGAAATACTTTCCTCATACACAAGAACATTTCTTTATTTACTGTATGTTTTACTGGGCTATAACCTCTTATTGTTTATTTACACTTATTACAGCACTTTTATGTATTTAAAGGAACACAGTAAACTACTGCTGATATAATGTATTAACGGCTAGGCGTTTTCTTACGCGCTAACAATCACTCGGTTCATTAGCGCATTAGAATCACAGTACAGTGTATGTCAATGTGGGTGGCCACATTGCATGAGCTGCGATCACCATTTTTTTGCGGAAATGGACGGTAACGTGCTGATATGCATGCACTTTTCACATGTGCCATCATCCGGCATAGTGTGGTCACAGCCTAAATAAGACTTTAGCCCTGAAGACTAATGAGAATAAGCAAGCTCCGATTCTCCATTCCTGTGCTGTAATTAAATGCTGCTTGCTTGTGGTCCTTTTAAAGAAGCATTAAATGTTTAATTGCATTCTATCTAGGTCCAGGGCAGACAAACTTTGTTTGACAAACTTCTGTTTGCAGAAGTAAGAGAAATTTGCCAGTGGTTTCCCACTAATTACTTACCAGAGAGTCCTTGTCTCCACATTTCAAGCTTAGCTCAGAGCCTTGGAAGGTTTTTACTGATCCTCTATTAAGTAGATCCATGGTATAAATCTATTAAAAAGAAATAAACAGAGGCTTTGGAACAAGGGTAATGGGGTCTATGTGTGGATACAATTTGTTTACCAGGAAAATAAAGCCATGATTTTCCATCATATGTGTGAATACATTTTGTTCATGTTTACTGCTTTTTGAAGACCCTGTTCTCTACATAACTGTAGTTATAACACATAATGCAATATTAGAATAATATGATGTACAATATAAGACACAAATCCCACCTTGGCATCTCTCACGATATGATACTTGAGATATTGTGCTAGTTTTTCTTTGTTTTGGTTGTTGAATAGAAAATCATTTTGCTCCTTAGGTAGGTTTTCCAGTGTTTTGTCTGTTGGCAAAAATATGGTGACTGGTTTGTGAACGGGGTCATTTATGAGCGTTAGGAGGTCTGTATCCTATAAAGAGAAAAATATTAATGAAAACCAAGAAAGTCAAGGAAATCAACTGTACAACAAGTATCTTGCCCCCTTAACTTGGCAGATGGTCCAACCTAGTTTGGATCACTGACCCAAGTGGGGGGTAGGGGGCAACACTTGGGAAGATTATTCACATTCTACTTTTCTCCTAGAGTACATAGTGTTTTTGGTTCTCACCCTGGGTAAAAAAAAAAAAAAAGATGCGGGGGAGTTATCCCATTCATACATATTGTATAATAGCTATTTGATATTTGGTAACATTTACAACATGTTCAACCAATACACCCCCAGCTAAAGATTTTCACAGTGAACAGGACATTGTAGTTTATAACAGCTGGTGGGTGGCAGGTTAACATTTTCCTCAAATCTGAAAAGTTTGCTCACCCCCCGCCCCTCTGGTCCACTAGAAAGGCGGCATTTATTGTAGAGCAGGGGGAAAATTCCAATTACCTGAAGTAGTTTGATGAATGTACTGTATCCATTTGTTTCTGCAACTTTTGTCAGATTATCCTTGATAGAATAAGAAAAATGTATTTATTAATAATATAAAACAATATCTAAAATACTTCATGAAAATACTGTATATTTAAAAATTTTATGAATTAATTAATTTAAGTCAATGTGTAGCATGCTGTCCTGGTAACTTTCTGACTTCATCAAAGTCTTAATTGCACAATATCCCTCATTTTAGTAAATATTTTATTATATCTTTTCATGGGACAATACTGAAGATAGGGCACTTTGATACAATGTAAAGTAGTCAGTGTACAGCTTGTATAACAGTGTAAATGTGCTGTCCCCTCAAATAAACTCAACACACAGGTATTAATGTGCAGTATAAATGGCTGGCAACAAAAGTGAGTACACTCCTAAGTGAAAAATGTCCAAATTGTGCCCAAAGTGCCAATATTTTGTGTGGCCACAATTATTTTCCAATACTGCCTTAACCCTTTAAAAAAAACAAAAAAAAACCCATTAAATTGTGCTGACCTTGGGGTAGAGGACTGTGAGGACTGCACCTACTTATTAGTAGCAATTGCCATTCTGGTGTGCTTGAGTGAACCCTTCTTTGTTTTGGACAATTTTGGACATGGAGTTAGTTACTAGAGCTTCACAGATTACTGCTGGAATCCTCTTCCACTCCTCCACAAGGACATTACAGAGCTGGTGGATGTTGGAGTCCTTGCACTCCTCCACTTTCAGTTTGAAAATGCTCCACAGATGCTCAATAGGGTTTAGTTCTGGAGACATGGTTGCCAGTTCAGCACTTTTACCCTCAGTTTCTTCAGCAAGGCAGTGGTAGTCTTGGAGGTGTGTTTGGGGCCGTTCTCATGTTGGAATACTGTCCTGCAACCCAGTTTTGAAGGGAGGGAACATGTACTGCTTCAATATGTTGCAGTTCATGTTGAAATTCATGGTTCCCTCAATTAACTGTAGTTAACTGCAGTACTCACACAGCCCTAAACCATCACACCCCCACCACCATCCTTGACTATAGACAAGACACACTTGTCTTTGTACTCCTCACCTGGTTGCAGTTGCTGGTTTCATGAACCCATCAGACCACAGGAGATGGTTCCAGCAGCCCATGACCTTAATCTTTAACAAACAGTTTAGGGGCTTTCTTCTGCATCATCTTTAGAAGAGGTTTCCTTCTGGGACAACCGCAATGAAAACCAATTTGATGTGGTGTATGTTCTGAACCCTAACAGGCTGACCTCCCACCCCTTTAACCTCTGCAGCAATGGTGGCAGCACTCATACAGCTATTTGCAAAAGACACCCTCTGGATATGACACTGAACACATGCACCCAACTTCTTTGGTTGTCCATTGAGAGGCCTGTTCTGAGTGGAACCTATGCTGTTAAACATCTGTACGGTCTTGGCCAATGTGCTGCAGCTCAGTTTCAGGGTGTTAGCAATCTTCTTCTAGCCTAGGCCATCTTTATGAAGAGCAACAATTCTTTTTCTCCGATTCTCAGAGTTTTCTTTACCATGAGGTGCCATGTTCAACTTATGGAGACCAATATGAGAGTGTGAGAGTGATAACATCAAAGTTAACACACCTGCTCCCCATTCACACCTAAGACCTTGTAACACTAATGAGTCACATGACAACAAGGCTAATTGGCACAATTTGGACATTTTTCCCTTAGGGGTGTACTCACCTTTGTTGCCAGCGGTTTTAACATTAAAACTTTACATTGTATAAAAGTGTCATATCTTCAATATTGTCTCATTAAAAAGTTTCATAAAGTATTTACAAAAATGTTGTACTTACGTTTGTGGGATACTGTAAAATGCTTTGTTTACCATCTGTGCTGTGCACCAGTTTTCTATACAGGTATGTCCTAAGCACAATACATAGCCAGGTAAATAATAAGCATGTATAGATAATTATGCAGGATTTTTCTGACTGCAGAAACCTACCTCATTAAAATGAACCTTATGTCCCAGCCATTGCACTGTTCACCAATGGCACACACTCTATATAAATTAATGGTGAAAAATGTATATATTTGGAGATCTGATTTAATGCATACCTACTGTGAAAACAAAAACTAGTGCCAACAAACACTTACCAGTACAATGCCAGCATCCGCTTTATTAAAGAACTGCATATTTTGAGGGACAAGCACTTTGTCAATTATGTGCACTATACCATTAGTCATTATCATATCTGAGGACGTAATCTTGGCAATGTCATTTAAAACCACAGACTCCTGTGAAGGCAAGAAAATTATGTTTGAAATAACATTAAATTAGTGAAATACATACCGGTGTGTAATGTGCTTGATTCTCATTTGAAGAAATTGACATATTTGTAAATGTGTGATTGGTATTCAGAGCAAAAGTGACACTTTTTCTGAGCATTTAGTTGATACATTTTATTTTTCAGACCTAACCACTCTATGCAAAAGATGAACAACTAAGACAAAGTATTTTCACGTGTAGAATTCTGGGTATTTGTAAATTTATATTTGTTTGTTGAAAACGAAAAGATGACATTTACTTGATGGCCGTGAAAGCACCAGACCAGACTTGGTTACTCTGTGCTTAACAGTTACCAATTAGGGACAACATATTTCATCCCTTATTCATGTCCACACATAAAACTTGTGACTTTTTGGTTATCTGCCCGCAACCCAAATTGCAATTTTTACCAATTTATTTCAGGCATTTGTAACCAGATGCTTAATGAAAAGTTATTTTCTGTTACGGATAAGGTTTCTGGCTCCTCTCTCTGTTCAATGAGCTTTTTATAAGCTTGAGCATGTGCAAAAGAGGTAGCAGGGGAAATGGCACTTAATTGTTAGTTGTGATGTCAGCAGTCACAGCCTTGATTGACTGCATGGAAGGAGGAGCCAGAATGGACACAATAATTAGACTTAAATATCTGGTTAAAGGACAATTATATTCACCTAGACCCTGCTCCTGCTATCGTGCCATCTCTAGTACCCAGGGTGAGGACCTAAACGGCACTGTCCTCACCCCTGGGTTCACTTTCTAACTCTAAATTTACTAACCTTAAGTTTCTTTCGGTGCTCTGCTCCCACTTCCATGTACACTATCTTGCCAACGAGAAGATGTGCTTCTTAGAGAACAGAAGGAAACTTTAGGTGAGTAAATCTAGATTTTGAAAGAGAACCTAGAGGTGAGGACAGTGCCATTTAGGTCCTTACCCTGGGTTTTGAGAGTAAAGTTGTCCTTTAATAATACATCTTATAATGTGCTGAATATATCAGTTGGGGTTAGGGGCAGGTAACAGACAAGTGATCAGTTTTTTTGTTTTAAAGGTGAACTTGCCCATTAAGAGAAAAACCTATCCATTACTTCTTGCAGCATTCTGTCAGTGTACAGAATGTTTAACTAGTGATGTTTTATAAATACATCCCTTATTTTTCTGCATCCCGACATAGTGTTATTAAACATGGCTGCTTTGATAGATGTCCTTCCTTCAGTGCCCTGTACAGAAAATAACTATGTAGATCAGTGGTTCTCAAAACTTTTTTAGACTGTAGTGCACTTGGCAATTAAAATAGTTTTCGAGACTCACTTCTTAATATTGGACGTAAAGTTGCAATTACCCATATTTTATGCCATTTACAGTGTAAATTGTATTTATTATCGATGCAGTGTAAAGTTAAGTAAATTGACTGCTTTGTAATTTTATCACAATATAATGTAAGTTATACTGGTAAAAATATTTCCACTACCAAAATTACCAAATACTGATTAAAATGTAAAAGATATTACCATACAAAGAAAATAACATTACAGTATTCATAGATAGAAATGGTCCCAGATCGATCATAGATCAGTGGTTTAAAAAAATTTTGATCTCTACCATATACCTGCGAGAATGTAAACCTCAGTGATTCTCCCTGCAGGGAAGAGACTATTGTTGTTGATAGAAGATCATCTTTGGTGAGCTGCGTACAACTTACAATGTGATACAGTAAAACCTGCTCCATTACTCCCTTTAATTGCCATTCTTTAGTCTGGAAAACACAAAACAATATAACCAGTAAAAAACAAGATAATAAATATACAGGTGAGTAGTATAGATTTTAATAACAAAGTCGTAAAGAAACCTACTGGAAAGTGAGCCCATTTATATACATATTTACAGTAGGTGTCAATTACATAAAAAAAAAGTTTGGCACTGAAATAAATGGGTGTAATCCATTAGGTACTTTCTGTGTATGTCCTATTTTATTGTTTAAAGAATAATAAAACTTTAGGTGGTAGTCTATGAAATGAGTGTTGTTCCTCAGGGGTCTATCCTTGGTCCAGTACTCTTTAACCTATTTACTGTATAAATGACCCACTGTTAGGCATTGAAAGTACATTCTCTGTGTTTGGTGATGATCCAAAATTGTGCAGGATTATAGGCTCAGTGCTCCACCTTACACATGGATTTAAAGGATAGGTTCACTCAAACTAGTAACCTATCCTAGTTTGCATTAATTGAATTAATGTCTGTCCTCACGCTCTTTTACATTGCTTCCTCGCTGACTCTTGACAGTTCCTCACTGCTGTTGGGTTATACTATACTATAGCATGCATGCGCTATATATGGTGAAAGCAATCAGGACTAGTGATGGACCCGGACCCGGACCCGAACTTGAGTTCGGGCAGAACTTTACAAGTTTGGACAAACTCGAACTTTCCGATCTAGTTCGGGTTCAAACTAGTTTGTTTTTCCGAACTCACAGACTTATTTTCGCTAATTAGCGAAAATTCGATAATTATCTAATATAACGTTTGAATTCGGTAACCCCCGAATATAGCCTTTCATTTCGGTAACCCTCAAATGTAATGGTCAATAACCCTTGAATGTAATGTTTGATTTTTGATAACACTCGAATGAAGCCAGGGATTTTGGTAACCCTTGAATGTAGCCTTTGATTTTGGTAACCCTTAAATGTAATATTCGATTTTCGATAACCCTCGAATGTAGCCTTCGAATTCAGTAACCCTCGAATGTACCCTTTGATTTCAGTAGCCCTTGAATATAGCCTTCAAATTCGGTAACCCTCAAATGTAGCCTTCTATTTCGGTAACCCTCGACTGCATCATTCGGTAACCCTTGAATGTATTTTTTATTGTTTTTGATAACCCTCGAATGTAGCCTTCGAATTCGGTAACCCTTGAATGTAATGTTCGATTTTCGATATCCCTCAAATGTAGTGTTCGAATTCAGTAACCCTCAAATGTAATGTTCGATTTTCGAATACTATAGCGTGGACCTCAGGTGACTTGTGGGTACATTTCAAGGCTTCGTTCCCAGCTCCTGTAAAATTAATTGAAAAACTGGAGGTAAGAGCTCTTTTACCTCCCGTTCTTCAATTAATGCGAAATAGAATAGGTTCACTGTTTGAGTGAACATATTTTTTAAACAAACTTGATGATTGGGCTACAAAGTGGCAGGATCAAGTTAATGATTTTTAATGTTGACATAAGGAAAGTAATACATTTGGGCCAAAATAACATAGATGCTAGTTATATCCTAAATATAATAGAATTAGGAGTTGACTCAATAGAGAAGGACTTTGTAGTTATTGTGGACATTAGTCTTGAGTATCTTGTGTATGCAGAGCAGTTTTGGGCACAAAAAGGATATACATGTTTAATGTTGGAAAGTTTAAGTTTAAATGTTGAATTTAGCTTGAAAGGCTGCATTTTTTAAGCTAATGTGTGTGTGTTGAACCTTCACGTTTCATAATCCATTCTTATTAAATACTTATATAGGTGTGTGTACCTGTGTCTGTGAAGTGAGGGTTATGTTTTTGTGTATATGAATGTAAAACTAACTTGATGAACTTGATCAAGTCATCAAACTTGAGGGCAGGATCTACCATTTATTTTAAACAATAATATCTTTGGTTAGATACATTGAATCAAACAGCAGTTTCTCTGCTATAAAATCGGGAAAATGTCTTTTAACCTTAAAAAACAGCAAATTACTAGAGCTAAAGTTACACTTACCCGAGGATCCCCAGAAAAGGCATCAGTACTGGGGACAAACACAGTGAAGGGGCCTGGTCCTCCAAGGTCACTGTTAAGAGTTTTCTGATTATGGGGAACAAAATTTGATGAGAACCTGTAGTATTTATTGACCCACTTTGCTCAATATAGCAGACTTTATATGTAAATTAAGGTTTGTTATTGGTACCATTAATATAACATATGTGGGGTCACACAATGGAATTGTTAAGTGATCCTGATGGATCACCCAATGATGGTGGTAGAGTGATCACATTGTTCTCCCATGCTGCCAGAAACCTTGTGCTCCCCCCTCCTTTCCCCATAGAGCAGTACAGGTTGCTCACCTGAGTGACAAGCAGCCTGTCTGTATGGGGATGAAGTAATAAATACCATTTGGAGAAATAAACCCAAATGGTATTGTACGTGTTTGCAAGGCTTTAGTCAAATGTCTGCCATGGCACACCTGTATTTTTAATGCAAAACGTTTTTAAAATGCATAATATTATATTAGGTTTGTAGTTAACCTTACAGTGTACATTTAATTATATTGTGTATGGTTTATAAAATGAAGACATGACAAAAATGATAATTAGGCTGACCGTAAAATTTTCACTGTAACGTTTAGCAACACAACCCTGTCTCTCTTCAGTTACTAGGCATTCTAGATAGGGGAAACTTACAGGGAGATGTAACACTTGTGTGTCTATGAGTAAGGATCATGTGATCCGAAATGCATCAGACCTGGTTATTGAACTTTTCTTGTATGGAAGCTTTTAACATGCAGCAAATAAAGAAGTGGTATTCCTGTGTCTGACCGTCTTTCTGAATATTGGAGGAACCGAGGGGAATGGTGCGCGGTCCATCTATAGTTTAGCAGAGAGATGTAACACTTGCCCTCCACGCTCCTCTTCCATTCTAACTATAGCATTGAAAAATACCTTTGTTTTCCCACTTTTAAGCAGTGCAAAAATAAATGTTTGCCATTTCCCATCAGGTTTAATACAAAACTGTGCAGGCCTGCAAAGTATGAATTAAACCCACGCTAACTTTATTCAAAAGCTTAACGTCCAAAAGGCAGCATTTGGCATATTTACTTAAATGTATTTAAAAACTTAAATTTGCCTTTAAGATTACCCTAGTTCCTTGGAAAGCATTGTTATCCTAACACACAACCTCCCTGTTTTAATGATCACAATATATAACTCCCAAAAACTTAATTCCTGTTCCAATTTGTTTACTTTCTCGTTACCATGACCCTTACCCACACACAGATAACTGCAAAATAACAAACATACATTATTAATAAAGGGAATGTCCACCCCCAAAACTAAAGGTGCCCATACATCTATAAGATTTTACTTACCCGACCGAGCGCTCACGCGATGTTCCTTCGATCCTGCCGGAACCGCTTCTCCCGATCTTACATTCGACCGACATGTGATCGCAAAATGAATGGGATTTTGCGATCGCAAAATAAATGGGATTTTGCGATTGCATGTCGGTCGAATGTAAGATCGGGAGAAGCGGTTCTGGCAGCATCGATGAACATCGCGTGAGCGCTCGGTCGGGTAAGTAATATCTTATAGATGTATGGGCACCTTAAGATTTAACCTACTACTGGCCTCACTGTGTAGTGTTCAAAAATCCTCATGTTACCCCTCTGCTCCAAACAATTCTCCTGTAATCTCTGTTCAAAGTCCCAGAAATTAAAGAGTAGGAGCCATTTCTGGTGTAATTTGTTCCCGCCTCTAACTATTCCTTGTAGAGGTTTCTATGAGGGCAAGCATGATCAGTAATCACTATGAGGCAGCATTGAAAGAGGGAATTTCCCATCATGCAATTCACATGATTTGCATGAACACTGTCTCCATTCTAGCTATAGCAAAACTGCACCTAGCAGAAGATATTTCAGATTGGATATCTAAAGATAACTATTGTTTCAGTATAGATGTCCTTTTATACCTGTTACCTTAAAAGGAAATGTGCAGAAAGTGCCTGCAATAAACTTTCATTGTTGTTGCAACATTTGAAAGGTCGTCCTGCCATGTGAATGGCGGCAACTAAAGAGATACTTTGTTATGTAACATAGTAACTCTTTAGTTGAGGCCATTCCAGTGGATTACCCAACCATTCACTTTCTGTATAATGAGGTATCCAAGTTGAGTTTTCCAGGCTACGCAGTGCTCTGGGGCAATAGAGAAATAATTTCCCTGCTCAGCACAGCACAGGAATAAACTGTGATTTTGAATTTGTAAGCATATTTTTTATTTTATAATAAGCTTATATTGTAAGTGGATATATATTTAGTCATCAGATCATCTCATTATTGGGGGATTCTTATAGTAAATGTAAGTAGCAGGGCTGCATTCATTACAACCTGGTTGTATTTACACTGCATGTTTTCCTATACATTCCCTATCTACCCTTTGCTGTTTGAGAGTGCTTGTCAGGGAATTGTGAAACTAGTAGTGCAACTACACATAGGCACTTGGGTTAGCCATTATTTTGCAGGCTATTTGACCAAAGGAAAGCAATTTCAGGCTCTGTAATATATACAATTTATCTGTTATATATCAACATTTATGTGCAGTTTATGGACTGCTATACAACAACACCATAGGTATGAAACCCAGGAGCTAAAAAAATATTCATTTTGGCAGTCCAACTAAGAAACCAGCCATCTACTTGCAAATCTCTAACCTAAATACAAAGGCAAGGCCTGCTAATTTGAATGCTGATCAGAAACTGTGCTTCTCTGAAGATTTCATGCTGTTTTATAGTTTCTCAAAACCCCCCCCCCCCCAAAATCTGATTGGTCTAGATACAATCTTAAATCTGATCTTAGTCAATCAGATATTGGGGTTGGGTTTAGGAGTCACTACAAATAGTGAACGTTCAGCAAGGAGAGCTAGTTTCAGTTTTGCATTTCATCTGAGATGTTATAGCTTTGTTCTGAGGCATGTACTGGGATATAAGCTTATTGAGTGATTCTGGCTGCATAGCTTGAATGGGCAGCCCTTAGTTCAGATGGCTCTTAGTTTAGTTCTCAGTATTTGGCTTCCTGTATCTAAGATTAAAAAAATTCCAGCAAAAGCTTGGTTTGCTGTCCCAACTAAATATTCCACAGGAGATCTGAGTAACAGAGCTATTGATGTATTGGAATATCTGGTTCCACAATTTCACCAGAAATAATCTCCAGTAATAGAACTGAGGGAGATGATTGCAAACCAGTCTAGAGAGCAACATGGTAATCAAAAGGATATCAGAAACACATGCAGTAAAGCTGTGTGTGAATAAATTCAAGTGTAAAAGCAATATATATATATATATATATATATATATATATATATATATATACACCATTGATAAACTGACATCAACATGCTACTTGCACTCAACTATATTCAGATCATGTAGTTCTAATGAATATAGAAGTAGGGAATGGGTTAATGTAAAATCCCAGAATCCCAGGTGGCAGTTGCAAATCAGTTGCTCAGAATCTGCATGTTTAAATAATAAATGGAGAAAGGGCTATTTTAACTATTATGCAAAACCCTTCTGATTGGTGGACATATCTCCATAGACTACAAGAACACTGCCCACTATAGGAGAGAAATCAAGCTAGTGAATGCTGCTATGTTTATGTAGCTTGTATTATCCCACCCTGCTGCCTACAACCTACCCCTAAAGAGAGGTGTTAAATTGTCATTGTCCCCACTGCCCCCTGTCCCTGGGTTACCTGTAAAGGGAGGTAGGAGTGTTAAATTGAGACAATTTCAGCTATTAAGCCTTATCTGCCTCAATTTTGGTAAATAAGCGTGCAGCGGCTGTCACCCCAAACAAGGGGTTAATGTCACGCTAACTGATCATAAATCGGGTAGCGAAGCATTAACCCTTTAAAAGAGCACTGTGGCTGCTGAGTGCACCCCTGTAAATCCCCTGACAGTGCAATCTGGAAACCAAGCCAATAGTCATATACAATTTTAACTATCTGTACCTGTAGCTTGTTGTAAAAATAAGAGGTTTCTTTATTCTTTGGAAGTTCCTAGGGAATAAAAATATACAAATATTCACTAGAAAAAAAATATAATATAGTTCATAACTTACTAACCAGGTGTATCAAGCTCCTCACCCAATTAAAACACCTACTACAGCAAGAGTGGGTGTAGATATTGTCTCCATAGTGTGGCTGACCAATTACTGACAGTCGACCACTATGTCCAACATCTAATGTATGTGGTGGGTCCTGCCATCCATCACTATATCGTGACATCTGGAGCCACCATTCATGTTAGATTGTCACTCAAAGAAGTCGACTGTTGGATGTTTGTTGGGCACACAATATCTAACATGTTTACGAGGCTTTAGCCAATGAAATCACTTAATGTGGCATAATGTTTCCTATACTAATTAATATAGTAAATTTCAACGTGACCTTAAAGTTCCATGATTCCTACAAGAGCTTGTGTCATTACTTGGCAGCAGAACTCTTCTAAGACTTTTAATAATTATATGATTTATAAGTAGTAGACCATTCCATAGTTAGCAGACCATGTTACAGGATATATATATAGTAAAAGCGTAAGTGAATGGCTCAATACAATGAACTAATTGAAAAGCATTAGCAGAATATACACTACCTGATAAATATTGCCTTTGCAGATGAAACCATTTCCAATGTAATTAGCTTTACACTGACATGTCCTTTCATCTGGTCCGGTATGGTTACATACGGCAAATTCACTGCAGCCACCATTTTTCTAAAAAACAAGTCACACGGTTAAACTTTTGGCTTTACATCAGAAACAGAGTTAAATACCATTTAGTCAGACTACTACAACTACATAGACTGGCACATTTCTTTTAACTTAAAAATGTGTAGCTTACATGGCACGTTAGTTAAATTGATTACTCATACACATTTATTCAGCATGCTAATGGAATGGTCAGTATTTCCATTAAATGAATGGAAGGCAGAAGGCATTGATTTCAGTGCAGACATACAGCATGTATTTAATGAATTGGTTTGGGTCTTGCAGCATGTACAGTATATGTCATATGGTTTTATAGGTGATACTAAATTGATTGATTGGACTATCAAATGTGGCAATCCATAATGGATTTGTATTTTTTGTGTTTGTATATTTCCAAATATAGATTAATTGGAAGATGTACTCACTTTTAGACATGGGTTAATGGAGATGCATGATTTCCCGTCTCCGGAGTATCCTTGTAAACAGTTACAGGCAGACTGTAACAATAAAACAATAGTTTAACAAGATAAGTCCTATAACACCCCAAATCCTAAACAACTTAGATTTATATTTATTTTGAAAAACAGAATGCCTGCATTACCTGATTTGGTCCTGTTTTAGTACATTCAGCAAATTTATGACATCCACCATTATCCGATGAACAAGGGTCAATCTCTAATGAAAACAATGTATATTGTCAACACCTTATTTCTAGGAATACAGGACAATATGACTTTAAAAATAAGTTTATCACATTTTTTTTCTTGACTTAAAGACAGAAACTGATGATTAAAACAAAGGATCTCTTGTCTTTCAAATTCCTATTCAAAGATCCTTAATAAAATCTTAGGGTTCGTACACACGTGTGATTGCGGGTCCCGACCCGTGACGCACAATGTGTACAAACATTTGTTTCGGGCCATAATCGGTCTGTGTATAGGCCCTTTATTGGCCAAAACAGATGGTCGTTCGGAGATCCACCCGGTCAGGCAGCGATCCCTGACTGAGAGGCCGTTTCGGCCAATAAAGTGCCCATACAGGGGCCGGTTATCGGCCGAAACGAAGATTCGTACACATCATGCGTTGGGACCCGCGATCACACGTGTATACGAACCTTTACAGTACAGATAACTGTGCTGTTACTGTCCCCTCCCCTAGGTTGCTGAACTCGGACATGCTCAGTGTGAGTGACCCAGAAAGTGAGGAATGCTAAAAACAGATACAAAAAATATTATTTTGCATTGCGGGATCTCGGTCAGGTAAGTAACACTTGAAAATATATAACATTGCACCATTTGTATCTCCGTATGCTAAAGTAAGGGAGGGGGAGTTAAACTGGAAGGGAAAGGGCTTTCTGTAGTGAAAAAAAAGTGTTTAAGACTTACTGTATATCTTTAGTTAAAAATGACATAGAAAGGGATACATTATTTTAAGCTTTAACCTTTAATTTAGGAAAACAGTGGTTTAACAACTAGAAGTCCCTTCATTCTCAGTCTTATCTAACTCTAAAGCAGCCAGTACATCAGACAGTTGCAAGATGGTGTAGCTGATCAAGTCCACACTATGGAAAATCGACCTACACCACCAGCAATTTTGAGCAGGTCCACATATTTAAAATGCCCTGACAAATACTTAGACCCTGATGGGATAGGTCAGCATTTGACCGATAGATTGTCCTATATTGCCAGGCACCATACATGGCCAATTTCTTTAAAGCCAATTTGATTGCATTGATCATAATTGACAAAACAAATTGAATTGTGTATGTCTGCATTAAGTTTTCTATAGTACAATGTAGCTGATATCTGTATGGAGAATTGGAAATAAAGCTACAAAAAACTGAAAGTAATGATTTGAAATGCTGCTATGTAACAATTATGTAACATTTGTCCATGTTAAATGTCAAATAAAAACCCCATATGGTGTCCATGTTATCTGCCCATTCTGACAGGGAAGGGGGGCTGAATGTCCAAACTTTTAGTAAAGAATTACATAGAAAGACAAAAGATGATTTGTTTTAATTAGCAGTTTCTGACTTTAAAGGTCGAGACCCGCAACGCACAATGTGTCCGAACGTTCGTTTTGCCCGATAATCGGCCCGTGTATGGGTATCGTTGCCCGACCGACCGGGCAGATCTCCGAATGACCGTCCCTTTCGGCCGATAAAGGGCCCATACATGGGGCTAGTACCACACCAATTTTGAAAGAATACACAGATACACACCTATACACACTATTCCATCTCCGGTATATCCTGCTTTACAGACACACATTCTGTTCCCTGGTGTTGTCCTTCGACAATCCGCATACTCAGAGCAGCCTCCATTGTTAGATGCACAGGCATTTACAGCTGTAGATTCACATCCAATCAAGAATTTAATGGTAGTTCTATTTAGCAACTGTACACAGTAAATTTAAAACAAAATAATGATAAAAAGAAAACAGCTATACAAACAATTTCTGTAAGTTTTTTTTTTATTTTTATAATTAATAGATTTTTATTGATTTTTTCCCACCAATATAAACATAATTAACACAATATAAACTAAAATAAAATTAACACAATTAATAACATTGATATAAAACAAGGTACTTTGGTTGTCTTGCTGTATATTTTGCAGACAGAACCTCAATACAGTTTATTCAAATTTCACATATCCACATTCCATTTTTGGGTGAATTTGTGGTGTGTCCCGTTGGTCAAACTAAACATTTCTTCATATTGTTTGTTTTTTGTTACTCTGTTTTTTATTTATTTTATTGATGGGATTGTGTTTGTTTTACATTTCGTGCAATCAATATTTTGGTTGTGAGGAGGCTATGGAATAATATTGTCCTTACTGTTTGGTCATGGGTGTCTAAATCTATACTTAGGAGGGCTAGTTCGGGTGTAGTGATCACTGGGTAGCCCAGAATTTTTGATTTAAACAAAAACACCAATTTCCATAATTTGTAGATTTTTGTGCACTGCGATTTAAATGTTTATAAATGTGCCCCATTACCACAGTTTCTCCAACATCTATCTTAATTTGTATTGTATTTTTGAGATTAAACTTGGTGTAAAATACATACGTTATAGTAATCTCTTACATGTCTCCCAGTGGTTTACACATTTATTGTGTGTGTATGGTGCCTCTTCTCATTGTTCTAGTGCAAATAGTTTGTTCAGGTCTTGCTGCTATTTTAACATAAATTTGCTTTTGTAGTTTAATGGTCTACAGATCAGGGAAATACCTTTGTGGGGTTTTTTTGTAGTATTTTGTGATGTTGTCTGTTGTTGGTGAGGGTTTTATTTTCTTTAGTTCATTATTTATAAAATGGGAAATTTGTAAATATCTATAGTCTATATTGTTAGGAAACTGGTATTCTTTTTAATAAGGGTATAAAAAGCACTGGGAAATGGTCAAGGGAACATGCGCATACAACCAAACATAAATTAAATAGAATTTCCCACACTGGAGCTATTATCGAGCTTCTGCATGTATATTTGAGGCTACTTTCAGTAACCTCGAAAGTAGCCTTGTATATTCAGTAAATTTTGAAAGTAGATTCAGTACCCTGCGAAAGTAGATTTGTTAACCATCGAAGATAAATCTGTATTTTCAAAACTTACCAATCAGTTCAGACAGAACTTCGGAACAGGGACCAAGATAAGTTTATTTTCCACCATGGCAGAGATGAAAATAGCGTGCATGCGCTATAGAGGATTTGAACTAGGAAGCAGTCTGAGATTTTCATCTCTGCAGCGGTGAATCGCACCAAAGGTAAATATACTTATCCTCGTCCTTGGCTCCTGCTCATTTGATTGAAAAATAGGAGGAAATACATAGCTCCTTAACCTCACGGGCTTGAATCAATACATTAAAGGAATACTATTGAAAGTGAACTATTCCTTTAAGACCTTTTAATTTGATTTAGAATATATATGATTACCTGAACACGATGTTCCATTTCCTTCAAAGCCAAATGCACACAGGCAATGTGAATTACCATCTCCTTTAGTGATACAACTATAAATAGCAATAAAAATGTAGTTACCGGTAAGCACAAAAAACATTTAGCACCATAGCAGTGGCATTGTTACCAACTCCTGCAATGTCTAAATATAACTATGTTGGTTATTTAATGGAGAGCTGTACCAAAAACAAAGCACATTTTTAAAAGTCTATGTAGAGTACAAAGCCCAAAAAGTTGGGGCACTTTCTAAAAATGCAATGAAAACCAAAATTCACTTTGAACCTTTATTTAACAGACAAAATGATTTTTAGTGCTTTTTAGTGGCTATTGTAACAGATTTAGCCACAAGGGCTTCGGGGGATGTTAGGAAACTACTGACAGTTCCATCAAGAAATGCTCCCTGAGACTGTATTATGCAAAGAGAAAGTTGTACATTAGTTTTATGCAGATAAGTTGGTTATCTAAACCCTCAAACTCATCTGAGATGGACTGAAAGACAATAGATATGTGTCACATGAGTCCATATTTCAGCTTCTACGTGCCAAAGATGTAGAAAACAAACCAAACTTTTCAATTAATGGTGCAAAACAGCACCTGTGATGGTACAGGGGTTCATCAGAGCCCATTGCATGGGGATCTGCACATTAATGCACACAAAGCCATAAAGTATTTTCCTAGGAACTCATGTATATTTCAGCTCCATAATTCCCAGCCTCATTCTGCCCAAATTATAACAGTGTGACTTCATAGACATTAGAGTCAGTGTACTTGACCAGCTTGTCTCCTACTAAAAATCATTTCAGTTTATATTGTATTTTTAGTTTCCAACTTTTTGTAAATGGTGTTTGTATTAATAGATGCTAAAGGGTCTAGTATTGTAATGAAATTCTCAAGACAGATTAAAATAAATCAACAGATTTTTTTTTTCATACATACCCTCAGGGATTTTTTTGTACATACCCTCAGGGATTCAGCTACCCTCCATTTTGGACAGTGGCAAAAATAAGTTTAACTAGGATTCAACAAAAGTTCTTATCATTAAAAATGGTGCTAATTTTGCCCCAACCAATGAGATATTACTTACTGTAACATTTAAAAGCTAACATCTGATTGGTTGGGGCAAAATTAGCACCATTTTAAACGATAAGAACTTTTATTGAATAACCCTGTAAGTTTTTTAACTACTAATTAGCAGCACCCTAGGAACTTTTGATGGCACCCCTCCACACAGCCCCCCATCACATGCGCTTACTTACAGGACAGCTTTGTGAGGGTCATGGGATGGTTGTTACTCCACCCAGAGGAAGCTTTATGCGAAACGCGTTCGAGTTGGAGCATTATGGAGAACGTCTCCTCTCCTGTTACCACATGATAATACTTTTACTGCTGTACCCCTCTCCCCTGTATTGCTTTGTGAGCCCGATAAGTATTGTTGCAGCAACTTCACTCTATCTGCTTAGTATGATAGAGCTCGGGTTTGATTATTACACTGAGTACACTGTGTGAGAGGTTATATTCTTTATAAACTTTATATTATGTGGTTATTGGTCACTTAACTATCCTCCGCAAAGTTTTTAAATGTTTTTAGTCTATTTCACGTTCAATGATTTATATGTGATGCCGTCTGGTACTGCTTGCTACATTTAAGTTTTCACAATTTAATAAAGATGATTTTTTGATATTCAGTCTAATTCTTATTATTCAATAAAAGTTCTTAACGTTTAAAATGGTGCTAAAAAATCAGATGTTTGTTTACAAATGTTAAATAACATCTGATTGGTTGGGGCTAAATTAGCACCATTTTAAACGATAAGAACTTTTATTGAATCTCCCTGTTTGTGTCTGTGGGTACTTTTTCGTCTTTTTGGTTGAATGTGAAGTGGTTGGTACACCACTGCTATAAACAAATCTGCTCAACGCCATTTACTCTTTTATCCTGTGCAATCTTATAGCACCCACTTAAATTTTAGAGCTAGTTCCTCTGTAACCTAGTAACCTGTAAACAGATATAAAGATTATTTTAAATCCTTAAAAGATGTGAAATTTACACCAACTCCCAAGCCAAAGGAAACAAAGTTGACTCATGGCTTTATAGTTAAAACAGGTCCTGCAAGATGTTTTTCAATCTGCCAGTCATATTGTTACAAGCACATATAGTATGTTCTAATTTAAACTTCTTGTTACGTATGACAAAAGTTATTCTCAGATACATACTTGGCACTGGTGTGGCAGGTCTTATTGCATTTGTCCTCCGTAATTGCTGGAAAACAAAATGGTAATTACAATTCTTTACATTATTAATATCCTATGTACCTGAACAAAAATACAGAAGAACCTCCATAACATGTCAGGGATACCAGATCTATTTTAGGTAAATGAAACAATGTTCTTATTTTGTTTAGGATTAAATGATAAATAGGTTTAACATCACTGTTTCGTCACAGAAAAAATTACTACAGTTGTGTATAGATACACCAGAAAAATATCTAAATAGAAATAAAAATAGATTTATCTAAAAGTAAGTATAGCAGAGAAACGCACGGTTGCAGAACTATGCTTACAATTAATTTATTACTGCTGAACACGTTTCGAACGCTCATGCGTTTTCTTCAGGACACTGAAGAAAAAGAAAGCTGAATGTTGTGTACAGCAGTAAATTGTTTGTAAACATAGTTCTGCAACCGTGTGTCTCCCTGCTTTACTTACTAGGTGGATTTCTAGGTGTTCACATAGTGAACTTGTGTGATCCGCTGGGATATCTGAATGTAAATAAAGATAGATTTATAGGTACACATACAAAGGAAGAATATAGGGGTTATATGCTATGGCAATACATGAGCAACAATACAGAGAATTTAGTGAATCCCTGAGCTAATACAGGAGACAGCTCAGATAGGCAATCTTAGCGTTATCATCCGGATCATTCGGATTTCGGGACATCGAAGCGAGTTTCCGATTTTTATCGAACGTTCAAGCTATTTTCGAAAATTCTCGGAAATAGCCTTGAATGTTCGATAATACTCGAAAATATGGTCGGAAACTTGAAAATAGTTTCCGATCGTATTTTTGAGGATTATTAAATGTTCGAGGCTATTTTCTAAAATAGCACAACGTTCAATAAAAATCGAAAACTCAATCAGAAGTCCCAATTTTAAGTTCTGTTTTCGGATTTTCAGATCTTTGGGATTTTCCTGAGATCCGAAAACCCGAAAACGGTAGGAAACCCGTCAGTTTCAGCCATCTTTACTGAAATTTTTTTAGGAAAAATCACTGCCTATTATAATATATGGATGAATGCATAATGCATAATATTGTAATTCTTTAAAACAGATTAAAATATTTCACAATGGTGAGTGTGGCTCAATCAGCAGCACTATATTATGTAAACAATGATGTCATGTGTTTAGTAGGAAAACAAAACAATCTTACCAGTGTCACATTTAACACCTTTCCAACCAACTTCACATTCACAAGTCCCATCTCCACTGATTCCTTCATTGCATTTTCCATTGACACAATAACATTCTGAAGAAACAGTTTATTATTAAAAAGGCTAAGTTTCGTTACTATTATTAAGCACACATATCTTATATGTTCAGGTACATTTTTATATTGCTTGTTAAGGCTGGATACACACGGCCGGACTATTTGTCACGACCAAGCGCTCGCTATGAGCGAGCACTCTGCTAGGACAAACTGTCCATCGGTCGTGGTAAATTCGGCCGCGGCCGAATTAGCGAACGATCAATCTCACGGTCCCATAGGGAACCTCACGATCGATCGGAATTTTCCAACACAGCCGATCGTTCGTTCGCCCGAAAGGTAGGAGTGTAATATCTCACTGCCAAATATATTGTCATATTTCTAAATAATAAATCGTTATGGTTAATTTACGATAACAATCATAAATTAATGATCGTTAAACTGATTGGAAAGTAACAACCAATTTCATGATTGTTCATTTACAATTGTTATATAACGATAACGCAATTGTAGATTTATAATCTCCTGACAGTGTGTGGAGGATGGATTTATCCTCTAGCGCCCAGTGACATCACTGAAAGCATTGTCCAATTAGAAGTGTACTTAAATCGTGAGGAAAATAGTATGTGTAGTCTCTATTCCTGTGGATGAAGCCTTTAGCGTAATGCGTCCAGTGTGGAGCATTATGCAGACCCCCCTCCCTTGAATCTGGACTCTTTGATAACCCTGACAGTGTTTGCAGAGGCAATGGTCGCTCATTTATCGATTAAGTTCCCATAAGTTCACCTCTAGTGACTATATTTCTGATTTCATGTGAGCTTATCGTGTGTGTTACTCTGGATATATTGCTGTATATTTGTATTAGAGTCTGTTATAAGGTGCTTATACGCTATTTTGCTGCTATATTTGATTGTTAAATTAACAGATCAAATCAAGGGAAAGAAAATGGGGTTTTCTGCTAATTTTAACTGTTTTTAATGGTACATTTCGTAAATTGTTTGTCACTTAGTTATTATAAAGCAGAATATGGTTTATTCAGTGTGCTTAAGGGTCTTTTTCTCTCTTTTCATGTATTAAAATGTATTTACCCCAATAGGCAGCACAGGCTTTACTGGAAGTTTACCTTCAATTAAACAGGTAGTATATAGCTGTAAAGCTTTTTGTTTATACCCAGGGGGTTGGCACTGATGAAAATAGCTGCCAATGGGGAAATTTGGGACATGTGGCTGGATCGTTTTCAAAAATTCCAGAAATCCTCTAATTTACAAACATTTTCTAACACGATTTGGAAATGTCTGGAATCTGTAAAGCAGAATTCTGGGAAAATCCTCTAAATCCAAGATCCGCTGACCTTAAAAATCTGCCTCGGAACCGGGTTCGGGTCCATCTCTTATCCTAAAATTATATAGATTGTAGCTATTCACATCCTTTGTTCAAGTCCATTAACAGGCTCAATACCCACTCCGTCTTTAGAGGTAAATGCACGAAATCAGGAAATGTAGGAAGCCAACAGGCAGAGTTTTCACTGTAAAAACATTTATTGCATGCATAAATGCAACATATTTTGGAGCTGTTTGCTCTGCTTGATAAAGGATCACACAGCTCCAAAACATGGTGCAATTGTGCATGCAATAAATGTTTTTACAATGAAAACTCTGCCTGTGGCCTTCCTACATTTCCAGTGATTTCGTCCATTCTTAATCCTGACATGATTTCCTATGCAAGTGGTGCCACTCTGCTCCCTGTTCTTTTCTATTGCCTTTTAATGTACCCCCTCTTTCATTTATCTGGTTTCTTTATGAAAGGCATAATAAGAGTTTTTTTACATAGTAAAGAAATCTAACTGTAATTATCCTTTCTGTCCACGTTTCCTCTTATGTGTTACATCAAACTAGAAATCACATGCCAGGTACATGAGCAATGTATGGGGAAGTATTACTGAGACCTCTTGAGAGTTCCAGGCAATGTTTTCTTTTGGGAAGTATAAGGCAGTGATCCATAATGCTGTATTACTGCCTTATCTTACCCAATAGGTCCTTGTAATTGTACCTTGATCACAATGGATGCCGTATTTCCCTTTGACGCAGGTTTCACAGGCTGTTCCAGTGTAGCCATCTTTACACTGACAAATCCCTGTGCCATTGACACCATCTATACATACTCCATTCCCAAAGCAAGGGTTTTCACTTTTGCCAGGACAAGTGAGACACTGTTGTCCAAAGAACCCAGGGCAGCATTCCCTAGTCTGTAAATACAAATATATAAAAATATACTGTACATCATTGAGTCATTGACCTTTATTATGTAAATACTATGTGCAAGCAATTCAGAGGGAAGGCACACATCCTCCTCTCCTTTGGGGTAAACAGTAGAAGAAAAGTAGAGCTGTGATCCTTTTTATTTATTTTACTAGACAACAACAACAAAAAAAAATATAGCAAGCTTTCGGGAGTCATAAGCCCCCTTCATTAGGCTAGATGTTACCAAGTTAAACAGTGGGATAAAATAAGCCCCTTCCCCTTTTCTAAATGACTACTCCCATTACATAATATGAAAGTTTCCATGCATTTATGGGAAATCAAGGCAATTGCACATTACATATTACTCTTATAAAAAAGGGTTCTACTTTCTGTTCTGAGATAAGGAGATTTGATTGACAACTTTGTATAATAACCCTGCTTAAGAAATAATGAATCACATGGAACTGTGAAATGTTTACATTTTAAAGGGCATGTCCATCCAAAGAATAATGATTTGACGTGGTGCTTTCCATGGCGTCAGCCATGTCTGTGATTGGCACAGATGCGGCTGACGTCATGAAAAGGCGCCGCGGGAACGAAGGGCTGTAAGTATAGATAGGATTATTTAAAAAAAAATATATATAAATGTGTTTTAGTCTGGGCAGGGGTCATCTAACATCCAAATATATCAAGAATAGTCCATATGCACACTAATCCCCAGGTGGGTGCAACAAGTCCAATTCCCCTACTTCACAGGGAACAAGGCAATCAAAAAAGATACAGGGTGGACTGCACTCCAAGATTGAATGTTTATTACAAGCCAAACATCAAACAGCAATACAACGTTTTGAGGGTAACACCCCCTTCATTGTATTACTGTTTGATGTTTGGCTTGTAATAAACGTTCAATCTTGGAGTGCAGGTTAAGGTGACGTCAGCCAGCTTGGATTACAGATGAGATGATCCTGGTCTGCAAAAAGCAAGCTGCAAAAACGTATGTATCTACAGTTTGGTTGAATGGATTTTAATGGGGGGTGGCTTATTTTAAAGCTACAGTCATGGCCAATAACATATAAAATTATAGGTTTTGGGGTGGACTTGCCCTTTAAAAAAACTTTTTTTCCAACAGCTGTTAATTGTATCCATGCAAGTATGTGATGCACATTTTACATTACAGTATTGTAATGTATATATGTTTGTATAGTTTATTTATGAAGATCTATACAATAACAATGTATAATAATTTCATTAGCTAATGTGCTCAATGACAAATAAATATATCCATCTACTGACTAAATGAGTAGCTAAAAGGACAAATGTCTAATTTAATTTATGATACATAATAGATTTAAAATATTGGCCATTTGGTTCCAATGTCCAATAAATTAATAGACAGGCATAATAAATTTTAAAATGGTGCTACTTTTGCCCCAACCAATCAGATCTTATTTAACATTTGAAAGCTAACATCTGATTGGTTGGGGCAAAATTAGCACCATTTTAAACGATAAGAACTTTTATTGAATAACCCTGTTAATGTGTGATATATACCAATATATTGGTTCTGAACTATGCATAGCTTCAGATGTTCACCATTCAATGGAAAAAGCTGAAAATTATATGTATTACACCAGCAGCCTTAGGGGGGACCCAGGTACCATGGGGTTATCATGGGGTTATCACACTTCCAGGAGTGGACACTTGAATATTTTTTGAATATGTTGTGCAGTATGTAACATCCCCATATACAATGGAAATGTAGGCAAATTAGTTTTAACAGATTTATAACTGAAACCAAAGGTATACTCACAATTAAAGTTATTGCACACTGAATCTGGCATCCAATGTAAATAAATCTTCTCCCAAAGTTATATTTTGTGAAAATGCAACTCTTTTTTTGATTGGTCTGTACAATAAGACAATAAGAAGAATTTTCTTGTAAATAACACACTGGAAAAATTACTAAACAATAATACAGGTAGGGCGGATATTGAATGAGCTTATTCTAATGCAGTAACTTTAGTACACCTAGAGAAATGTATTTATAAAGCTTTAACTATGAAGGGACCAAAACCCCAAATATGATCGTACACGGCTAGTAATCAAACGATAATCATTTTGTTTTGCTTTTCATGTTATTGCCCGTGTTATGTTTCAGGCACTAAAGCTTATAATTTATAGAGGAGTTGCACTGCAGCTAAATAATATGTATGTATAAATTTTATTTATTATATCACCACTTGGGGACACGGCTCTGAACGACACTGGAATACAAAAATCCAAACAAGAGGGACCAACATAAGAAATATAAAAACATAAATATGATCATATCTGTTGTATTCAGAGCCGACTGGCTTTCTCAATTCAAAATGACTTGTACAAGAATCTGTGGCAATTATGTACCCTGGAAAATCCCAATTAGCATATCACAGCCAGGTGTTAAGGGCGTGATTGCATAGGGCTAAGAGGTGTTATAGGAACGCCCAGAGTAAGGTGTCAAAACAGCATTGTACATGGTAGACAGTTGGTGTTGAACCCCCCCACCTCTATTTAGGATTGGTTTCTTTATTTTCACATAAATGGCCTCCTTAACACCTCTCTTGAACCAGTTACGTTCCTTTGCCAATATGCTAACATTACAATCTTCAAAGGTATGTCCTTTATCCTTAAGATGCAGGTACATGGCTGAGTCCTGACCCGATGAATTGGCTCTTCTGTGCTGGGCCATATGTTGATGCAGTTGCTGTTTGGTCTCCCCCACATACAAATCAGAGCATTCTTCACTGCACTGCACTGCATATATGATGTCGCTTATCTTGTGTTTGGGTATTGGGTCTTTCAGATGTACCAATTGCTGCCTCAGTGTGTTGTTTGGTTTAAAGCAGACAGGGATAAGGTGTTTTTTGAAAATTCTTCTTAATTTCTCAGAGACCCCTGCTACATATGGGATGATTATGTTCTTTCTCCTGTCTTGCTTCTTCCCTTCACTGTCAGATGACTAGCAAAATGTCTTCAAGAACTAAACTTTAAGTCCAGTTGAAATAACTGAATACAACAGATATACCATGACCTGGATGAATGAGAAACTTCACAAGCATAAATATAAACACTGTTATAGAAGTATATACGTTTTTGAACCTTACCCACAGGATAAAATTACACAATTTCTTCTTTACCTCCACCAAAACCCAAGTTAATTATACTGTAGTTACTCACCTCTACAAGGTCCCCGAAGCCCAGAAAACATACCGTTCCCCGCTGCAAGAAAGCCACCATCTGTGTGAGATGCTAGCATTCTTCCAGAATGCAAAAGTCAGTCTAGGCCCAGATGGTGATGTCCCAACCAATGACCGACTCTGCATTCAGCCACTCCTCCCCAGTCCTGTGTGTCCTCTCTGAAAAAGCTCTATGAGCTTACTTAGGAGACGAGGACCGTGGAGGAGAAACCTAGAAGGGAAAGGTAAGTATTCTGGGATTTAGGTAGTACAGGGAGGTAACAATAACAATCTCATGATGTAGGGTGTATTCTAGGGTGGATATGCCCTTTAGAAAATTAGGAAAATGGGCCTGACCCTGGAGAGAAGATTTAAGTTCCTGTGTAGTATAGAGCCAAACAGAAACATTTGGTGTGGTCTGAAGAGAAGAAATATGGGCAGGAGTTAGTAAATGAAAAATACTAGCAAATATATGACGTAATCAGTAAGCAAAAAGGTAATGCTATGTTTGTTAAATAAAGTATTAGCTAGCAGAAGGATAATGCTATGTTACCACTGGAGATGGCTAAAGTTCAGTTAGAAAGTTTGGAAACTAACCCATTTAAGTCAATGGGAGGAAATAGTTCGAAAAGTTTGAATAAATTACAATTAAAATAACAATGGCAATGGCTGTGGCACCTTGGAAATGGTCTGCGGATCATGTAAACATCACCAAATGTGTTTAAACACTTCTTCCCCCCACGATCAGGCAATTGTTGGGTTTCTGCACACTACATTCGAGGGTTTTGGCCAATTTGGGGGTTACCGAATGATACATTCGATGGTTACTGAACGATACAGTCGAGGGTTACTGAAATCGTTCACTACATTTGATGGTTACCAAAATCGAACAATAAATTTGAGGGTTACCGAAATCGACTACTTCATTTGAGGGTTACCGAATGATACTTTCAGGGGTTAAAAAACAATACATTCGAGGGGTACCATAATCGAACTCTACATTCGAGAGTAACCGAAATCGACCGCTGCATTTGAGGGCTACCCAATGATACTGTTGAGGGTTACCGAAATAGAAAGATACATTTGAGGATTACCGAAATCGTTCGCTACATTCAAGGGTTACCAAACGATACATTCAAGGGTTACTGAAATCGACCGCTACATTCAAAGGTTACTGAATGATACATTCGAGGGTTACCGAAATCATAGGCTAGATTCAAGGGTTTCCGAAATCGAACGTTACATTCGAGGGCTACCGATTTGAGAGTTTTTCGATTCCATACTTACTATTGGCTTGGAACCTGGGGGACAGACTGGTGTAGTTAAACATTTATCACACTGGCTCTGAAAAATAAAAATATATAGGTTTGTTGTTGGAGGGGGAAGTATCCCCGTGCTATTATTCTACAGTCACCAATCCAAAGTCTGTCATTTGTTTGTAAGCTACAACAGACCAATACAACCTGATTGATAGCTATTGGTTAATAAACTAGCAAATCTATGTCTACAATATTAAATCACCTGCTCTGGGTCTGTCGTACATTAATGTTAGTAACACGACCATGTTGTGTCACCTCTCCCCTTGCTGTGGCTGCTGGGTGATTTATGGTCCCATAATCTACCTTAGCTAGGTGGCACCCAGCTAAGTGTATGCAGTACACGTCACATGTTCTGTAGTTCTTTAGAGATCAGAACAAGGATGCAGCACCCTTTCTTCATAGAAGCTGAGAGCCAATTATATAACAGCACAGAGATCCTCCCTCTACCTGGCACTGAACAGAGGTTTCAGTCCACATGCTCCTGTGCCTAACAATTATATATTCCTTTCCTTTTCATACAAAAAAGAAATGTAATCTTTGCAGTTTACGTCTTAGCTAGCATGGATGTAAAAAGAATACTAAAATTTTTAGTAAAATGAGTACTATAAGTCTGTGGAAATAAACCTGCAACCTCATGTACAGAGAGTTATTAGGCTGGCAAAGATGATCATTGTAATCAACCTCAGTTCTATTACTTAAATAATTAAAAAATAATTTAGTTCTTGTTTAAAATAAGGTCTTGTTTTAACTTTAACATGTGTATTTACAGTACTTTAAGGAACTGTTGTATCTTAAGACACATACAGGGAGATTCAATAAAAGTTCTTATCATTAAAAATGGTGCTAATTTTGCCCCAACCAATCAGATGGTAGCTTTCAAATGTTAAATAAGATCTAATTGGTTGGGGCAAAATTAGCACCATTTTTAACAATAAGAACTTCTATTGAATCTCCCGGATAATGTGTTTTATTACCAGACAAACCTAGTGAAATATTTTATTTGATCACCCAGTATATAAAAGAAAATTACCATAACATAAGTAGTATCATTGAGGTCACATCTATTCTTCTGAATTTCCAGAACCTTTCCCACTCCATGAATCACTCCTTTGTCCGTAATTAGATTGGTATCGTTTACCGGTGCATCATTAACATACAACTAATGGGGATACAAAAGATATTGTCAATGTCTAGTATTTTATAGCTGTATAGTTGTAAGACTACAGTAAATTGTTTAATGCTGGGTACACACCATGCAGTATGCCAGTTCAGTGTATCGGTCGATCGGGCTGCAATAATTTTATGGTATTACAGACGTGACTGACCATTGGTTCCTCCAAATTGGGCATGTCCAACAAACCACGTCTGATCGTGTCTTCCTCTATAGATCACACGCTCAGTCACTGCAAACTGTCGTCCACAATTGTAAAGATCGACAGTCCTTCCTCCTGACTGACTGGTCGGAAGAGCTGAACAGTCAGTCAGAACTCAGGAGTAGAGATGGCCAAACTTCCGAAAGTTTGGTCTGATTTTGAACTTTCTAACTAAACGGAAAGTTCGAAAGTTCAAAAACGGACCCATTAAAGTCAATGGGAGTTAAATACGGTAGTTCGAAAAGTTCTAATGAAATACAATTAAAATAGCAATGGTAACTTAAAGGAGAACTAAACCCAAAAAATCAAAGTTTAAGTTAGAAAGTACTTGCCTCAACATCCTCTCAGCATGGAAGATTCCACTCAGGGGCCTTTTCTTTACCTCTATGAGCTCATTTTAGGTTCTGTTTGTTCCCCAAAACTGAAGCTGACATTTTTCCTTGCCTGCCAGTACTTTTACCTTGATTACATTTTCAGCACCTGTGTGATTTCCACTCCCACCTATTAACCCCTATGGTGTATGAATATATTAAATCATCAATATTCAAATTGGTGGTGCAGCTGATTTACACTTTCCTAGTAGCAGTGTTGTAGTGTGATGTATATAGGTCTGGGTATCTAGTGTGTCCGGATCTGAAATAATGTATGTCTCACCTACGGCTTTTACTCCACCAAATCCGATATATAAACAATAAATTGCAGGTGAAACATATGAAGACACAGGTCTGTAGCTGTGAATATTGCACGTTTATTGCAAAACATGCGTGCTACGTGTTTCAGAACCACTTAAGCACTTGAGGAAAGTGGGTCACAAAATGTTTTGCAATAAACCTGCACTATTCCCAGTTACAGACCTGTGTCTTTGTATGTTTCACCTGCAATGTATTGTTTAAGTGTTGGAGGGCCATATTTAAAAACTTGCGATACCACGGGTTTTGGTTACTGTACGACCGTGGCAGTAGTATACCATGCTGTAAACTACTGTAATGATACGGACGGTCATAGATTTACGTTCGCTAACGTACATTTACAAGATTTCCGATAGTGATCATAAATTAACCATCGCCATAACAATCGCTAAAGGAGGCGATACCACACCTTTATAAATATGGCCCGTAGTGTGAAGGTCTCTAGCTCTCCCCGTCAGCTGCAGCAATATTAGTGGAAAGTGTAGCTTCTTAAAGGGGAGGAATGTTGGAGGGAATGAAGAGTGTGTTTTTATAGAAACCATATGGTGCAGAACTGTAGGGGGACGATAGTGAAGTGAACTTGATTTTAGCACAGCTCTGTGCAATGCATTTTATATCAGTGTACCTTATTAAAGGGGAATGTTGGAGGGTAGGAAGAGTGTTTTTATAGAAACAACATGGTGCAGAACTGTAGGGGGAGGATAGTGAAGTGAACCTGATATTACCACAGCTCTGTACAATGCATTTCTCATCAGTGTATTATATTAAAGGGAATGTTGGAGGGTAGGAAGAGTGCGTTTTTTAATTCAACTGTCTGTATAAAAACAACAAACTGTAGTACAGAGCTAAGCTAAAAAAAGCAATACACAGAGAAATGCATTGCACAGAGCTGTGCTAAGATCAGGGTAATTATATTATCCTCCACCTGCAGCACTGCACCATGTTCTATAAGTGTACGTATTAAAGGGGAATGTTGGAGGGTATGCCACTTGCAGCTCTTCACCATGTTGTTTCTATAAATGTACATATTAATAGGACTTATTGGAGGGAATGCCAATTAAAGGGGCACTATTGGAGGGATGCAAACATGTTATATAAAATGAATGCAGCAGGTGGGCTGCCTGTGGGGCAACCCTCTTCCAACTAGGGTTCCCACCTTTGCCTTTAAGACCTGAACACATATACAGGCTTATGTATTAGTTTTGCCCCAACTAATCAGATTTTAAGAACTTTTATTACATAGGCCTGATAATATCTACACAACAAAAGGATGTTAGTATTTTCTTTAGAAGCATGATGCAGGCTGATACAGTTTGTATTTAATGCAATGGTACTTAGCACTGCAACATGTAGATTTAATACGGGTTTGGGTCTTAAAGGCAAAGGTGGCCTGTAAAATGCATTGCACAGAGCTAAGACAATGTTCAAGGTACAAGTGTACCTTGTAAAGTAGTCAGTTCAATTCTACTGGGGTTGCCACCTTTCCCTTTAAGACTCAAACTCTTAGGGCTACTCCCACTAGCGGGTTTTGGACTGCGGTTTGCGATACAATTGTGCTAGTGGGAGTGCAGGCACGTAATAGCCTATGGGACCGGCCCACTACATGCGATTTGTTTTAGTGTGCTATTGGAGTGCATGCAATCACCATTTTTGGTCTGTATTGCATATGCACTCTGCTTGGGCCCAATTGTGGAAGCGCAACACCCATGCACAGAAGCGCATTATTGTGAACGTGCGTCCTCCCTTGCCATTAAGTGGGGCCACAGCCTCAGGAAATTCATCTGCTGCAAAGCTAAGTTCCATTGCATTAAATACATGCTGTATGGCTAAACTGAAATCAATGCAGCTTGCATTACACTTCTAAGGGCTAGGCCACATAAGCGCGTTTTTCAGACAATTGCAATTTTCCAATTGTATTGAAAGTGTGGCTGTGCCCTAAATGTACATTGCAGCAAAACACACACTAATATAAATGGTAGAGTGCAGAAATAAACACATACAAAGACACACGGGCTCATTTACCCAGAGCCGATATCGCTGTGGGTAAATGTCCTGTTCGCGATTCAATATCACGTTTGCGAATAAATACTTACCGGGATATACCCACTGTGGGATTTTAAAATCCTGCACTAAAACTAGCGCAAACGCTATATTAAATCCCAAGCGTCGTATGCGTGGGTGATTTTTGCATAACCCCGCATCCAACGCTAATATGGAGTTTAAGTTGTGATAACTGGTGGCGAACCGTCTAGCACAACTTTAACTCCCTATATCTGCCCAGCGAGTCTGGGTAAATGAGCTTGACAGTCTCTTGCAGAAATGCTCACAAATATAAAGTTTGAGCAGGAAAATCTGCTAATAATATTCACTGCTATCTCTGATGATTGGCTGGGAGACACTGGCAGGTGGGGTCTCTGAGTTCAACTGTTACATGCAGCTTAGCATAAGGGGAGGGGGAAACAAACACAAGGTAGCTAGTTAGCATGTGCAGAAGGAGTTTTGGTACCTGGACCACCAGGAAGAGGCAACACTAGAAGCCAGCCGTGACATCATAGATTGCCAGTACTCAGAAATGTTCTATAAATGATTTCTACACTAAGAGGCTGAATTCATGGTTTTACTAAGTGACAGTTATAGAGTCTGTGGAGCTGCCTTTGTATTTTGGGTTTAGTTCTCCTTTAATGTAAATGGCTCTGGGACCTGTGAAATGGTCGTGGGAATAGGTTTAAATATCCAGAACTTTCAAAAAATCAATTTTATTCTCACACGCGGTTCTTTCGAGCTAATTATCCCATAAACGATTCGAACATTCGTTAATTATCCCATAAACGATTCGAAGATCGTTCGATTTTCAAATTCAATAATTATCAAAAGTTCGAAAGTCCGGGAAATCCGGGATAGTTCGAGAAGTCCGAGTACGTTCGAACTTAATAAGTTCAGCAACGAACTCAGGTTCGAGTTCTAGTCCATCTCTACTTAGGAGGAAATATTGCATGGTGTGTATTATGCTTTAAAGACAAGCATGGACTAACCATAATAAAAAGGTATAGGCATTTCCTACAGAACTCGTCATTTTAGTATATTCTAGTGGACTAACATGGCTTCAACAATCTTATCACCTTGCATTGAGGAGGTCCTTAACACCTTGCTGTTATATGCTGATTTGGGCACTTTCCAAGGTGTTTATTTAGGCCAACAGATTCATTCAGAATGGAGAAAGCCAATCGGATGACTTGAAAAACATTTTCAAAACTAAACTTGACTTAAAGTTCAGTTGATGTAACTGAATACCACAGATATACCATGACCTGAATGAATGAGAACCTTCACAAGCATATTGCTTTTATGTGAATGAACACAAAAGTCAGGTAAGGTGTTGCACTGCTAGATTTCTCCATGTCTGTTGTTGTAGTATTGGGCTACATTACAGGGCAGATATAACTCCCTCCTAGGCTCACTCTATTTTCCATAAGCTCCACATGCCATGCACATGAGCATAGAGAATGGTAGCAGCCATTCATAAATGAACACAAATTAGTGGTAGTTTCTCAAGTGTTATATTTCAATTTCCTGTAAATAATATTAATTGACTAATAATAACAGACTATGAGAAATTATTTCTTAAAAGGTTATTTTAAGAAGCAATTATTATTTACTATAAATATATATATACTTATTTTAAAACCTGAATGTAAAAATAGCAATGGAGATGCATAAATATGGCACAGAAATGCATCAGGGGTCAGGGCTCCTCAATCATCTTGATAAATGTTTGGGGCCAAAATTAGCCCTTATACGGGCACACATTATAGTTACATGTTAGCAGGGCTGGCCTTAGGATAAATAGCACTCTGTGTAAGATTTGTTACTGGTGCACCCCACATCCGAAATTGGTCCTTTTCGCAATCAGAAAGTTTTGTCTAATTAACAAAATAACAACAAGAAGAGAACACCTATAGTATTTACCTGCCTGAGGGGGACAGACCTATTGTAATGAGCTGGCAACACAGAGAAGAACAGAGTGATTGCTAGAGTGAAAGGCCTCTCTGCCAATAGATCTGCTGGGGGCGATCATGCCCTGCCAATACTAGCCTAAAGGGATTTCAGGTTGGGAAACAAGCAAAAAGTGTGGATTTAGCTTAACAGAGGAAACGTAAAAAATTTTTTAAGAAAGTAAAGTAAAAATGATGCCAAATAATTTCCAAAGGAAAAGAACAGAAAATGAAATTCACAGCAGTAAATCTCGAGTAAGTCTAGCGTTTGATATCTTTTTTATAGAAACAAGTTGCCACTTGAACATGGAAAGTTTATCTAGGAAGTCAACTTTCATTTCCTTTTATGAAATCCAATTATTTATAGCAAAACAATAGAATCACAGTGTTATAAAATCAAGAACTCTCCTCTAAATAGAAAGCATATGTTAACAGGATTAGATGGCCTTAAATACTGAGCTTCTTTATGTCACCAGGAGTTCTAACCACACATTTAATTAGATACGTGCATCTGTAGCAATGGAATACACTATCCAAAAACATTACATTGTTATATACAACACGGTTATATTTCTTATATTGCACATTACAGGTTATGTTTTAATTTACCCAACGACAGTTAAGTACGCACTTTACTAATAGGTAGGTACCAATGGGATCGGCCCTTTATTGGTGCACACGTTTGTGTGCAAAACAGCTGTTTCTGATGCAAACGTTCAGCAGCCATTGCAGCTTGTGAAATTTGTTAGAGGTTGGCCCCCTCTACTAGTATAAAGAGTCAGCCACGATCGTAGGGTGTGTGGTATTCATGAACAATCTCCCTATACTTTATCTTTATATATACTTTATATAGGTAGAACGCTCGTGACTGCGTGTAACCACATGTTTCAAAATCTGTAAGATTCTGTCTGTCATCAGACCAGCTTAAAGGAAAAGTCAGTGCAAGTTTTTGCAATTGTGGTTTCATACCTGATCCCCATGAATAAAGAAGCCCAACTGGAAAGAGAATCCCAGTAAGGTTTCCCGGTGCATGCCATTCTGCAGGTCATTTTTCATAAGTTTCTGCCCCATTACAATGTGATATCTCATAGTGTCTTCATCCTGGTTAAAAGATAGATAACATAATTAAGTGCCCAGCATTGCTCCCCAGTTAAAGGATGTTCATTTCAGGTAGAGAATAGTTCCTATCACCCAACATCCTGAACATGCAGACATTTCCCTACAATATGCAGACATTTCCATTTTTTCTTGTGCAATATAATCCTTGTTAAAGGCTAATTATAGCACATTTATTCCATATCTACAGCATACTCACTACAGTAATTGGGCTCTTGTTCCGAATATAAGTGTTGATGGCATCATTATGAGGTGCAAATATAGTGTAAGTATCAACAGCTTCAATCTCCTTTGCCAGCTGATATTCCTGAGAACGAAATGCAGTGTATTTTAGTACAAAAAACATTATTATTTTTTTATAAACACAAAAAAACATTATTATTAAGTAAGAGCTTATTGATATACAGAAATATCGTGCTAGGTAATACATACAATGAGGTAACTTCGAAAGATTGAGTAATCTGGCATCTGGCCTAATCGAGTCATAAAATCAGGTTCTGATCCGGCCATAAGTGGGTAAGGGGTCAGCACCTATAAGATAAAAAAAATCAATCTTAGTACTTTACACCATTTTAAAAGAGAACAAAAATAATAATTATCCCCCCTTCCCTTTAGTTATACCCAGGTTGAGGAACTAAATTGCTAGGTCCTCACCCCTTAGGGTACCTTCTGATGCCCTCACTCTGAAGACTTAAAACTTTCAGGGAGATTCAATAAATGTTATTATCGTTTAAAATGGTGCTAATTTTGCCCCAACCAATCAGATTTTATTTAACATTTAAAAGCTAACATCTGATTGGTTGGGGCAAAATTAGCACCAATTTTAAAGATAAAAACTTTTATTGAATTTCCCTGTTTATGTATTAGGTCCTCACCCTGGGTACAGGAGGGTGGTTACATTTTCCTTTTAATTCTCCTTTTAATAGTCATAGATTTTCTGCTTTTAATGCAACAAACATTCTGTATGTCTTTATGATTGTGGAGGAGTCAGAGTACCCAATATAAACTAACGTTAGAACAGGGAGAACATATAGGGTACTTGCCTATAATCATACTGTAATTAATGTAACCACTGCTTCCTTTCTACACCAGTTTTGAGATTGTAAGGTCTTGTGGCATCGCTTGATATGAGGGTATAAACTAGTGGAAAGCCCTAAAAAATTTGTTCAGCACTTTGTAAATTCAATATAAATAAGAATATAGACCTTACATCAGGGATATTAAAACCATGGCCCTCCAGTAACAGCTTGGGAATGCTGGGCATTAAAACATCTGGCCACAAGTTGGACAAATACAATACAGCTCTACAAATACAACACTAGCAGGGAGATTCAATAAAAGTTCTTATCGTTTAAAATGGTGCTAATTTTGCCCCAACCAATCAGATCTTATTTAACATTTGAAAGCTAACATCTGATTGGTTATGGCAAAATTAGCACCATTTTTAACGATAAGAACTTTTATTGAATAACTCTGTAGGTATGTTCTAGGTTGTAGGCTAAACCAATGGGGCCTACTTTACCCATTGGTTTGAATTTCCTGCATTGTTCATTTGTATGAGACAATAATAATTATAATAAAAATAATAATCTGTATGTTTTTACATTTTTCAGATTATTTTTTACAGTAATTTCAATGTAATTTTAATGAGTGGGCAGAATAAAAAAAAAAAAAAACCAACCTTGTCAATTAGATGAACAACTCCATTTTTGGCTAAAATATCCCCCACAACAAAATTGGCACCGCCAATAGTAAGAGTCTGAAATTTACAAGGAAAACATCGTCATTGGAACTCAAAACAATGAAAGTGAGTCATGCACACAGGAAGTCAGCACTTGTATTTACTATCACTGGATGGGCAGAATATGGTCACTGGAATATTTTCTTGCATTTTTACTGAACCTTTTCAATTAATAAAGGAATGAAGTTAGAAAAGGGAAACAGTGTAAATATAAAGTCAGCAAACCAGGATCCTTCAACCTTCAATACTTTACTTAATACTTTATTTTTTTATTTCTTTATTTTTTAAGATATGATAGAGTTTATGATAGAACTAATATAAATGTGCCCCCATTCTGACTGGTCTGCTCCCCCTGTATACTGGTGAAGATAAGTACTTCTGATGGGTTTAAGTGAGAATAGTTCCCTACCTCTTTAGGAAACTTAAGGTTCGTACACACATGTGATTGTGGATGCCGACCCGCAACGCACAATGTGTACGAATGTCCGTTTCGGCCAATAATTGGCCTGTGTATGGGCACTTTATGAGCCGTTCGTACACATCTTGCGTCTCGGGTCGGCACCTGCGATCGTACGTGTGTACGAACCGTAAGAATGTAAATTAAATGATTCAATAGAGACAAATCCAGGGTGCTAGGTTGCTGCCTAGTTTTTTTGTACTCCTAACAAAATCTAACTGAAATCTAGATAGTTGGGTCCTGATTCTGTTTGTATAATAACCCAAAGGGGTATAAATGCTAGAAATGTTCATACATTTTCCTAGAGCTAAATTAGGGAAATAAACACGTTAAAATATCTTACTTCGTTTTCTTTGGAAACACGGAGAAAATTGCTGCGCAGGCTGGTTGCCAGCAGATCCGATGAAGAAAGGTTCTTTATAGTCTCGATACTGTAGGCTCCAGAGATTATATGATATCTGACATCAAACATGAAAGGTTTTGATAAAACATATTGATACAGATTTAAACAGTTTCTCAGTTAAAGGGCAAGTAAACCCCCAAAATTAAATTTCATATGTAGGCAGAACACCCCCAAAACCTAGAAACCCTTATACTTACACAGCTAAAAACTGCTTCTACAAGGACATATCCTGCCGGATCTCTCCTCACTCTTCTCTATTGAGTATGACTGACTGCAGCGTATTCTTGGAGCTTTCTCTCCTAAACACCGTGAAAGCTTCATGAGCCAGTGTGAAAGCTCCGAGCTTCCAAAGCATTCAGGAGTGGAGGGGCGTGTGTGAGTGTGTGAATTGGGTAGGATATCTCCTTGTAGAAATGATTTTGAGCTGAGTACAGGTTGGGGTTTCTGCTTACATACAACATTTTAATAATAAATAGTAAAATTCAATCAGTGTAAATAAAATTGATTGCTTTGCTTCATTACTTTAGCAAGGCCTTCATATTTTCTTTTGTCATCCAATAGGTCTTATCATCTTGTTTCATGTTTTCAAAAGCTTGTCTGGAGGGGACAAGCACAGTGACATTTATGGTCTGTGAAAGCAAGGTCTTTATGGTTTCATCCTGGAAACAGAACATAGATGAATGTTAGTGCTGAAGAAATGAACAATTTTAACAAAGTTTATCAATCCATGAGATTAAAAAAGCAGATGGCAATGTAATACAAAAACTAAAAAGACATGTCCACCCCAGATCAAAAATCTCTGATTACCTTCCCCAACACCAACCCCCTAGATTGTTATAGTAACTTACCTACCCTTGATCCCTGAAGCCGGTAATATGTCCCTTTCCCTGCTGTGCTTCTCCTACCCAGACTTCACCCCCTCTGTAATTTTAGAGAGCAGGACTGAGAAGGCACATTACCATCATGGCTGTGGCCTGTTTCTGCATTCAGGAAGAAAGCCAGAACCCCAAACAGATGCCAGTAATCTTGCAGTGGGAATTGGAGGTTTGGGGAAGGGTGGGGAAAGTAAGTATAGATTTTATTTAATTCTGGGGGTGGACATGCCCATGTGTTTTTATAGGTAATGTAAAAGCCCCACAATGGATAGCAACTTACTAAATAATTTAGACATTGCTGTAAAAAGTGCAGGTAAATTGCAAATCTAAAATGTATTCCTTTTCCACCCTAAAATTAACAATTTTTGTAGGCATCCTCCCAACCCTAACTGCATGGTTTAAATTCTAAAAAAGTCCCCAGAAAGTTACTTACCAGATCGTGTTTCCCCAGCTTTAGCCTCTAATCCAACTTCCGGTAACGAATTACATCAGTGGCTTGACCGGCAGCCACGCCTATGATTGGCTGAGAGTCAGCTGGCTATTGATTTATCCAGGGGAACGCAGTTTGGTAAGTTTCTGTGGACTTTTTTTTAGAATTTAAACAATTATGGTTGGGAGGGGGTTGCCTACACTACAGAACATTCTTTATTTTAAAATTAACACTGCAGCACGGAGGGAACCGGAGGGTAGATGGGAAGGGGGGAAGGCTCCCCACAAGCTTGAGTCCCTCCAGGAGGACAGGCAGGGAAGGATTTATACTTTTTTCTCCCTTAGGCCAACTTCACTTCAATCTAGTTTCACACAAGTGGCATGTTTTCGCGCAGGTAATATTTTCTTGGTATTTCTTTAGGTGGTAACCATTGACAAAATGGAGCACATATCGTTTTACTGTTGCTTTTGTATAGTGAAGCTCAAATAGGATTGGGACCTCATGTCTGAAGACTAGGATTAACATAATGTGCATTAAATGGCACACAGTGCAAAAGTTTGCACCATTCAGCATTACTCTGCTGGTGTTTTCCAGTAACAATCCTCTCCACATACATGACCACTTTGGGAATCAGGGGAATCTCCCTGCCTATTAACTGGAATGCAGATAGAGTTCATTAAATAACACTGCATCCCTAGAACAATGAATATTTGTAATATTTCTCACTCCAGCACCTATACCCATTCCTTTGTATAATTTGTTACCCACCTAGATTGTTATATGCCGAAAACGGCATTCTATTGCCACACTTTAAACACCAGCTAATAGCAGTAAGGAATTCACATTTTAGTAACAACTGAACACTTTAGACATGCCGCCCCTATAGATCCTGGCACCCTAGACCGTGGCCTTGTGGGAAATTCCAGAAGGGGCAAATACATTTTACACACAGAGAGGCTCATTCTCTTCACTTTCCTGGAATTTTTTATACTAAGCAGTGGGGCAAGCATGGGGTTAAATTTTAGTTTAGGGCTAGACATGACCATTACAGGGCAGCAGTAGAATCTGTATTAGTAGGTTCCATACTCCGGTACCATATAGATTTCACCATAGCAAAATTAGCTCAATCAGATTAGATTTGTAGGTTATACTGCAGCATGAGCTAAGTATGGCTCTCAAATATATATACAAGGAGATTCAATAAAAGTTCTTATCGTTAAAAATGGTGCTAATTTTGCCCCAACCAATCAGCTGTTATCTTTCAAATGTTAAATAAGATCTGATTGGTTGGGGCAAAATTAGCACCATTTTTAACGATAAGAACTTTTATTGACTCTCCCTGATAGTGTCCAATATTGCCTCACTCCTTTAGAGTATACACCATCCAATATTTTAGGCTGACCGACCTACATTTCAGTGTATAGGTTGATCGGGCTGAAATCTTGGATGCTTTTTTCAGTCCTCTATGGATTGCACACTTGGTCTTGGCAAATTGTTGACTGTGGCCACTTTTGCCGCGACTGACAGTGCTTCGTATTGGGCTTCATTTTGCTCACAAGTAGGAATCGGTCGGTCAAAATGATAAAATCCCATAGTGATTACCCAGCCTTAAGTAGACCATTGTTCATCAATTACTCACATTAATCAATTTATAAAATTCGACTGCTTCTGGTAGGAAAGAAAGTACCTAAGAGAAAAAAGAAACAAATTCCAGTATGGTAATGTGATAAACATATTGTGTAGCCCTTAAACATCATACACTATTAAAACCAAACAAAAGGAAGAAGGACAACATAATGCTCTAATGCTTCGTACTGTTAAATCTTTCTTTAACTGCCTAATAATATGAATCTCGATGGTCATATAGTTTGCAAATATATATTAAAACTAGAAAGGGAAAGATTAAGTATAAACTTTGAATTTGGCTAGAAAGTCTATATTTTTAAAGGGAATGTGAGTCTGTGCAGCAAGTTTTAAAACTTAATAACCTTGCTATGGCAATAAAAGAGGACACTGGTGTTTTTTTATTTTACTATAGTTACCTTTTAGTATGGCTGCCACCGAAATGGGTAGGTCAGTAGGTGTGTCAGGTTGGGGGGCTAAAATTTTTTTTGATAACTGGTCAAAATGAGTTTTTTGACTTTAGTTACCCTTTAAGCATGGCTCCCACTGTAAAGAAAGGGTATGTCAGTAGGTATGTGTACCTGTGTCAGATTGGGAGGTATGTGTTTTTGAATGTATGCCCATAAAACTTTTTATTTATTGATGATAGATTAAAATTAGTTTTTTCACATGGCAGTATTGCTGCCACAGGAATGGAAGGGTAGGTCAGTAGGTGGGTGTAGCTGTGTCTGTGTGGTATCAGTGTTTATGACCATGAAACTAAAGGTTCGTACACACGCAAGATGTGTGGCTGAGCCACGACTCCCGACCGCTACCCGCGACGAGCGGCCATTTCAGCTGAGAATTGTCCGGGTGTATGCATTCGGTTGGGGGGTTCTTCGTCGATCCCCTGGGCCAAACGCATACACATGTACGATTCTGGGCCGAAATGGCCGTTCATCGCGGATAGCAGTCGGTGTCAGGGGTTGTGGCTTGGTGCACACATCTTGCGTGTGTACGAACCTTAACAGTTTTGATCATATGACCCTAAAAACTCAAAATATCCACATTTGAGGATTGTACCCATTATAGTCTATGGGTAAAAATGTCCTAAAATATGCTAACAATGGGGTAATGCTTCCGTGGATTCCTTTGCTAGTTAATAGCACACTTCTCCTATGAGTCCCACACTTCTGTACCATATTTCATCTCTATGGCTCAAAAACTGTGGGAGGAGATACAGTCCAAAAAAGAGGAAGAATAAAAGAGAACAGTAATTTGGCTCTTCAAGCCAAGTTAATACTGTGAAAAAAAACTAGTTAACTTCTATAAGATCAGGTTGTGTCACATATTTGTGAAACTAACCTTTTATTTTGTTTCCAAGAACAATTGCATTTTAACAGTTCACACTTAAAATGTGACAATCCTAATGAAGGAGGGGAAATTCATTAGAAGAAATGGATATAGAGACATTTACAAGGTAGACACATTAGTGGTGTAAAACACTGTAATTTTTGCTTCAAAGACAAAATAATACAGATAAAGTTTGGGTTGCATACCTCTGCCGCACTTCCATAACAAATTGTACCATCCCCTTCATAGCCATCTTGGCAGACACATTCCCAGAAACCTGTTGCCATTTTCTTACAACTTGCCTAAAATGAAAATAAACTTGTTTTCTTATGGCTGCAGAGTTAGGTACACTAACTATCAGGGAGATTCAATAAAAGTTCTTATCGTTTAATAGGTGTTAGTCACTGTTATTCACTTAAACTTTTGTAGCTGGATTTATTTACACTAATGCGCTATATACCCATGGATTGGTATATTCCCTTGGCACCTTTTATGTTAATGGCTATACGGTTTGATATATTTTATTATTTTTTTAAAACCGTTTTTCACCTATGCTGTGGTGTATAAAGTATTATCTTTATGGTACAGTGCACAACCGAATTTAGCAAAATCAAGAAAGCTTTTGTTGAACTAAAAAATAAAAAAAACTTGCCAAAAAGTGGCACTTCTTAGAATTTTCCAGGCATGTATTTATAGGTTCACACTCAATGCCATCTCCTCGAAAACCATTGTTGCACTCGCAGTCACTCTGAAGAAGAAAACACAATGGATATTTAACCAAACTGTTCATACAAAAAAACTTACCATTAGTATCATGTGTATACTAATACTACAAGAATGATGCAACATATGAAGGAAACTGTTTTCTCATAATGGGAGCTGCAGTAGAATATAGCCTTATAAAATCAACCAGCTACCTTGTCGTTCCATGCCCTAATATAAAAGCCTTCAGTGGGGGGTTGCGCGAAAGGTAAAGTGTGCATTATAGTGCACGCGCGCTAAAGAGTGTGGTTTTCGTGCGAATGCGATTGCCCCATTTTCACTATGGAAAAACATGCGATTGCTGAAAAAATGGTGATCGGAAATTGCAGGAACTTTTGCGTTCCGGTTTTGGCATTCTGCATAGTATTTTTGAATGTTTTTGAAATTTCTAAAAATTTTGAATTTTTTTCGAAATCAAAATATTTTGAAATTTCTATATATATTCAGAAATCCTCCTCGGAACTGGACCCAGACCCGCTATCCAGTCCATCTCTACTTGTGATCAGAAAATTTCATTTGAGAAAAACTAAAATTAGAAAATTAGAAAAAATAGAAAAACTGCGTTTCAAAATCAAAAATTGTGATTTAATATTGAAAAAATTCAATTCAATTAGATTCAAATCGATTTTCTTCGGCGGAACCACTGTCAGAACAAAACTCTCCTGTTTCCTTTATCTCTAACTGCAACTACAGGAAGTCCCAACTCCTTACCATTCCTCTTACATATGCAGCCTCCCCTGGTATATGTTGTAGATGATGAAGGGAGGGGGCCCTGGGTATCAATGAATTCTATTTGCACCACTGGTCACTTACCTGGCCTGGTCCTATATATTCACACGTGGCATTCGGATGGCAGCCTCCTTTGTTTTCAAGGAGACAGTTGTTGATCTCTGAACAATCAAGCCCATCGCCTGTCCAACCAGAGCGGCACACACACTTGTGACTACCTGGCCCTGTCTGAATGCATTCAGCCTGAGTAAAGAAAATAGCATTTTAGTATGGGTAAGTAGTAAGTTGTAGGAGTAGGGACATATGAAAAAAGGTGTGGATATGTTTTCATATAAATTTCACTGGCAGCAAAATGCAGTGTTAACAAACACAATCCTGAAAATCTAGCTATAATGTTAATGGGGCATAATAGACTGGCAAATGCACTTCAGGTCATACGGATGTTATGTGCGTAACACTGCAGGGCAACAATTCAAAGTTGTGTCAGTTAGAAATTACAGGATTCATTTTATTTTAACAATATAGCTGCTCTCTTTTGAAAACAAACTTGGTTCACATATACATTTTTTACTTATACTTTTTTTAAAAATAGATGTCCTATAAACTTTCAGGGAGATTCAATAAAAGTTCTTATTGTTTAAAATGGTGCTAATGTTGCACCAACCAATCAGATCTTATTTAACATTTGAAAGCTAACATCTGGTTGGAACCCCTTGGTTCTGAAACCTGAATGTTCCTCCCAAAGGCGTATCGTTCCGTTTTCAAACCGAATTTTCGATGATTATCTAATGTAAAAGGTTATTTTCAGTAATCCTCAAAAATAACCGAGAACATTTGATAATCCTTGAAAATACGACCAGAAACTCGAAAGTAGTTTCCGATCGTATTTTCGAGGGTCAAATGTTCATGTTTATTTGTGAGGATTACTGAAAATAACCTCCTACATTCGATAATCTCCGAAGTCCCGAAATTACGTACCATTCTCAGATTTGGCCATCTCTAATGTTAAGACATATTAAACAAATGTATATATCCATTTAGTGTGGGGCACAATGATATCTTGCACTTACATTGATATTGCAGATCAGTTTATCAGAATTAAGACAAGGATTTGCTTCTCTGCAGAATGTCCCATCTCCTTCATATCCCGACTTACAAACACAACTGAAAAGACCAAGTTAGAACTTGTTATAGAAGTAATATTTTTAAACTTGCTGAACAACAATACCATATCAGAGAAGTTGCATGTGTTAAAGGCAGTGTTTTTAATGGTTTAATAACCACTAAAAACATTGTTTTGTTGATATATTGGATGTTCTATGTTTTTGATTTAATGATACATCAACATTCAATCAATCAATTCAATTACAACAATAACTGTTATACGTGTTGACTTAATATCACAATTGTGGTTCTCAATAGGGGAAATTTAAGGCTTTTGTTAAAATTTTGCAAAAAAGCTACACAGTTTCGATATTAAATATGGTTCTCAGGCAGCGCTGATCGTTCTCTGGAAACCATCCCTTCTTAAAGTTATGCGATATTAAACAAAGGAAAATGAATTAAAATGAGGCATCCGCCATCCTACATTTGTGTAGCTCTAAATCTTGGTATCAGAATGAACCTGGTTTTAAATCAGAACTGACGGTTTTAAAAATTCGCAAATCCGACAGTTTTTTAAAAAATTTAAATTTGGAAACTTGGAACTTTTAAAAATTGAAAAAAATGAAAAAAATTTCCATTGCGAAATCGAAAATTTCCATCAAAAATTTCCAACAATTGCAGTTAAAAATGCGAGAAATTCCGATTCATTTAGGTTTGAAGTTCTTTGGAACCTCTGTCGGAATGAAACTTGCCAGTTTTGTTCAATCTACATCTGAGCAGCTGCCAGCACATTGTTGGGGTGTTAAAGTTTCCTGTGCCAGCGCCATCGTTTTGCATTGATAACTCCTCATGAAGATATAACCCTTACAGTACCTTGGGGCCCCACTGCTGTATTCACAGTCAGCATGAGCATGACAAAATGTAATTTGATGTCCACAAGGAACGGTTTTCTTGTCACAAAACTTTCCTGCATATCCACTGGCACACGATTCAGGAAAGCAGCTTCCATCACTGTCTATGTGGTTATTACATCTTCCATGGATACACATACATTCTATATGGATGAATGTACAGGAATTCATAAACAATAGAACTGAAATGTGAATAAACTGTACATCGCACAACAGAGTTAAAATACCCAGAGAAATAAATTATTTGTAACTGCAATATAAGGCACATTAAAAAAACAAAACAAAATCAAAAACATCAATGTTATATTGGTTGGTGTGGGATTTAGATCAGTAAGGGTCTGGCTATTTTCTTTTCTTGTCACAAGTGATGCAGTAAACATTATAGACAGTATTAGCGGGACTTTTCATAAACAATGTAATTGGGGTGTTAATCAGGCACAAAATGTTATGACAGAAAATAGAATATGAGGCGCACCGTAAGCATTGTGGAAGCAAGGAACAATAATTAACAATTACATAAAATATTGCCCCCGTAGTTTATACTTAACTGAAAAAAAATTTGCATTGTCAGTCAGTGTGAAAATTTCTACCTACTTTTATCACAGCGTGGTCCATATTTGTTGCTGTCTAAGCATCTCCTACAGTCTGCCCCACTGAATCCTATATCACAGATACAAGTACCATTTCCAGTCATGCCATCTGCACACTGTAAAGGAAGGTATTATAAATGAATGTTATTACTATAAGTCCTCACACACCCCAATTTCTTACTTCCTTTTTCTTCATTCGGGGGCCTTTTTAAAGGGCATGTCCACCCCCAAAACTAAAATTTAACCTACTACTGGCCTCACTGTGTAGTGTTCAAAAATCCTCATCTTACCCCTCTGCTCCAAACGGTTCTCCTGTAATGTCTGTTTAAAGTCCCAGAAATTAAAGAGTAGGAGCCATTTCTGGTGTAATTTGTTTCCGCTTCTAACTATTCCTTGTAGAGGTTTCTATGAGGGCAAGCATGCTCAGTAATGACTACGAGGCAGCATTGAAAGAGGGAATTTCCCATCATGCAATTCACATGATTTGCATGAACACTGTCTCCATTCTAGCTATAACAAAACTGCACCTAGCAGAAGATATTTCAGATTGGATATCTAAAGATAAGTATTGTTTCGGTATAGATGTCCTTTTATACCTGTAACCTTAAAGGAAATGTGCAGAAAGTTCTTGCAATAAACTTTCATTTTTGTTGCAACATTTGAAAGGTCTTTTTACTTATGTGTGTCCTGCCATGTGAATGGCGGCAACTAAAGAGTTACTATGTTACGTAACATAGTAACTCTTTAGTTGCCGCCATTCCAGTGGATTACCCAACCATTCACTTTCTGTATAATGATTTGGGTCTTACAAAAAAGCAGAATAAAAGCCAAAACTAGTAAAATGAAAAATTACTGTACATGAATATATTATATTCACGTTTTCACGTATATATTCATGTCCAGTAATTTTTCATTTTACTAGTTTTGGCTTTTATTCTGCTTTTTTGTAAGACCCCAATAGAGGATAGAAATCAATTGCTACACCCATAAGAAACACAAAAATGAAAATAACTTGATAACAGTTCCAAAAAAATAATAAAAGTATATGGCAAAAGTACACAGGATAGCGTTCCCTACACTACTGCAAAAAAATCGTTTTGGGGGTGGACATGCCCTTTAAACTTCTTCCTGCCCACCTTACTTTATTGTTAATAGCTACTTGGTATACTTTATTTTCCACTTTTTTGTTTTAGTTTGCCATGTCTGTCTTAAGCAACTCCAATCATTTGTGTGATTTATACACTTGGGTTCAGAAACATATAGTTACATAAGTTTGTATGAATACCAATGAATCACAATGGTATCACCTGCTCTTAAAAAATTATGAAGTTGGATCATAATTCCCAGAATGCCTGTGGAAAACATTACTACTAGTGTTGATCCAGATTTCGGGACTTCGGAACACATTTTCGAAGATTTTTCGGGGGACCAATTTCAATTTTCTGATAGTAATTCCGAAAATCGAGTGTTCGATAACTTTCGAAAATAGCCTTGAACATTCGAAAATCTTTGAAAATACGATCGGAAACTTGAAAGTGGTCTCTGGTTGTATTTTCGAGGATTTTCGAACATTCAAAGATATTTTAGAAAATTATCGAAAATACCTCCATAAATTCGAAAATCTTTGAAAAGTTTTCCATTTTTGGATCTTCGGGATGTTCTGGAGATCCGGGAATCCAAAAAAGGAACAAAACGATGTCGTTTTGGCCATTTCTAATTACTACCATAAAAATATAGTATAATAATAATATATATAGTATAATAATAAAGTATAATGTCATCAATAGAGATGGGATCCGGGTTCGACATGAACCTGGATCCGACACGGAACCCCTCGGTTCCGAAATCCGAAAGATCCGTCCGAATCTGGACGGATCCTCCGGATTTTGGGACTTCGGAAGGTATTTTCGCTAATTATCGAATGTACGGGGCTATTTTCACTAATTATCGAAAGTACGGGGCTATTTTCGCTAATTATCGAAAATAGCCTTTAACGTTCGAAAATTATCGAAAATACGATCAGAGACTCGAAAATGGTCTCTGATCGTATTTTCGAACGTTAAAGGCTATTTTCAATAATTAGCGAAAAAAGCCCGTACTTTCGATAATTAGCGAAAAATTCGTTCCGGTTTCGGATTTTCGGATCTTCGGGATTTTCCCGAGATCCGGAAATCCGAAAACGAAACGAAAATACTAAGTTTTGGCCATCTCTAGTCATCAAGAGTTTTCCCACTTTCCCACCATTACTATTTAGGGGAGAACTGAAACCATTTTTTATATTCCTATAATCTGAAAAACATCCCCCACTAAGAACAATGATGCATAAATGCATAAATTACAGTCCAGTAATGCCATTAATGTATACATTTACTAGGTTTGTTTAGGTAACTGTCAGTGCCACCAAATGTTGGTATATTTACATATTGACTTTGTAAGTGTGCATTCTTCATTCTTTTGAGACTTTAACAAAGTCTCTGAAGAAAGATCTTAACACTGATCTCTGCCAGTCCCAGGATAGGTGTCTGACACTTCTCCATGCTGTGTGAGCTCTTTTACAAGCTTGCACATGTGCAGAGAAGGCATCTGTGGAAGGAGACTGGAGGTGTCAGTTTATATTTGGATGAATTTTGTCTTAAGGGACATTAATAAAGAAGGTCGGTATTGAGGACTTTTGTTGGGTCGAGGCTAAAAGGATTTTGTGTTTTGGGGGCCTTTCAAACAGTCTTATGTGCACCTTCTGATTGCAGGAAATAAGGCACATGTTTCCTTTAAAGCTGGCTTGCCAGTACTGGTCTTCTAGTGAGCAGTGACCTACATTAACAAGCTCTTGCAAGTACAGTAGCTCAGTGCATGTGAGACATACATAAAAGTCTGTGACTATTGCTGGTCCTACACAATGGAGACTTTAAGTTTTTGAACAAGCTTCAAAGTTTAAAGCCTCTCCCATATGCAGTAAGGATTAGATTTTTCAGGAACAGGCTTTTTTATTAACAATTACATTTCTACTAGTTGAATTTAGCATTATAAATTAATGTAATTATGTAACATACTTCTCCATTTCCTGAGCATGGGTTCTTAAAGCCACCTGGACAAGGTCTGCAGTCTGGGCCATAGAACCCTCTGCAACACTTTGGAACCTGCACAGAAAGAGAAAGGAAATCTTTGCAATGAATGGGGATTTCTGTTTGCTAAATATTGATCAACTGAGGAACACGCAGCAGTCCTAACAATATAGTAGAACAGGTCTTCAGACAAATTTCCACTTTTAGACTAAAAAGGTAAAATTGCCCCTGACCGAGAATGCTTATAGGCTTAATTTAGCAGAAGTTAAAACAGCAGGAAGGCATTTGAAAGTTTCCAAATGTATTAAGTTTAATGTGTTAAATGTATTAAGTTAAATTATCTTGAGATAATTAGCATTTTAAGCTTAAATTTAACACTGTAACTATAACATTAATTAAGCTATTATGTATAAAATCAACTATCCACACTGTTGGGCCTACATAGCTCTTTAGAAGCTTGGTACAAATTTCTTATTTCTACAATAACACAGGTTGAATAGAAAATTAAGAACTTGGACCAGGCCCTCTTAATTAGACAAGAGGAGCTCCCCCCAGACAATATTTTTTCTGATTTGACTACATTATAGGACTTGCAACTTTAACGCAGTTGTCCTGCTTATTTTTATTTGATGAATCACTTATTATGCAGAAGGTTTCTGATTGGTAACTGAAGTATTTTTGACCACCAATCTGTAAATGTATTCCCTGATATACTCTGGGTGTTTCAACCCAATGAGCATAGCATGACAGGTAAATAAGGAGGTGATAGCAAAATTCAATTAAAATATAATACCTTAGTTTGTTTACATTTAGCAACTATAATAAATATGTTGAAATCTGAAGTTCTTTAATAGAAACTATCAGGGTTATTCAATAAAAGTTCTTATCATTTAAAATGGTGCTAAATTTGCCCCAACCAATCAGATGTTAGCTTTCAAATGTTAAATAAGATCTGATTGGTTGGGGCAAATTTAGCACCATTTTAAACGATAAGAACTTTTATTGAATCTCCCTGTATATTGTTTATATTCATAAACAATATCATTGTTCTTCTTTTTCTCACCTTAACAGTTGTATTGCAGTACCTAGAGCATCCTTGTCTTTCATAATCAAGTCCCATTACAGTGTTTCTGTAATTGCATTTCTGAGTGAATATACTCTGAATTGAAAAGAAAAATCACAGTAAATGCACTTAAAGTTCATTTCTAAGAATGCAAGGAAAATAATATTTATGGGAACTAATATAAACAATATTTATTATACCTGTATTAACATTCAGGCCAGAAAAGCAGTACAATGGGTGATTTGGTTACATGGTAGGAAACATTAAGTAAACATTGGCAAGCTCAATGATTTGCCTTTCACCAGGTTATATACAACTAAATGCTAAGTACACTAAATGTTTGATTAATATGTGTTTGATTTTGTCTACTGGAGAATTATATAATTTACATCACTTTACTACTGAAACCTTCAAAACTTTAATCTTTACTGTAAATCTTTTTTTTCCAATAGGGCATCATAAACAAAAAATATACATTATTTAAGCTTAAAAATTAACCTGAATTAGAGACTATTCTTATTTACAACATAAATCAACTGTTAGATCAGGTGGACTTGATTTTTTCTTTTAAATCCCCTCCCGAGGGAGGAATTGTTTATTTACTTGTGTACACAATGCAAATACACAACTTAACACCTGTATAATAAAGATATCAATCTTAACATTAGAATTATTTGTCTGCATTTAGTTTAACAATTCAATGCTTAGTAGTCTATATGGCCAATACAAAAATGTATAACATTTATCATCTTAATAACTTTACATTATAACAGATTCGGGGTGATTATGATGGGTTTACTCTCAAGCCCGGCTATCCCATGTTTCATCCCCACATGTCTACCTCTTTATTCTTTTTTTAGTTATTGCATGTATGATGGGAAGATTCCCAGGTGGACTTGAAATTTTGTTCTATCATTTAGCATATAACATTAAGGTGTCAGGGACCTCATGAATGCAAGGTGTTGAACAGCATTGTACATGACAGGCAATTGGTGTCGAACACCACACACACACCTCTATATTCAGGTTTCTTTATTTTGCCATAAATGGCCTCCTTGACGCATCTTTAAACCAGCCTTGTTCTTTGACCAAGATGTTGACATTACCAAAAAAACAGGAAGAACAACATCATATATGCAGTGCAGTGAAGAGTGCTTTGATTTGTGTGTGGTGGAGATTAACAGCAGCTGTACCAACGTATGACACAGCACAGAAGAACTATTTCTTTGGACCAGGAACAAGACTGGTGTCAAAGAGGTGTCAAGGAGGCCATTTATGTCAAAATAAAATAACTAAACTTGAAATCCAGTTGATAAATGTTGAGTTTAATGGTGATCCACAAAACATCAAAATCACAATGTTACCCCTTCATTAGGTGTCACCTGATAACATACTGTATTCCTATACCCCTAGGGGTTGGGATTTGAGACGTCTGCACCCTACCAGGGGTTAGTGCATTTGGGAATTTGCTTCTATATCGAATATACAGGGCCGATTTTGAGAAATATACAGGGTTATTCAATAAAAGTTATTCAGGGTTATTCAATAAAAGTTCTTATCGTTTAAAACGGTGCTAATTTTGCCACAGCCAATCAGATGTAAGCTTACAAATGTTAAATAAGATCTGATTGGTTGGGGCAAAATTAGCACCATTTTAAACAATAAGAACGTTTATTGAATCTCCCTGCTAGTATGTGAACTCTTGATTCCAAATGGAAGAAATAGCAAACACACGAATGCCTCTTGATTTTAGGAACTCGAAAATAGCTTGCGTGTAAAGAACATTTCTTTTTTAAAAATAAGTTTTAATTATTTGTACGTGTTATCAAGACCATTTCCCAGGTACCTGGACCAGTTACACTAACTTACTATTCCTATTTATACATTAAATTCAATCAGAACTTTTAGATTTTTCATTGACTTCTATGTGTCCGTTTTTGGATTTTCGAATTCTCTATTTATTTTCAAAAATCCAATCTTGGCCCGGAACTCTGCTGTTCCATTCTCCATATGTCACTGTAAAAACTTGAAATGCAACAGAAACAAGAATGTAAGGTACCTCACAAATTAACAATGACAGTCTGAATCTGCAGAACTATTTATCTCATGTGAATATTGTAATAGTCAATACACTTACTAATGGTTCTGTTCCCACCGGGCAAAAACTTAGATACACCACAGTTCTGCATGAAGTACATGTTCCCTTGAATTCAAAACATAAACTTATATTACAATTCCTGTAAATAGATACTGGATCTGGATAAACAATTTTAAAGGAAAACTAAAGGTTCATAAATTAATGTAAGTAAGCAGACAGAGATATTTTGCAATAAATCTAATTACTGTATATTTTTTGTAGAGTTTTCACTCTACAGATATTGGTCACTGGTCTGGTGGTTGCCCAAAAGTTAATACATTATGCATTATAGATTGCATAATGTATGATTTGTGTGAGGCAAACAATGGGCATTTAAAAACATGTAAGATGATTTTCCATAGCAATGAAATGTCCTCCCCCCCATTGCCCATTTGCCAGCAAATACTTTACAGATTTGTTTGTCTACCCTGCGCAGACGAGGAAATAAGAAAATGCAGTTAGAGGACTCATAAAAGAAACTTTACAGCACATCTGTATAGATAATACTACAGTAATAAATTAATGCTACAAAATACACATAACGTTTCATTGATATCTGGTTTTAAAAGTGTTAAAAATGAAAACAAATGGGACACAATCCAGTTTTCAGGTAGTTTCTGCAACTGATTCAACAAGTAACAACAACGAGTAACAAGACACTTGCAAATAATGGGACATGCCAATCAAATCCCCCTCATTTATTAGGACATTCCTCCGTGCGGGCCCCCTGTCTGGGCCAAAACACAGTTCAAAAATGGAATGGAGAAACAAAGGCTTGACAAAGGGCAAAGTGTGTGCCTGAAACATTGTTGTGTTTGTTGTACTCCAGGCGGATTAAAGGGTATAGCCACCTTAAAAAACAACTTTTCATATACAGTAGGGCACCCTTGCCCCCCCTTAACCACCAGTTTTGTTTTGTAAAAAAAACATCAAAACTGTACTTACATTCCTTTTATCCCCTGGTGCTCTGTTCCTGACCCTCTGCTTGCCAGAACCGAGAGGCAGCCAATCACAGACACGGCTGCCGGCAATGCAGAGAACTGTAAGTATATTTCTGATGCTTTTTTTAACAATTGGATTTGGCGGTTGTGGGTGGGCTAGGGTGCCCTACACTACAGAAAAAGCTTTTATAGGTATGGCACCAAGCAGCAAAGCTAGATCCAGAGGGACGGAGGAAGGGATGAGAGAGGGCTCCCCTGTACATGCCAGAAAACAGAAGAAGAAGGAGAAGGAAGCAACAGGGACCGGGTAACTCACAGAAAGCTACTACTCTTCACTTTTTGGAACTTTGGACAGACACTGCAGGAGAACCATATGGAGCTGAGAAATAAGATTTTTTTTAGCACTACACAGTGGGACCAGTAGTAGGTTAAATTTAGTTTTGGGAGTGGACAGGCCCTTTAATAAAAGTTTATCACACATTCAAATTTGGACAGTCTCTATTGCAATTTTTGAATGGCGTTAAAAAACCCACAATAGCCTGCGCTGCAGTACTGTCACATGAAGTGGTGCAGGAAAATGGTAACTTGGGCATATTAACACATATAAATACTGTGTAATATTAAGGTATTGAATAAACTGAACATTTCACCTACAAGCTGGGTTTCATATCTAGAATCATCACATCTGTGGGGCAGAATAGGCAGTATAGATGGAGGAATGAGAACTCCGTCCAGAGTGTAAATACGTCCATTTTTGGCTGCAACGTCGGCTTCTTCTACATCTTCCCCATTCACTAGGATCTTACCCTAAAAAGATGAAGAGTAGAGAATTCAGAACACAGATTCTGTACCCTATTGTATAAATAGGATTCTTCATCAGTAGGTCCTTTCATTTAAATTGGTGATATGGAGCCAGTAAATATTAAATTAAATTATAAGTCATTCATTTGAAAGAAAGGGGAAAGGAGAGAGGGGAGATAGTATGTCAGTGCACATAAATAGATATTCTTCCTAGTAGTGATGGATCTGAACCCGTGTTCGGGTCGAACTTTATGAGTTTGCACAAACTCTGATCATTCCGAACTAGTTCGCGTTTTCAAACTCGCTGACTTATTTGAATGTAGCCTTCGTTTCGTTACCGTAACCCTCAAATGTAGTGTTTGATTTTCAGAAACCCTACAATGTATCGTTCGGTAAACCTCGAATTGTCTGTAACACTAAAACATAGCATACGGAAATCTGACAATTGCCCGATGGTGGGAAGGAAATGTTCTTCAGACCATTTCCCAGTTGACACAGCCGTTTACAATAAGTTACCATTGCTATTTTTTCTGTATTTAATCCAAACTTTTCAAACTATTTGGTCCCCATTGACTTTAGTGGGTTTGTTTTCAAACGACAAAACTTTTACTGATGTTCGGGAAGTTCAAAAAATGATCTTTAATGATAAGGAATGAAAAAACACTGAATATCTGAATAAAGGTGTCAGGTGAACATGTGGTTATTCTTACATTGCTTGTTGTGTTGAACTGGATCAGTTGGTTGGCCATACTCATAATGTGACTTGATGAAATTACATTTGCAACATCCAACTGGGAAAAAAAAAACAAAGAAAATCGTTTTTGCTGTAGGTAACATTTATACAATGTGAATGAAAATGGTTTAATGCTTTAAAATACCAGCAGATGGCGTGGTGTGCACAAAATGGATGCCAATTGTTGAGATACTATAAAATTCTATAAAATATTGTGTAATGCCCTTCAGTTAAGGTTTTAATGTGATAAAGGGAATGCCTGTCTTGATATTAACTAATAGTCACCTAATACTAACTTAGGTGACCAGATAATAAACTCACCTCTGCTGACTTCACAATGTGGTATCGTAAAAGTTCAAGAAGCTTCCTGGATCCCTGTGCAAATCAACAAGCAGATGACATTAAAAATTGTTGTTTGTTACATATAACAGAAAACATAGCCTCCTCTTCATCACAGAGAAAGTCTCATGAAATTGAATCTAGTTATTTTGTTTTGCTCCTTCATCACATATTAATAGCTTGTCATTTTGAAACTACCAGTTCCAAGTTTGAAATTTCAAATTTTGACTCATAGAGCTGCTGACAGCTCCCTGAACACTAACCGCACCGTAAAAGTGTAGGGAGCTAGTCCCACAGGCATTGCAGTAAAGTGAGCAGGGTCTGTCATATGCTGCATGAGTGGTATTTTGACAGTTCATTTTGACATGGTATTTTGACAGTCATACTGTATTTGCAGCCACTCAGGGAGGTTGGAGTAAGATTTTCTACCTCCTGAGGCTAGACACTAACTATGGCAGAAACGTTTTTGGACTATATTTGTCCCTTTAATTTGTGAATGCATATTTTTACAGTTTTTGCACTCAGGAAGATAAATAACTGCTTTTGTATCACAGGTGGCATATACTGTTTATTCACATATCTTTCATGTCTTTCCTGTCAAATTAGATACAAATGAAGATCTTACTGAAAGAGTTTTGTACCTAGGTACCTAAATTTTCCAGATTAGAAATTACCAGGATATGTTAATAAACTTTCTGTTCCAATTTATTAAAATAAAATGACCCATGTATATTCTGTTGTTTAATAATGTTTTTATAGTTAGATGTAGTCTTGCTTCCTGTTCAATGCATACGGTTTCTATAACCAACCAAACAAATGACCAGATACATTCAATGACCTATGGAATTTAGCGCCGGTGAACCAAAACTCACAATGTACATCTGACTGGATATTATTGTTATTTTACTTCGCCTTCCTTTGAATTAACAAGTTAGAAATCTAAAGATATATAAATAATTTAAATGACTTGAAAACAGTGGGTGCTTGATTTCTAAAACACAGATGGAAAAAATTTCCACTTTTCGTCTATGTGTATGATATGTAATATAGTGAATATACCCACTACTGTAAATTATAAGGATATTAGAAGTCACCAAGGAGTACCGTGACCATATTAAAGCACAAGGCCGCAGGTCGAATGCTTTTATAGAGGACATGGAACTCTGAAGTACCTTTGATTATCATTATAATTTATAATAGGGGTACATTATTTAATATAATTCCCCCCACTACAGCTTGTCTAATGCCATCACCCCCCAACTCTCCCCCACAAACCCAATACCTTCACACACACCCCTCTGCCATCACAAACCCCTAAGCACACAGAACATATCTTCACTGGCTTCCCCTACCATCCAACCTCATCAAGCAGACCATTTCTACCCAGAGGAAACAATGACAAGGGTTTACACTCACGCACCTCCTCTGAACCTCCTCTAGCGCTCCTCCCTGCTGCATTCTGAAACTATTTCCATCCGGGTAGGGGAAGTACACATCACAGTAAGTGATCAGCTTTTGGCGGTGCGGGAAGAAAGGGATGGTAGGGGTGTTTGGGGCTGTGAGTTAGCTACTTCTTTGTTATAATAATAATAATAATACGTAGTAGCTCCAATTATAATATTATTATTTACAGGTTGGCCCCATTAACTTCCATGGAAGGGGTGGATTATATGTTTATTACTCCACTGCAGGTAAAAAGATTGGGACATAAAAACACATTTTCCAGCCTGTGGTACCTCTGTGGAAAGAAGGTAGTCCATAGTTCCATTTTCCATGTGGGTGAGGGCATCATTACTAGGAACAAATACTGTATACGGCCCATCTTTCTCTAGGTCTGGCCCCAAGTTTGATTTCTGGTAACGGGTAAAAAAAAAGTGTATTTAGAAGCACCTAAAAATGTACAAATTTCCATAATGTGCAATATTCAGTCCTCTCACCTCTAGAAGTAATCTGAATTTATTGTATCGACCATTGTCTTGTAGAATTGCCATTATTGTCTCCTAGAATAAAATATAAAACCAGTTTAGTTTTTGCAAACCTGCAGGAGCAGTTTTTTTTTTTAAATAAAGAAAATATCAAAAAAAGCTAAATATGTTGTAGGTAAATAGGTTCTTTTCCCATATAGATGGCAGAACATTATAAACCATATATCTACTTTTAGTTGCAAACGTTGCATAGGACCGGTGAAAGCTATGCAAGATTTTGGTGCAGGTAATTCTATTGTTGCACCAAGTTTAGTTCACATGGACAACAGATTCTTCTGCCCCCAAAACTAAAATGTAACCCACTACTGGCCCCACTGTGTAGTGTTTAATAATCCTTACCTTGCATCTCTGCTCAAAATGGTTCTCCTGCAGTGCATGTTCAAATTTAAGAAAAGTGAAGAGTAGGCGCTGTCTTTGAGACATCTGGTCCCTGCTTCCTCTCTTGCCTCTGAGATGTTTCTGGCCTGTGCATGGGAAGCCCTCCCCCTCTCTGCTCTTTCACCCCCTACTTCTTGCTCTTTCAGCCCCTACCATCAAAAGATCATTTCTGTAGTGTAGGGTGCCCTAGCCCACCCCCAACCACTATGTTAGTTTTAAAAGCTGCAGAAATATACATGCATCACTCCTGGGTGTTCTTCAATGCTCGCAGAGGGCCGAGATCAGAGCGCCAGGGAATGAAGGCATGTAAGTAGCTTTCTGTCTTTTTTTAAACTAAACTAACATAGCGGTTGGGGGTGGGCTAAGGTGCCCTACACTACAGCAAAAAACATTTTCCAGGGTGGAGATGCTGTTTAATAAAACACTAATTAATTATTCTCAATCAAATTTTTTTAAACCTAACAACTTGTGCAATGCTTTATGCTGGAATAATCTTCACAGTTTTACTTGACATTAAAGCACATTTTACTTTTGGATTGCTCTCCAGTGTTGGTTCCACATAATCCATAGCTTTATCTATAATATGGAGGATTCCATTGGCAGCGAGGATGTTCTTCTGCAGAACCTTCCCCTTCTTCTTGCTCCCATGAATTCTAATTTTCAGTTGATTGTCCTGAGAAAAGAAGGAGATATTACAACCCAAGATAAATTGTTAGTTCTAAATAAGTAACTGCAGATCCCTAACATTCTATATATTACTGCTTACTAGAGATGGGATCCGGGTCCGACACTGAACCCCTCGGTTCTGAAATCCAAATGATTTGGACGGATCATTCCGATTTCGGGACTTCGGAGCATGTTTTCGATGTTTTATCGAACGTTTGAGCTTTCTTTCAAAAATTCTCTAAAATAGTCTTGAATGTTCGATAATACTCGAAAATACGGTCGGAAACTTGAAACATTTTCGAGGATTATCGAACGTTCGAGGCTATTTTTGCGAATTTTCTAAAATAGCTCAAAAACACACTCCGAAGTCCCAAATTTAAGTTCAGTTTTCGGGATTTTCAGATCTTTAGGCTTTTCCCGAGATCCGAAAACGGAACGAATCCAGGCAGTTTCGGCCTTCTCTACTGCTTACATAGCTTTGTGTTTAGCAAGTGTTGGAATCTGAATAAAATGCCCTAATTAATATATAAGGTGGCACTGTTTTTTGGTGCTTAGGATTTCTAATCAAGTTTAATTAAACCTAATGTTTGTATACTGTTAATTTACTATACTACTTGGGTTTAAAGAGTAACTAATCACTACACAACAATGTCCCAATAGACAGGGCCCATCCCCAAATATACCATAAGGTGTGCCTCACCACTCCTTTGATGTGGCTGTAGGGTGATTTATGAAATTAACCTGTGGGTACTAGGGGTCAGCTCCCATAATCCACCTCTTTGTTTTGGTGTCCAAACCAGCCATGTGTAAATTAGGATTAATGTAAAGGAAGATTTATCTAACTGGAAGGCATAACCAGCTAAGGAACTCAGGATGAGGAAGAAACAAAACTTTAGTTTTTCATTTTTCAGCATAGTTCAAATGAATATTATAGACCTAATAACATGGAAAGGAATCTAATTAAACTGGGCCCTAGCTTTCCTATAACACAGACAATTTGACAACATCCAGATGATCTTAGAATAACCCATGCTCTTTGAAGGGCTATTTTATGAAACTTCAGCACAATGTATTTTTAATAACAGATACTGTATATTCTCACCGAATCGCCTGTTGTTATTTCTCCTGGCTTTCCGGTCAATGTGTATATTAAGTCAGTATTGTTTAGCATGTCACCACTCCACTGACCAGCAATGATATGGAGTTTTACAAAATAGAGTGTGCTTTCTTTATTCGTTATCAGATTCTTTACCTATGCAATAAACAGAGAGATTACAGTGTTAGAAAGTGAAATAAATATGTCTAATGTAAATAACAATGTGTTCTGAATGAATATGTTTATAGATTTAAAATAAAAAAAAAATTAGTAATGGAACACAAAAACGAATGTAGAAAAAATACTAACATCTTTTCCTTTGATTCCCTTGTTTATGGGCACCAGAACAGTGAAGGGTCCCAGAGCAGACAGTGGCCAAGAATACACCTCTATGGTAAATAAGAACATATAAGTTATACAGAGCGCATTGTATAAAATACTGTATTGGAAAACCCACACTAACCACAAACTTACCAAATAAAGATATGGCAATAGAAAGTTTTCCTTGCCACTGGCCAGGTAAAGTGTTGAGCTCCTTAATTCGCTCTAGGATATTTCCATAGCACATAAAACCATCCCCAATGTAGCCTTTTTTGCATACGCATCTATAATTGAACAGGAGATTATTATTAGGAATAAAACGATAAAATATAATTTGACATTAAAATAAACATTTTGAGGGTAAATATGTAAATCTAAGTACAATACTATAATAGGATGATATTTTAAATGCATTATCTACAACCTAGCATAGTTATAATAGGTGTAACTCTTTGCCTGTAGTTTAGGGTACTTCCTACAGTGGCCAATCAGATTTTTTGGCATTTCCACTGAATGAACGTATCCAGGAAAGAAGTGAAGCGGGCGTTCACACCGATCGATGGAACCGGGACGCCAGGTAAAATAAAAAGCTGTTATTCAAAAATTAGTAAAACAATTAGGAACACCCCAGGACCAGTCACCTGCCGCGTTTCGTACCAGGTCGGTACTTTATCATAGGTAAGGTAAGCACAATGCCTTACCTATGATTAAAGGAACTGTAAACTCAACATTTGAAGTCTTTGCCCTCTGTTTGTATTATTCACAGGGAGGTGAGAACGCTTATTCTCACCTCCCTGTGAATAATATTTTGCTCAGGGGACCTGGAACTTACCTTCGCTCCACTCCACTCGTAGCCGCTTCTGCACAGAACAGCTGTTCTCTCCCGATCGTGCGCCCTATCTCTTGTATAAGAGAGCGCGCATGGTCGGGACATCGGTTGTTAGAGCAGGAGCGGCTGCGAGCGGAGCGAAGGTAAGTTCCAGTGTCCCCTGAGCAAAATATTATTCACAGGGAGGTGAGAATAAGCTTTCTCACCTCCCTGTGAATAATACAAACGGAGGGCAAAGACTTCAAATGTTATGTATATGGATTTACAGTTCCTTGGTGTGGCAGCTGGGAAATCAGCACCGGTATATACACAGGTATAACGGGAAAGGGAATAGAATGTCTGATGAATTGCTCCATAGATAATACTTACTGAGTTTGTCCTGGTGCAGGGGTTGTGCAATTAGCATTTTTGCTGCACGGATTTTTAACTTCGCACATATCTATAAGCTTGCAGCCTAACTCAGACTCAAAGTTAATGTATCCTTCTTTGCACTCACAGTGAGACTGAAAAGAAATATACATAGTTAGGTTGTTAGTTTGTCAGCATAGAAGGTTACTGTCTAAAATAACAAATGTTTGCTTAGAAGCAAAAAGTTGGGCTTGGGATTTTACTTTATTGCTGTGCTCTTTGCAACATTTATTCCTTCTATCGACTTCACAAAGAATGGAGCTAAAACAACACATTGTTATGGAAAGGTTTACCTTCTCGATATAGTGACTGCAAAATGATACCAAAAAAAGAACAATATTGATGATAAAAACAACCATAACTGATCCACTTTAACCCAGCAGATTGATTGTCATTCCTGTTCATTTGAATAAGGAAACTCCTGTTACACTTCAAGTATGGAAGAAAGAGGTCCTATCAACAATTTCACTACAGTTTATTACAGTATATTCTGGGTTTTTTAAGTTATCATTGAATTTTGGACTTAAAAATCCTGTCTGGTTATACTATAAATGGCTCGTGTTAAGTGAATCCCTTGTTGGAAAGGGATCTGGAGTTTTGGTGGATAACAAACTTAAAGGTAGCAAGCAGTGCCAGGCGTCAACAGCCAGAGCCAGCAGGGTATTGTCTTGTATAAGAGAGGTATGATTCAAGGGAGGAAAATGAATTCTCCCTCTTTACAAAGCATGGGTAAGGCCTCATTTGGAATATGCAGTGCAATTTTGAAATCCTGTAACAAAAAGGACATCTTTGAACTGGAAAGGGTTCAGAGAGGTACATAAATTAATAAGGGGATTGGGGAGCTTGAATTGAAGAGAATTGGATTATTTACAATTTATTACACTAGAGAAAAGGCACTTACGTGGGATATGTTACTGTGTATAAATACATTTCTGGGCCATACAATAAACTATCTGGGGCTTGTTCACCAATAGAGCATGTCAGAGGACACATGGACATCCCTTAATACTTGAAGAAAGGTTAGGCTTCAAGTTCGGAAAGGGTTTTTCACTGAGAACAGTAAAGCTTGGAACTGTCTTCCAGTGGACGTTGTGATGGCATTCCATTGGCAGTTTAAAAAAAAAGCTGGATGATTTTCTGCAAACAAGGAATGTTGCAAGTTACTGGTATTGATACATAAAGTAGAGTTGATCCAGGGAAATTTCCAATTGCCACTTGGAGTCAGGAAGGAATTTTTTTCCCTTTCATAAATTTGGTGTTTTTTTTCCGTTCATCTGGATCAACAGTTAGGCAGGAAATGTGGATATTGCTGGATGGGTTGGACTGGATGGACGTATGTCTTTATTCAACCTCAAATACTATACTATACTATACTATCAATACATGGGTTTAAGATACACGGACAGATGTTCCTCCAATCGGATTTCTGATCACAAATCCGTTCGAAAGAACAACTTGAAGCCTCCCATTTTGAGGCTCCGATCTTTCCGCAGATTTAAAGTAGAGATCTGTGGAGAGATAGGGACTTAAGATGGGCTCAGTTTTCTGCCTGACATAGTTGAGCAGTCGATTGGAAAAACAGATCATTTTTCGATATTTTAGTGTGATCCAATTGAATCACTCAAAATGACGATCCCGTGTATGGGGTCTTTATATTCCCAAGAGATTTGCTTAGATATTAATTTAAGGATGAAAAAAATAATCTCCAATAAGTTCCATTTTTATAACCTTACATATGATTTAAAATATTGGTTATTATTATTCTGGGTGTTAATGAGCATATTAAGGCTAATATGGCATGTTTTTTTTTTACCTACTGTAGGAAAAAAGCATTTGTGAAAGGATATGGTAACCCTGTGCAAATACATTACAGTGTGTGTGAAGCTTTAGAGGAAACTTCAGCCAGTTAGCAGGGGATCTTTTCTCTCATAGTTGTGAATAAAAGAGGACATTTTTTTTTCGGCTAAAGCAATATAAATGGGGCTTCACTGTGAGGGAAATAAGGATGTAATGTTGGCTGGATCATTGAACATAGGTGAGATGGAATTTCCTGGGTCACAGCTGGTGACTGAGATTTGGCCATCTCTAATGTTAAGACTATTAAACAAATGTATATATCCATTTAGTGTGGGGCACAATGTATCTTGCACTTACATTGATATTGCAGTCATTTATCAGAATTAAACAGATTTGCTTCTCTGCAGAATTGTCCCATCTCCTTCATATCCCGACTTACAAACACAACTGAAAAGACCAAGTTAGAACTTGTTATGAAGTAAATTTTTAAACTTGCTGAACAACAATACCATATCAGAGAAGTTGCATGTGTTAAAGGCAGTGTGTTTTAATGGTTTAAATAACCACTAAAAACATTGTTTTGTTGATATATTGGATGTTCTATTTTTTGATTTAATGATACATCAACATTCAATCAATCAATTCAATTACAACAATAACTGTTATACGTGTTGACTTAATATCACAATTGTGGTTCTCAATAGGGGAAATTTAAGGCTTTTGTTAAAATTTTGCAAAAAGCTACACAGTTTCGATATAAATATGGTTCTCAGGCAGCGTGATCGTTCTCTGGAAACCATCCCTTCTTAAAGTTATGCGATATTAAACAAAGGAAAATGAATTAAATGAGGCACCGCCATCCTACATTTGTGTAGCTCTAAATCTTGGTATCAGATGACCTGGTTTTAAATCAGAACTGACGTTTTAAAATTCGCAAATCCGACAGTTTTTAAAAAATTTAATTTGGAAACTTGGAACTTTTAAAAATTGAAAAAAAATGAAAAAAATTTCCATTGCGAAATCGAAATTTCCATCAAAAATTTCCAACAATTGCAGTTAAAAATGCGAGAAATTCCGATTCATTTAGGTTTGAAGTTCTTTGGAACCTCTGTCGGAATGAAACTTGCCATTTTTGTTCAATCTACATCTGAGCAGCTGCCAGCACATTGTTGGGTGTTTAAAGTTTCCTGTGCCAGCGCCATCGTTTTGCATTGATAACTCCTCATGAAGATATAACCCTTACAGTACCTTGGCCCCACTGCTGTATTCACAGTCAGCATGAGCATGACAAAATGTATTTGATGTCCACAAGGAACGGTTTTCTTGTCACAAAACTTTCCTGCATATCCACTGGCACACGATTCAGGAAAGCAGCTTCCATCACTGTCTATGTGGTTATTACATCTTCCATGGATACACATACATTCTATATGGATGAATGTACAGGAATTCATAAACAACATAGAACTGAAATGTGAATAAACTGTACATCGCACAACAGAGTTAAAATACCCAGAGAAATAAATTATTGTAACTGCAATATAAGGCACATTAAAAAACAAAACAAATCAAAAACATCAATGTTATATTGGTTGGTGTGGGATTTAGATCAGTAAGGGTCTGGCTATTTTCTTTCTTTGTCACAAGTGATGCAGTAAACATTTAGACAGTATTAGGGGACTTTTCATAAACAATGTTTGGGTGTTAATCAGGCACAAATGTTATGACGAAAATAGAATATGAGGCGCACCGTAAGCATTGTGGAAGCAAGGAACAATAATTAACAATTACATAAATAGCCCCCGTAGTTTATACTTAACTGAAAAAAAATTTGCATTGTCAGTCTGTGAAAATTTCTACCTACTTTTATCACAGCGTGGTCCATATTTGTTGCTGTCTAAGCATCTCCTACAGTTCGCCCCACTGAATCCTATATCACAGATACAAGTACCATTTCCAGTCATGCCATCTGCACACTGTAAAGGAAGGTATTAATAATGAATGTTATTACTATAAGTCCTCACACACCCCAATTTCTTACTTCCTTTTTCTTCATTCGGGGGCCTTTTTAAAGGGCATGTCCACCCCCAATACTAAAATTTACCTACTACTGGCCTCACTGTGTATGTTCAAAAATCCTCATCTTAACCCCTCTGCTCCAAACGGTTCTCCTGTAATGTCTGTTTAAAGTCCCAAAATTAAAGAGTAGGAGCCATTTCTGGTGTAATTTGTTTCCGCTTCTACTATTCCTTGTAGAGGTTTCTATGAGGGCAAGCATGCTCAGTAATGACTATGAGGCAGCATTGAAGAGGGAATTTCCCATCTGCAATTCACATGATTTGCATGAACACTGTCTCCATTCTAGCTATAACAAAACTGCACCTAGCAGAAGATATTTCAGATTGGATATCTAAAGATAAGTATTGTTTCGGTATAGATGTCCTTTTATACCTGTAACCTTAAAGGAAATGTGCAGAAAGTTCTTGCAATAAACTTTCATTTTGTTGCAACATTTGAAAGGTCTTTTTACTTATGTGTGTCCTGCCTGTGAATGGCGGCAACTAAAGGTTACTATGTTACGTAACATAGTAACTCTTTAGTTGCCGCCATTCCAGTGGATTACCCAACCGTTCACTTTCTGTATAATGATTTGGGTCTTACAAAAAAGCAGAATAAAAGCCAAAAGTATAAATGAAAAATTACTGTACATGAATATATTATATTCACGTTTTCACGTATATATTCATGTCCGTAATTTTTCATTTTACTAGTTTTTGGCTTTATTCTGCTTTTTTGTAAGACCCCAATAGAGGATAGAAATCAATTGCTACACCCATAAGAAACACAAATGAAAATAACTTGATAACAGTTCCAAAAAATAATAAAAGTATATGGCAAAAGTACACAGGATAGCGTTCCCTACACTACTGCAAAAAAATCGTTTTGGGGGTGGACATGCCCTTTAAACTTCTTCCTGCCCCACCTTACTTTATTGTTAATAGCTACTTGGTATACTTTATTTTCCACTTTTTTGTTTTAGTTTCCATTCTGTCTTAAGCAACTCCAATCATTTTTGTGATTTATACACTTGGGTTCAGAAACATATAGTTTACATAAGTTTGTATGAATACCAATGAATCACAATGGTATCACCTGCTCTTAAAAAATTATGAAGTTGGATCATAATTCCCAGAATGCCTGTGGAAAACATTACTACTAGTGGTTGATCCAGATTTCGGGACTTCGGAACACATTTTCGAAGATTTTTCGGGGGACCATTTTCAATTTCTGATAGTAATTCAGAAAATCGAGTGTTCGATAACTTTCGAAAATAGCCTTGACATTCGAAAATCTTTGAAAATACGATCGGAAACTTGAAAGTGGTCTCTGGTTGTATTTTCGAGGATTTTCGAACATTCAAAGATATTTTAGAAAATTATCGAAAATACCTCCATAAATTCGAAAATCTTTGAAAAGTTTTCCATTTTTGGATCTTCGGGATGTTCTGGAGATCCGGGAATCCAAAAAAGGAACAAAACATGTCGTTTGGCCATTTCTAATTACTACCATAAAAATATAGTATAATATAATATATATAGTATATAATAAAGTATAATGTCATCAATAGAGATGGGATCCGGGTTCGACATGAACCTGGATCCAGCACGGAACCCCTCGGTTCCAAATCCGAAAGATCCGTCCGAATCTGGACGGATCCTCCGGATTTTGGGACTTCGGAAGGTATTTTCGCTAATTATCGAATGTACGGGGCTATTTTCACTAATTATCGAAAGTACGGGGCTATTTTCGCTATTATCGAAAATAGCCTTTAACGTTCGAAAATTATCGAAATACGATCAGAGACTCGAAAATGGTCTCTGATCGTATTTTCGAACGTTAAAGGCTATTTTCAATAATGCGAAAAAAGCCCGTACTTTCGATAATTAGCGAAAATTCGTTCCGGTTTCGGATTTCGGATCTTCGGGATTTTCCCGAGATCCGGAAATCCGAAAACGAAACGAAAATACTAAGTTTTGGCCCTCTAGTCATCAAGAGTTTTCCCACTTTCCCACCATTACTATTTAGGGGAGAACTGAAACCATTTTTTATATTCCTATAATCTGAAAAACATCCCCCACTAAGAACAATGATGCATAAATGCATAATTACAGTCCAGTAATGCCATTAATGTATACATTTACTAGGTTTTGTTTAGGTAACTGTCAGTGCCACCAAATGTTGTTATATTTACATATTGACTTTGTAAGTGTGCATTCTTCATTCTTTTGAGACTTTAACAAAGTCTCTGAAGAAAGATCTAACAACTGATCTCTGCCAGTCCCAGATATGGGTCTGACACTTCTCCATGCTGTGTGAGCTCTTTTACAAGCTGCACATGTGCAGAGAAGGCATCTGTGGAAGGAGACTGGAGGTTGTCAGTTTATATTTGGATGAATTTTGTCTTAAGACATTATAAAAAGAAGGTCGTATTGAGGACTTTTGTTGGGTCGAGGCTAAAAGGATTTTGTGTTTGGGGGCCTTTCAAACAGTCTTATGTGCACCTTCTGATTGCAGGAAAATAGGCACATGTTTCCTTTAAAGCTGGCTTGCCAGTACTGGTCTTCTAGTGAGCAGTGACCTCATACACAGCTCTTCAAGTACAGTAGCTCAGTGCATGTGAGACATACATAAAAGTCTGTGACTATTGCTGGTCCTACACAATGGAGACTTTAAGTTTTTGAACAAGCTCAAAGTTTAAAGCCTCTCCCATATGCAGTAAGATTAGATTTTTCAGGAACAGGCTTTTTTATACAATTACATTTCTACTGTTGAATTTAAGCATTATAAATTAATGTAATTATGTAACATACTTCTCCATTTCTGAGCATGGGTTCTTAAAGCCACCTGGACAAGGTCTGCAGTCTGGGCCATAGAACCCTCTGCAACACTTGGAACCTGCACAGAAAGAGAAAGGAAATCTTTGCAATGAATGGGGATTTCTGTTTGCTAAATATTGATCAACTGAGGAAACACGCAGCAGTCCTAACAATATAGTAGAACAGGTCAAATTTCCACTTTTAGACTAAAAAGGTAAAATTGCCCCTGACCGAATGCTTATAGGCTTAATTAGCAGAAGTTAAAACACAGGAAGGCATTTGAAATTTCCAATGTATTAAGTTTATGTGTTAAATGTATTAAGTTAAATTATCTTGAGATAATTAGCATTTTAGCTTAATTTAACACTGTAACATAACATTAATTAAGCTATTATGTATAAAATCAACTATCCACCACTGTTGGGCCTACATAGCTCTTTAGAAGCTTGGTACAAATTTCTTATTTCTACAATAACACGGTTGAATAGAAAATTAAGAACTTGGACCACGGTCCTCTTAATTAGACAAGAGGAGCTCCCCCCAGACAATATTTTTTCGATTTGACTACATTATGGACTTGCAACTTTAACACAGTTGTCCTCTTATTTTATTTGATGAATCACTTATTATGCAGAAGGTTTCTGATTGGTAACTGAAGTATTTTTGACCACCAATCTGTAAATGTATTCCCTGATATACTCTGGGTGTTTCAACCCAATGAGCATAGCATGACAGGTAAATAAGGAGGTGATAGCAAAATTCAATTAAAATATAATACCTTAGTTGTTTACATTTAGCAACTATAATAAATTGTTGAAATCTGAAGTTCTTTAATAGAAACTATCAGGGTTATTCAATAAAAGTTCTTATCATTTAAAATGGTGCTAAATTTGCCCCAACCAATCAGATGTTAGCTTTCAAATGTTAAATAGATCTGATTGGTTGGGGCAAATTTAGCACATTTTAAACGATAAGAACTTTTATGAATCTCCCTGTATATTTTTTATATTCATAACAATATCATTGTTCTTCTTTTTCTCACCTTAACAGTTGTTTGCCAGTACCTAGAGCATCCTTGTCTTTCATAATCAAGTCCCATTACAGTGTTTCGTAATTGCATTTCTGAGTGAATATACTCTGAATTGAAAAGAAAAATCACAGTAAATGCACTTAAAGTTCATTTCTAAGAATGCAAGGAAATAATATTATGGGAACTAATATAAACAATATTTATTATACCTGTATTACCATTCAGGCCAGAAAAGCAGTACAATGGGTGATTTGGTTACATGGTAGGAAACATTAAGTAACATTGGCAAGCTCAATGATTTGCCTTTCACCAGGTTATATACAACTAAATGCTAAGTACACTAAATGTTTGATTAATATGTGTTTGATTTTGTCTACTGGAGAATTATTAATTTACATCACTTTACTACTGAAACCTTCAAAACTTTAATCTTTACTGTAAATCTTTTTTTTCCAATAGGGGCATCATAAACAAAAAATATACATTATTTAAGCTTAAAATTAACCTGAATTAGAGACTATTCTTATTTACAACATAAATCAACTGTTAGATCAGGTGGACTTGATTTTTTCTTTAAATCCCTCCCGAGGGAGGAATTGTTTATTTACTTGTGTACACAATGCAAATACACAACTTAACACCTGTATAATAAATATCAATCTTAACATTAGAAATTATTTGTCTGCATTTAGTTTAACAATTCAAGCTTAGTAGTCTATATGGCCAATACAAAATGTATAACATTTATCATCTTAATAACTTTACATTATACCAGATTCGGGGTGATTATGATGGGTTTACTCTCAAGCCCGGCTATCCCAGTTTTCATCCCCACATGTCTACCTCTTTATTCTTTTTTTAGTTATTGCATGTATGATGGAAGATTCCCAGGTGGACTTGAAATTTTGTTCTATCATTTAGCATATAACATTAAGGTGTCAGGGACCTCATGAATGCAAGGTTTGAACAGCAGTTGTACATGACAGGCAATTGGTGTCGAACACCACACACACACCTCTATATTCAGGTTTCTTTATTTTGCCATAAATGGCCTCCTTGACGCATCTTAAACCAGCCTGTTCTTTGACCAAGATGTTGACATACCAAAAAACAGGAAAACAACATCATATATGCAGTGCAGTGAAGAGTGCTTTGATTTGTGTGTGGTGGAGATTAACAGCAGCTGTACCACGTATACACAGCACAGAAGACTATTTTCTTGGACCAGAAACAAGACTGGTGTCAAAGAGGTGTCAAGGAGGCCATTTATGTCAAAATAAAATAACTAAACTTGAAATCCAGTTGATAATGTTGAGTTTATGGTGATCCACAAAACATCAAAATCACAATGTACCCCTTCATTAGGTGTCACCTGATAACATACTGTATTCCTATACCCCTAGGGTTGATTTGAGACGTCTGCACCCTACCAGGTTAGTGCATTTGGGAATTTGCTTCTATATCGAATATACAGGGCCATTTGAGAATATACAGGTTTTCAATAAAAGTTATTCAGGTTTATTCAATAAAAGTTCTTACGTTTAAAACGGTGCAATTTTGCCACAGCAATCAGATGTAAGCTACAAATGTTAAATAGATCTATTGGTTGGGGCAAAATTAGCACCATTTTAAACAATAGAACGTTTTATGAATCTCCCTCTTACTTTAAAAATGGTGCTAAATTTGCCCCAACCAATCAGATGTTTTTCATTTGAAAGCTAACATCTGATTAGTTGGGGCAAAATTAGCACCATTTTTAACGATAAACTTTTATTAAATAACCCCTTATAGTATGTGAACTCTTGATTCCAAATGGAAGAAATAGCAAACACACGAATGCCTCTTGATTTTAGGAACTCGAAAATAGCTTGCGTTAAAACATTTTCTTTTTTAAAAATAAGTTTTAATTATTTGTACGTGTTATCAAGACCATTTCCCAGGTACCTGACCAGTTACACTAACTTACTATTCCTATTATACATTAAATTCAATCAGAACTTTTAGATTTTTCATTGACTTTATGTGTCCGTTTTTGGATTTTCGAATTCTCTATTTATTTTCAAAAATCCAATCTTGGCCTGGAACTCTGCTGTTCCATTCTCCATATGTCACTGTAAAAACTTGAAATGCAACAGAAACAAGAATGTAAGGTACCCTCCCAAATTAACAATGACAGTCTGAATCTGCAGAACTATTTATCTCATGTGAATATTGTAATAGTCAATACACTTACTAATGGTTCTGTTCCCACCGGGCAAAACTTAGATACACCCACAGTTCTGCATGAAGTACATGTTCCCTGAATTCAAACATAAACTTATATTACAATTCCTGTAAATAGATACTGGATCTGGATAAACAATTTTAAAGAAAACTAAAGGTTCTTAAATTAATGTAAGTAAGCAGACAGAGATATTTTGCAATAATCTAATTACTGTATATTTTTTGTAGAGTTTCACTCTACAGATATTGGTCACTGGTCTGGTGGTTGCCCAAAAGTTAATACATTATGCATTATAGATTGCATAATGTTGATTTGTGTGAGGCAAACAATGGGCATTTAAAAACATGTAAGATGATTTTCCATAGCAATGAAATGTCCTCCCCCCCATTGCCCATTTGCCACAAATACTTTACAGATTTGTTTGTCTACCCTGCGCAGACGAGGAAATAAGAAAATGCAGTTAGAGGACTCATAAAAAACTTTACAGCACATCTTATAGATAATACTACAGTAATAAATTAATGCTACAAAATACACATAACGTTTCATTGATATCTGGTTTAAAAGTGTTTAAAAATGAAACAAATGGACACCAATCCAGTTTCAGGTAGTTTCTTGCAACTGATTCAACAGTAACAACAACGAGTAACAAGACACTTGCAAATAATGGACATGCCAATCAATCCCCCTCATTTATTAGACATTCCTCCGTGCGGGCCCCCTGTCTGGGCCAAACACAGTTCAAAAATGGAATGGAAAAACAAAGGCTTGACAAAGGGCAAAGTGTGTGCCTGAAACATTTGTTTGTTTGTTGTACTCCAGGCGGATTAAAGGGTATACCACCTTAAAAACAACTTTTCATATACGTAGGGCACCCTTGCCCCCCCTTAACCACCAGTTTTGTTTTGTAAAAAAAACATCAAACTGTATACATTCCTTTTATCCCCTGGTGCTCTGTTCCTGACCCTCTGCTTGCCAACCAGAGGCAGCCAATCACAGACACGGCTGCCAGCAATGCAGAGAACTGTAATATATTTCTGATGCTTTTTTAACAATTGGATTTGGCGGTTGTGGGTGGGCTAGGGTGCCCTACCCTACAGAAAAAGCTTTTATAGTAGGGCACCAAGCAGCAAAGCTAGATCCAGAGGGACGGAGGAAGGGATGAGAGAGGGCTCCCCTGTACATGCCAGAAAACAGAGAAGAAGGAGAAGGAAGCAACAGGGACGGGGTAACTCACAAAGCTACACTCTCTCACTTTTTGAACTTTGGACAGACACTGCAGGAGAACCATATGAGCTGAGAAATAAGATTTTTTTTAGCACTACACAGTGGGACCAGTAGTAGGTTAATTTAGTTTTGGGAGTGGAACAGCCCCTTTAATAAAAGTTTATCACACATTCAAATTTGGACAGTCTCTATTGCAATTTTTGAATGGCGTTAAAAACCCACAATAGCCTGCGCTGCAGTACTGTCACATAAGTGGTGCAGGAAAATGGTAACTTGGGCATATTACACATATAAATACTGTGTAATATTAAGGTATTGATAAACTGAACTTTCACCTACAACTGGGTTTCATATCTAGAATCATCACATCTGTGGGGCAGAATAGGCTATAGATGGAGGAATGAGAACTCCGTCCAGAGTGTAAATACGTCCATTTTTGGCTGCAACGTCGGCTTCTTCTACATCTTCCCCATTCACTAGGATCTTACCCTAAAAAGATGAAGAGTAGAGAATTCAAACACAGATTCTGTACCCTATTGTATAAATAGGATTCTTCATCAGTAGGTCCTTTCATTTAAATGGTGATATGGAGCCAGTAAATATTAAATTAAATTATAAGTCATTCATTTGAAAAGAAGGGAAAAGGAGAAGAGGGAGATAGTATGTCAGTGCACATAAATAGATATTCTTCCTAGTATGATGGATCTGAACCCGTGTTCGGGTCGACTTTATGAGTTTGCACAAACTCTGATCATTCCGAACTAGTTCGCGTTTTCAAACTCGCTGACATTTGAATGTAGCCTTCGTTTCGTTACCGTAACCCTCAAATTAGTGTTTGATTTTCGGAAACCCTACAATGTATCGTTCGGTAAACCTCGAATTGTCTGTAACACTAAAACAAGCATACGGAAATCTGACAATTGCCCGATGTGGGAAGGAAATGTTCTTCAGACCATTTCCCAGTTGACACAGCACGTTTACAATAAGTTACCATTGCTATTTTTTCTGTATTTAATCCAAACTTTTCAAACTATTTGGTCCCATTGACTTTAGTGGGTTTGTTTTCAAACGACAAAACTTTTACTGATGTTCGGGAAGTTCAAAAAATGATCTTTAATGATAAGAATGAAAAAACACTGAATATCTGAATAAAGGTGTCAGGTGAACATGTGGTTATTCTTACATTGCTTGTTGTGTTGAACTGATCAGTTGGTTGCCATACTCATAATGATTGACTGAAAATTACATTTGCAACATCCAACTGGGAAAAAAAAACAAGAAAAACGTTTTTGCTGTAGGTAACATTTATACAATGTGAATGAAATGGTTTAATGCTTTAAAAACCAGCAGATGGCGTGGTGTGCACAAAATGGATGCCAATTGTTGAGATACTAATAAATTCTATAAAATATTGTGTAATGCCCTTCAGTTAAGGTTTTAATGTGATAAGGGAATCCTTGTCTTGATATTAACTAATAGTCACCTAATACTAACTTAGGTGACCAGATAATAAACTCACCTCTGCTGACTTCACAATGTGGTATCGTAAAAGTTCAGAAGCTTCCTGGTCCCTGTGCAAATCAACAAGCAGATGACATTAAAAATTGTTGTTTGTTACATATAACAGAAAACATAGCCTCCTCTTCATCACAGAAAAGTCCATGAAATTGAATCTAGTTATTTTGTTTTGCTCCTTCATCACATATTAATAGCTTGTCATTGAACTACCAGTTCCAAGTTTGAAATTTCAAATTTTGACTCATGAGCTGCTGACAGCTCCTGAACACTAACCGCACCGTAAAAGTGTAGGAGCTAGTCCCACAGGCATTGCAGTGTAAAGTGAGCAGGGTCTGTCATATGCTGCATGAGTGGTATTTTGACAGTTCATTTTGACATGGTATTTTGACAGTCATACTGTATTTGCAGCCACTCAGGGAGGTTGGAGTAAATTTTCTACCTCTGAGGCTAGACACTAACTATGGCAGAAACGTTTTTGGACTATATTTGTCCCTTTAATTTGTGAATGCATATTTTAACAGTTTTTGCACTCAGGAAGATAAATAACTGCTTTTGTATCACGGGTGGCATTAACTGTTTATTCACATATCTTTCATGTCTTTCCTGTCAAATTAGATACAAATGAAGATCTTACTGAAAGAGTTTTGTACCTAGGTACCTAAATTTCCAGATTAGAAATTACCAGGATATGTTAATAACTTCTGTTCCAATTTATTAATAATGACCCATGTATATTCTGTTGTTTAATAATGTTTTTATAGTTAGATGTAGTCTTGCTTCCTGTTCAATGCATACGGTTTCTATAACCAACCAAACAAATGACCAGATACATTCAATGACCTATGGAATTTAGCGCCGGTGAACCAAAACTCACAATGTACATCTGACTGGATATTATTGTTATTTTACTTCGCCTTCCTTTGAATTAACAAGTTAGAATCTAAAGATATATAAATATTTAAATGACTTGAAAACAGTGGGTGCTTGATTTCTAAAACACAGATGGAAAAAATCCACTTTTCGTCTATGTGTATGATATGTAATATAGTGAATATACCCACTACTGTAAATTATAAGGATATTAGAAGTCACCAGAGTACCGTACCATATTAAAGCACAAGGCCGCAGGTCGAATGCTTTTATAGAGGACATGGAACTCTGAAGTACCTGTGATTATCATTATAATTTATAATAGGGGTACATATTTAATTAATTCCCCCACTACAGCTTGTCTAATGCCATCACCCCCCAAACTCCCCCCCACAAACCCAATACCTTCAACACACACCCTCTGCCATCACAAACCCCTAGCACACAGAACATATCTTCACTGGCTTCCCCTACCATCCAACCTCATCAAGCAGACCATTTCTACCCAGAGGAAACAATGACAAGGGTTTCACTCACGCACCTCCTCTGAACCTCCTCTAGCGCTCCTCCTCTGCTGCATTCTGAAACTATTTCCATCCGGGTAGGGAAGTACACATCACAGTAAGTGATCAGCTTTTGGCGGTGCGGAAGAAGGGATGGTAGGGTGTTTGGGGCTGTGAGTTAGCTACTTCTTTGTTATAATAATAATATAATACGTAGTAGCCCAATTATAATATTATTATTTACAGGTTGGCCCCATTAACTCCCATGGAAGGGGTGGATTTATGTTTTTATTACTCCACTGCAGTGTAAAAGATTGGGACATAAAAACACATTTTCCAGCCTGTGGTACCTCTTTGGAAAGAGGTAGTCCATAGTTCCATTTTCCATGTGGGTGGAGGGCATCATTACTAGGAACAAATACTGTATACGGCCCATCTTTCTCTAGGTCTGCCCCAGTTTGATTTCTGGTAGGTAAAAAAAAAGTGTATTTAGAAGCACCTAAATGTACAAATTTCCATAATGTGCAATATTCAGTCCTCTCACCTCTAGAAGTAATCTGAATTTATTGTATCGACCATTGTCTTGTAGAATTGCCATTATTGTCTCCTAGAATAAAATATAAACCAGTTTAGTTTTTGCAAACCTGCAGGAGCAGTTTTTTTTTTAAATAAGAAAATATCAAAAAAAGCTAATATTGTTGTAGGTAAATAGGTTCTTTTCCCATATAGATGGCAAACATTATAACCATATATCTACTTTTAGTTGCAAACGTTGCATAGGACCGGTGAAAGCTATGCAAGATTTTGGTGCAGGTAATTCTTTGTTGCACCAAGTTTAGTTTCACATGGACAACAGATTCTTCTGCCCCCAAACTAAAATGTACCCCACTACTACTGGCCCCACTGTGTAGTGGTTTAATAATCCTTACCTTGCATCTCTGCTCAAATGGTTCTCCTGCAGTGCATGTTCAAATTTAAGAAAAGTGAAGAGTAGGCGCTGTCTTTGAAACACTGGTCCCTGCTTCCTCTCTTGCCTCTGAGATGTTTCTGGCCTGTGCATGGGAAGCCCTCCCCCTCTCTGCTCTTTCACCCCCTACTTCTTGCTCTTTCAGCCCCTACCATCAAAAGATCATTTCTGTATGTAGGGTGCCCTAGCCCACCCCAACCACTATGTTAGTTTTAAAAGCTGCAGAATATACATGCATCACTCCTGGGTGTTCTTCAATGCTCGCAGGGCCGAGATCAAGCGCCAGGGAATGAAGGCATGTAAGTAGCTTTCTGTCTTTTTTTAAACTAAACTACATAGCGGTTGGGGGTGGGCTAAGGTGCCCTACACTACAGCAAAAACATTTTCCAGGGTGGAGATGCTGTTTAATAAAACACTAATTAATTATCTCAATCAAATTTTTTTAAACCTAACACTTGTGCAATGCTTTATGCTGGAATAATCTTCACAGTTTACTTGACATTAAAGCACATTTTACTTTTGGATTGCTCTCCAGTGTTGTTTCCACATAATCCTAGCTTTATCTATAATATGGAGGATCCATTGGCAGCGAGGATGTTCTTCTGCAGAACCTTCCCCTTCTTCTTGCTCCCATGAATTCTAATTTTCAGTTGATTGTCCTGAGAAAGAAGGAGATATTACAAACCCAAGATAAATTGTTAGTTCTAAATAAGTAACTGCAGATCCTAACATTCTATATATTACTGCTTACTAGAGATGGGATCCGGTCCGACACTGAACCCTCGGTTCTGAAATCCAATGATTTTGGACGGATCATTCCGATTTCGGGACTTCGGAGCATGTTTTCGATGTTTTATCGAACGTTTGAGCTTTCTTTCAAAAATTCTCTAAATAGTCTTGAATGTTCGATAATACTCGAAAACGGTCGGAAACTTGAAACATTTTCGAGGATTATCGACGTTCGAGGCTATTTTTGCGAATTTTCTAAAATAGCTCAAAAACACACTCCGAAGTCCCAAATTTAAGTTCAGTTTTCGGGATTTTCAGATCTTTAGGCTTTTCCCGAGATCCGAAAGCGAACGAATCCAGGCAGTTTCGGCCTTCTCTACTGCTTACATACTTTGTGTTTACAAGTGTTGGAATCTGAATAAATGCCCTAATTAATATATAAGGTGGCACTGTTTTTTTTGGTGCTTAGGATTTCTAATCAAGTTTAATTAAACCTAATGTTTGTATACTGTTAATTTACTATACTACTTGGGTTTAAAGAGTACTAATCACTACACAACTGGTCCCAATAGACAGGCCCATCCCCAATATACCATAGGTGTGCCTCACCACTCCTTTGATGTGGCTGTAGGGTGATTTATGAAATTAACCTGTGGGTACTAGGGGTCAGCTCCCATAATCCACCTTGTTTTGGTGTCCAAACCACCATGTGTACATTAGGATTAATGTAAAGGAAGATTTATCTAACTGGAAGGCATAACCAGCTAAGGAACTCAGGAGAAGAAACAAAACTTAGTTTTTTTTTTTCAGCATAGTTCAAATGAATATTATAGACCTATAACATGGAAAGGAATCTAATTAACTGGGCCCTACTTCCCTATAACAAATACAATTTGACAACATCCAGATGATCTTAGAATAACCCATGCTCTTTGAAGGGCTATTTTATGAAACTTCAGCACAATGTATTTTTAATAACAGATACTGTATATTCTCACCGAATCGCCTGTTGTTATTTCTCCTGGCTTTCGCGTCAATTTGATATTAAGTCAGTATTGTTTAGCATGTCACCACTCCACTGACCAGCAATGATAGGGAGTTTTACAAAATAGAGTGTCTTTCTTTATTCGTTATCAGATTCTTTACCTATGCAATAAACAGAGATTACAGTGTTAGAAAGTGAAATAAATATGTCTAATGTAAATAACAATGTGTTCTGAATGAATATGTTTATAGATTTAAAATAAAAAAAAATTAGTAATGAACACAAAAACGAATGTAGAAAAAATACTAACATCTTTTCCTTTGATTCCCTTGTTTATGGGCACCAGAACATTGAAGGGTCCCAGAGCAGACAGTGGCCAAGAATACACCTCTATGGTAAATAAGAACAATAAGTTATACAGCGCATTGTAATAAAACTGTATTGGAAAACCCACACTAACCACAAACTTACCAAATAAAGATATGGCAATAGAAAGTTTTCCTGCCACTGGCCAGGTAAAGTGTTGAGCTCCTTAATTCGCTCTAGGATATTCCATAGCACATAAAACCATCCCCAATGTAGCCTTTTTGCATACGCATCTATAATTGAACGGAGATTATTATAGGATAAAACGATAAAATATAATTTGACATTAAATAAACATTTTGAGGTAATATGTAAATCTAAGTAACATACTATATAGGATGAATTTTTAAATGCATTATCTACAACCTAGCATAGTTTTAATAGGTGTAACCTCTTTGCCTTTAGTTTAGGGTACTTCCTACAGTGGCCAATCAGATTTTTTGGCATTTCCACTGAATGAACGTATCCAGGAAAGAATTGAAGCGGGCGTTCACACCGATCGATGGAACCGGGACGCCAGGTAAAATAAAAAGCTTTTATTCAAAAATTAGTAAAACAATTAGGAACACCCCAGGACCAGTCACCTGCCGCGTTTCGTACCAGGTCGGTACTTTATCATAGTTAAGGTAAGCACAATGCCTTACCTATGATTAAAGGAACTGTAACTCAACATTTGAAGTCTTTGCCCTCTGTTTGTATTATTCACAGGGAGTAGAACGCTTATTCTCACCTCCCTGTGAATAATATTTTGCTCAGGGGACCTGGAACTTACCTTCCTCCACTCCACTCGTAGCCGCTTCTGCCAGAACAGCTGTTCTCTCCCGATCGTGCGCCCTATCTCTTGTATAAGAGAGCGCGCATGGTCGGGACATCGGTTTTTAGAGCAGGAGCGGCTGCGAGCGGAGCGAAGGTAGTTCCAGTGTCCCCTGAGCAAATATTATTCACAGGGAGGTGAGAATAACTTTCTCACCTCCCTGTGAATAATACAAAGGGAGGGCAAAGACTTCAAATGTTAGGTATATGGATTTACATTTCTTGGTGTGGCAGCTGGGAAATCAGCACCGGTAATTACCAGGTATAACGGGAAAGGGAATAGAATCCTGATAATTGCTCCATAGATAATACTTACTGAGTTTGTCCTGGTGCAGTGGTTGTCAATTAGCATTTTTGCTGCACGGATTTTTAACTTCGCACATATCTATAAGCTTGCAGCCTAACCAGACTCAAAGTTAATGTATCCTTCTTTGCACTCACATGAGACTGAAAAAAATATACATAGTTAGGTTGTTGTGCAGCAAGAAGGTTACTGTCAAAATAACAAATGTTTGCTTAGAAGCAAAAAGTTGGGCTGGGGGATTGGGATTTTACTTATTGCTGTGCTCTTTGCAACATTTATTCCTTCCATCGACTTCACTTCACAAAGAATGGAGCTAAAACAATACATTGTTATGGAAAGGTTTACCTTCTCGATATAGTGACTGCAATGATACCAAAAAAAGAACAATATTGATGATAAAAACAACCATAACTGATCCACTTAACCAGCAGATTGATTGTCATTCCTGTTCATTTGAATAAGGAAACTCCTGTTACACTTCAAGTATGGAAGAAAGAGGTCCTATCAACAATTCACTACAGTTTATTACAGTAATTCTGGGTTTTTTAGGTTTCATTGAATTTTGGACTTAAAATCCTTGTGCTGGTTATACTATAAATGGCTCTGTGTTAAGTGAATCCCTGTTGGAAAGGGATCTTGGAGTTTTGGTGGATAACAAACTTAAAGGTAGCAACAGTGCCAGCGTCAACAGCCAGAGCCAGCAGGTATTGTCTTTTATAAAGAGAGGTATGGATTCAAGGGAGGAAAATGTATTCTCCCTCTTTACAAAGCATTGGTAAGGCCTCATTTGGAATATGCAGTGCAATTTTGAAATCCTGTATACAAAAAGGACATCTTTGAACTGGAAAGGGTTCAGAGAAGGGTAACTAAATTAATAAGGGGATTGGGGGAGCTTGAATATGAAGAGAAATTGGATTATTTACAATTATGTACACTAGAGAAAAGGCACTTACGTGGGGATATGATTACTGTGTATAAATACATTTCTGGGCCATACAATAAACTATCTGGGGCATTGTTCACCAATAGAGCATGTCAGAGGACACATGGACATCCCTTAATACTTGAAGAAAAAAGGTTTAGGCTTCAAGTTCGGAAAGGGGTTTTCACTGAGAACAGTAAAGCTTTGGAACTGTCTTCCAGTGGACGTTGTGATGGCATTTCCATTGGTCAGTTTAAAAAACAAAGCTAGATGAGTTTCTGCTGCAAACAAGGAATGTTGCAAGTACTGGTATTGATACATAAAGTAGAGTTGATCCAGGAAATTTCCAATTGCCACTTGGATCAGGAAGGATCCCTTTCATAAATTTGGTGTTTTTTTTTTCCGTTCATCTGGATCAACATAGGCAGGAATGTGGATATTGCTGGATGGGTTGGACTGGATGGAACGATGTCTTTATTCAACCTCACATACTATACTATACTATACTATACTATCCTATCAATACATGGGTTTAAGATACACGACAGTTGTTCCTCCAATCGGATTTCTGATCAACAACTTGAAGCCTCCCATTTTGAGGCTCCGATCTTTCCACAGATTTAAAGTAGAGATCTGTGGAGAGATGGGATCTAGTAGGGTCAGTTTTCTGCCTGACATAGTTGAGCAGTCGATTGGAAAAACAGATCATTTTTCGATATTTTAGTGTGATCCAATTGAATCACTCAAAATGACATCCCGTGTATGGGGTCTTTATATTCCCAAGAGATTTGCTTAGATATTAATTTAAGGATGAAAAAATAATCTCCAATAAGTTCCTTCTTATAACCTTACATATGATTTAAAATATTGGTTATTATTATTCTGGGTGTTAATGAGCATATTAAGGCTAATATGGCATGTTTTTTTTTTACCTACTAGGAAAAAAGCATTTGTGAAAGGATATGGTAACCCTGTGCAAATACATTACAGTGTGTGTGAATCTTAGAGGAAACTTCAGCCCAGTTAGCAGGGGATCTTTTCTCTCATTTTGTGAATAAAGAGGACATTTTTTTTCGGCTAAAGCAATATAAATGGGGCTTCACTGTGAGGGAAATAAGGATGTAATGTTGGCTGGATCATTGAACATAGGTGAGATGGAATTTCCTGGGTCACAGCTGGTGACTGTACCATGTGTGGGCAGGTGTGATTGGTTGTGTCCTTATCTAGTTTTGTTCTGGGGGCATGCACTATTTCAACAAAGAAGACTACTTTTTTGTTCAATGGGGGGGGGGTTTGCATTGAGGGCATGTCCACCCTTATAAAAAAAAATTTCCCCTATAATAGTATTTCTTCCCCCAGCCCCAACCGCAATAAAATAATTTTAAGAAAGTGCCCAGATCTTTACTTACCTTCCCTCTCTCCTTCAACGCCCAGCCCGGTCTTCTGCTTGCAAGACTCTACACAGGGGGCAGGACCGCACCGCGTCCGTGATTGCTGAGAGGCAGCCAATCACGGACGCGGCTGCCGGCTTCTCAGATGCCGGGGGAGAGAGGAAGGTAAGTAGAATTCGGGGGACTTTCTTAAAATTTTTTTAGCGGTTGGGGCTGGGGAAGAAATACTATTATATGGACAAGGGTTTTTATGGTAGGGGGAGGGATCGCAAAACGGGAGGGAAAGGGAGGGAGGGGGAGAAGGGCTGCAGTACGCATGCCAAACTTCTCCCGGAGGTAAGACAGGAGGCAGAGTCCTATATGGACTCTGCTATCCTCCTGGTGGGCAGTTTTTGGGACTTTGGGGGGGGGACTACAGGAGAACCATATGGAGCTGGGATGTGAGGTAAAGATTTTATTACACTACATGGTGGGGCCATTAGTGGGGGGGATTATAGTTTTGGGGTGGTCATGCCCTTTAAAGTCCTAGGTCACCACCATCTAAGCTTCCAAAACAAAACCTGACTGAAAAATAATTCAGCCAACCCCTACTAGTGTGTGCACTTCTAATGCATTTATTATATATACAAGAATATAAATCAGTTGAGCAAAATAGCATAACTAGTCACTATATTTAAGGGCTTCCCTTTCCTTAAGCTTTACATTGGATAGATGGGTGGGACTGAAAGCTTATCATGGAGTAAGGACAAGGTATTGAGCAGTGATTAATGTGCACAGTAATATGGGGCATGAAGGTCAGATCTTCATAATGCCATTTTAAAGCAGGCACTGAGAAAAGTATTATAATAACATTTGCAATGTTTCAGAACAACATAAAGTGTTGAAAAATCAGCTGGATTTGTATGTGAATGTGTGTGATTCTGAAATAAGCTGAACTAGTTAGGAAAAGACAGAAAGGAGGTTATTCTGCCCTGATTGGGGTACAGATCCTGTTCAGATACGGTACATGCAGTATAGCTTCCCTCCCTAGATTCTCTGGTCTTCAGTCCCAGAACCACTACCTTTGACTATTCCTAGAATGGATGAATTAAGTTTAAACCAATGCCCATCTGAATTTATATTTGGGCCTGAAATAACATTAGCTGACTAGGCTTTACACCACTAATGGAATCAAACTAGAATTCTGGGTGAATCAATACATTGACACTTTGTAGTAAATTGAATGTCAGTTAACATTTGATTTTTCAGTTTAGCTTCTTATATTTATTATAACTGGAAACTTACCAATCCCGGCCCATCATATTTACAGACAGAGGATTCAGCAGGGCAGTTTCCAAAGTTTTGCTGGCAAGGATCGACCGGTAAACAAACAGTGCCGTCTCCTCTATAGCCCACTTTGCATAAACAATTGTGTCGGTTTGGCCCTAAGTAGACACATTCAGCCGCATCATGACAGACTTTTTTAGTACATGGATTTATAGCTGGAAAACAAAAGATGTGCAATTCAGAAAGAATTCCCTGTATCCATGTGTTATATTCACAGTAGAATCCACTGTATACAACACTTCATTTAAGGGGAAGTTCAGCCAGTTAGAAGACTTTTAAAGACTTATGCTATGAATGATGTACAATATAATATTTTATGCACCAGGCAATGTTAATTAGCATTTTATATTAAGGGCTAGGCCATGCTACTCTGTTTTAATGTGCAATTCATTTGCATGTGGCCAATTGTCCTGGCCACACTAGGCGTGATGGCGTTTGTTGTGCTACAATTTGCTTATCGGAGTGCATGCAATCACTTGTTTGGTGCGATTCGCATGCGCTGTGATACCCGAATATTACAGGCATCGCAGCGCAAGAGGACAGTATGTATGTGCACACTTTTACATGTGCCTTAAGATTCACCCGGATGATTTTGTTTGTGGCAGTCCCAGACTTATTAATCTGAGTAGGGTCACTTCCTGGGTCAAACAACCATTTATATCAGTGTTTCTCAACTAAGGGTCTGGGGACCCCTAGGGGTCCCTGAGAGGTTGCATGGGGGTCCTCAAGAGATTGCCATAAATGTACGGATCCAGCATTTTGACAAAAACAGATATATTTTTCTATATATTTATCATTCTGTGTTTTATGTACTGTATGAATTATGTGTTTGGTGTTGATGTCTGAGATATAAATAAAAATAACTAATGTTTTAATGTAAGGGTTCCCACCCTGATGTGAATTTGAATGCATTTTTTTCAATAGAGATGGATTTATAGATCTATCAATTATATTTGTATAAATTAAGTTTTTGATCATTTGATGACAAAGAAAAATAATATGTAATCATAATTTTACGTAGGGGGTCCCCAAGACACGAAAATTGTTTTAAGGGGTCCCCACGGATAAAAAGGTTGAGAAACACTGATTTATATGATCAGTAGGTGTGGCTGCTCAGTTTGTTAAGGGACTGATGCACAATATCCATCTCAGAGTTGTGAGGCTTTTATATAATCACTATAATCATTTAGCCTAATAGCAGCCATCTTGTTTTATCCACGATTTTGTCTTTTATTATTTTATTTATTTTCATGTATTTGCAGATGTTTTGTTTCCAAATGTTCTTTCTCATATCATGGTATTGATAACAACTTGAGGTTCCAAGTGAACTCAAGGTCTTTTGCCTACCACATTGTGTGTCAACCTGACACACAATGGCAATTATGTACCCTGGAAAATCCCAATTAGCATATCACAGCCAGGTGTTAGGGGCGTGATTGCATAGTGGCTAAGAGGTGTTATAGAAATGCCCAGGGTAAGGTGTCAAAACAGCATTGTACATGGCAGACAGTTGGTGTTGAAAAGGGGGCACTACCAGACTCCATGTCTACAGATGATGTAGTAAAACATCCCTTGGAATGCAAGGATAGAGTCATAGTAACATAGTAATTAAGGTTGAATAAAGACATACGTCCATCAAGTCCAACTTATTCACTTTTTTTTTAACCCTTCCTAACCGTTGATCCAGAGGAAGGCAAAAAAAAAACAGCTAAAAAAGGAGGGGGGGGAGCCAGTCAGATGACTAGCGAAATGTCTTCAAGAACTAAACTTCAAGCCCAGTTGATCTAATTAAATACAACAGTTATACCATGACCTGGATGAATGAGAACCTTCACAAGCATATTCTTTTTAATCTGTTTATAAATGACTTAGAAGGGGGCATTGAGAGCAAGGTCTCTGTGTTTGCTGATGACACTGAACTATGCAGAACTTTGGAAACTTCCAATGATGTGCAAGTGCTGCAAGCAGACCTAGATAGATTATCAAAATGGGCAGCAGAATGGCAGATGAGATTCAATGTTGATAAATGTAAGGTGATGCATTTGGGATTTAATAATCCCTGTGCCACCTACACCATAAATAACTCTGTGTTAAGTGACAATAAACTCTCTGGTGCATTGTTTACTAATAGGTCATATCAGAGGACTCGTGGACATCCTTTAAGGTTGGAAGAAAAAAAGTTTAATCTTCAGGTTAGGAAAGGTTTCTTTACAGTGAGAATGGTGAAACTGTCTTCCAGCAGATGTTGTAATGGCAAGTTCATTGAATAGCTTTAAAAAAGGCCTGGATAAGTTTCTAAAACTGAAAAATATTGAGAACTACTGGTATTAATACCAGTACTATTTACTGTAGATCTGGTTGATCCAGGGATACTTTCCGAATGCCATATGGAGTCAGGAAGCAATCCCCCCTTCTTTTTTTAAGCTGTTTTTTTTTTGCCTTCCTCTGGATCAACTGCTAGGAAGGGTTAAAAAAAAAAGTGAATAGGTTGGACTTGATGGATGTATGTCTTTATTCAACCTCAATTACTATGTTACTATGACTCTATCCTTGCATTCCAAGGGATGTTTTACTACCTCATCTGTAGACACGGAGTCTGGTAGTTCCCCATTTTCTGGCCCTTTCTTTGTTATAACTCCACGTTTCAATAAAGATTACTGAGTTAGAGTTCTGCTACATCTCGTAGCAATTCTTTCTCCTGGCGCTGTAAGGGTCTCTTACTGGGTCTAAGACATGCATCATCGTGGCTAGTGCAGGATATTTATTCTAACAAGAGCGATAATGCATATGTTATACATCTCTGACTGTAGCTATAGTATATCACCTCATCTGTTTTGGTACACTATTGAGAAACACATTGCACAGATCAGGATAAAATCATTATCCAACCCATGCAGATCTACACAATGTTGTTTCTATAAGTGTAACTATTACAGGGGTAATGTTGGAGGGTATGCATATGGCTGAGAGTAAATATAAGATCATGGCAACGATGGCCCAAGGTGACAGTTCATCAACTTTAAACAGATCCAGTATCTTTACAATGTCTGTATTGTTTACTAGCATTTATTTTCATGCATTATAATTAAAAATGTTAAAAATTAGCAAATTTGCAAGTCTATGTTATAATGTACTGACTAGACTGCCAAAATATTTCTATTATTTAAGTGATTTTATCAAATGATAAAGATTTCAGTAGAGCTTAACACAAAACTTTAAAATAATAATTTTGCCTAACCAAACATTATTATTACATCTTCTGTAGCGCTCTACAATTACATTGATACATTCACATCAGGCCCTGCCCCTAAGAGCTTACAATCTAAGCACATTTATTTGACACAAACAACCAATTAGTATGTCTTTATAATTGTTGGGAAACCGGAGTGCCCAGAGGAAACCTACGCAAGCACGGGGAGAACATACAAACTCCTTGCAGATTAGTCTAAGGGTGGAATCGAACTCAGGACTGGTGCTAACCACTGAACCACCGTGTTGCCCAAATCTGAACAAATCTAAAGCCAAAAAGAATTATCACAGCTCTGCTTCATGCAGATTCTATAAGTGCGCTCCTTAAGGCTAAGGCCACGGTACAATGGACGGCAATGGAACACATAGAATTCTTGAAAAAATGTGATCGCATTCGCTTTGTAAAAGGATCACAGTGCAGAGAAGGGCATGTAATGTGGCAAATGCGATCATTAGCTTGAGAGAAATGGGCTAGTGGTCTGCACAATTTATTTACACATAGAAACAACATAGTGCAGAGCAGAATGGGGAGGACAATGATGTCAACCTGATCTCAGGAGTCAGCACAGCTCTGTGCAATGCATTTCTATTATTATTGATTTGTATAGCGCCAACATCTTCCGTGGCACTTTACAATTACATAGTCATACATTACATACAGGGTAATACATATTATACAAAGTCATACATATTACATACACAGGTAATACATAATATATGCATGCAGTGAGTTACTTACAGCAATAACGTGATACAATAGGAGAGAGGACCCTGCCCAAAGAGCTTACAGTCTAGAGGATATGGGGGTAAGACATAAGGTGGCAGGAATCGGTAGGCTGTAAATAGATTGGCAGTGAAGTGTGAGAAGTGATTAGGACCAGGTTGGGTCAGTGAGAGGGGTAATGTTTAGGCCAGGTTATATGCTAGCCTGAAGAGGTGGGTTTTAAGGTTACATTTTGAAGGTGTTAAGGGATGGTGAGTGACTGACAGATGGAGGAAGGGAGGTCCAGAGCAGAGGGGCAGCACAAGATAAGTCCTGAAGGTGGGCATGGGAAGAGAGGAGGGTATCATTTGCGGAGCGGAGGTTGTGTCTGGGACGGTATCGCTGGATCAGCTCTGAGATATATGGAGGGGCTGTGTTGGATAGTGAAAATGCCTCTTTTTATTTTAACTGTTCTTTCAAAGGGCTTGTCCACACCCTAAACCATCTTTTTATATCTTATTGGACATTAAAAATGTTTTATATGCACTATAGTTTTTCCATTAATAAAACAACTATTGCTTTAATGCATTGATTGAAGAACCGGAGGTAAAGAGCCAATGCCTTACTTTCTGTTCTTTAATCAATTGTACAGGAGCCAGGAACAAAGGTAAGCTATAGGTCCTTTACCTCCCATTCTTCAATCAATGCATTAAAGGAATAGTTCACTTTTTCAGTGAACTAATCCTTTAAGCTTGCAGCATTTTATGTTCATCCCTAAATAACTGGCTAGTTTGTCCTTTATTTATCATCTGCTAAGCAATAAGCATGTATATTTTATAAATGCGTATTCATGCTGAGTTTGATATGTTTCAAGGGCCCCTTAGATAATTACCGTAACACCTAAACTTAATCCAGAGACACTGACCCCAAAGCTATGATAGGCAGAACTCTCCCTTGAAAGTTTGAAAAGTTGCACACAAGAAAGTGGAAATGTGAAATATTCTTGTAACCCAGAGGGAAACTTGCAATGTTCCAGCTGCCACAGAAAAAATATACTTTTTTATTACATTTATAGTAAGTTACCATATACCCACATTCATTCATTTAAAAACCCAGGAAGACCAATCTAAGAGAAAGATGGAGGGGGAGAATGAAACTAACTGCCGATCTTGCTGTAGTGGAAATATTTTACTTTTACCAGAATGTCAGGGTAACTGTGTTTTAATGGGAAATTCTATAGAAACAAAAACATTTTTACAATTGAAAGAAGGACATTTTATTTTATCCAAAAATTATTTTTTTCTTAAAACTGCCTTTTGAAACAATGGGCCATATTTATAAAGGCACGGTATCGCTATTTTGCAATGCCACATAATCACGTAATCACGATTGCAATCACGATTTTGATTGGAATTTACAATTGTGATCTTAATTGTACGATGGACTATACGATTACATTGTAATAGTTTGCTACCACATCTTATTGTGGCATACTTTTCCAATATGCCCCAATGTGCTTCATAACTATAGATATGAAATTAATTTTTCACTACAGAAAGCCATCCAGTTACATTTACTTTTACTGCTATCCCTGTTTAGCACAGGGAATGTCTTCTACTGTGAATCACTCGGAGCTCAGGGAGCCAGGGAGGGTGGAAATACTGTAACTGCAAAAATTCCTGCACCAAAAGGTTTTACTGGAAATCTTTTATTAAGAATTACTTAGATTGACAAATAATTGTCTGTATCAGCAGTTTCCACCTTCCATTGCATTTTGAAATTAAGGTAGCAACTAGAGATGGTCGAACTATTGAAAGTTCGGTCCGTTTTCGAACTTTCGAACTATTGTAAAAGTTCATAAGTTCGAAAGTTCGAAAACGGACCCATTAAAGTCTATGGGAGGCAAATAGTTCGAAAAGTTCGAGTCAAATACAACTAAAATATTAATGGTAACTTAATGTAAATGGCTGTGGGACCTGGGAAATGGTCTGGGGAGCATGTTCCAATATCCAGGACTTAAGTAAAATCGATTTTACTCTCACGCGCGCTACTTTCGAGCTTTCGCGTTCGAACGTTCGAGGTAACATGGACATTTTACTCGCAGATTCGATACTCGCGTATAGGCTGTAATGGAGACTTTACTCGCAGATTCGATGTTCCCGCCTAGATACCATGTACATTTTACTCGCGGATTCGATACTCGAACGTTCGCACATTCGATAAATCATCGAAAGTCCGGGAAATATCGAAAGTCCGCGTCTGAGATAGTTTGAGAAGTCCGGGTTCGTTCGAACTTGAACAGTTCGGCTCGAACTCGGGTTCAAGTTCGAGTTCTATGCCATCCCTAGTAGCAACCAGTGAAAATTTTACACTAAGTAGTCTTCCTGATTGGCCACTAAAATTCAATACCAAAATTAAGAAATTACCAGTTTTTTAGATTTTCCCGCTGTTTGCACAGAAAGTAGCAAAATGTGCAACTGTTAAAATAAAAGCTGTGCTATTGTCCAATACAAAAAGTAATTTAATAAAGCTTACGTTCACATCTGCTCCCCTTTTCTTCATAGTTTGGCATGCATCTGCATTCAAGGGCTCCAGTACTGGAAGTCACACATCGAGCATTATCTCTGCACTGCAAGGCTACACAGTCAGGTAAGGCTGGTGAAATAGGGCGACATAAAAAAAATGAATACTATGCACATTCCATAAATACCATTTTTCTTAAAGGGGAAGTTCAGTGCAAATACATATACTTTTAAGAATAAAGAGCAGTATTTTCCCATCCTAATGACCTTAACCTGCCCATTCAGCATTGTGTCTGTGTATAAATAAATACTTCTGAAATACTGACTTCCTGTTTGCAGGACCCCTAATAGAGATTGTTATGGTCTTGCCCTTGACCCCAGCACCTGGGTTGATTCAGTTACAGTATAGATCTGAACATTGACATGTTGAAATGGATTGACCCATCAAACAGCCAATCAGTAGAAATTACTGTTAGGAACATTCCAAGGTAGTGGTGCATTCTAGAGAGAAAAAAAGCCCGCTACAGAACCTGAAATGTCAATTTACTAACGCCAACAGCAGGAAATAGCAAGGGGTATAAATTCAACTGATTTTTCAAAATGGATGAAAATATGTAGAATAACTATTTATGCATAGTATAAACTAAGAATTTTAAAAATAATATTTTCCACTGAACTTTCCCTTTAAGTTCAATAAATATTGTTGATTAAAGGGAATGTTTACCCCTAACCCAACCCCCCCAAATTAAATATATAAATCACAAATCACCCCCAAAACCCATTACTACAATACTGTAGTTAGAAATGTGACAGACGTAGGACAAATCTATAATGCAGCATTATTACTATTATATGCCCTCCCCCTTCCCTCTGCCTTTTGAAAGGTTTCCAAGATTTTGAACATGCTTTAAACTCCTAATTAAATTATTTTAATAAAATGGGGATCTAATGTTGTAGTATTGCCATAAGGCTAGTTCCTAAGAATCCAAAACAAGGACCTCTACTGGTTTCTTTTTTCATGGGTTCCGGTAGATCAGGAATTAGCCCAGAACTGCAATACAGCAGGTTTATTCATGAGTGCATCACATTCTTAGCTAATAATACTTTATGCACATTATGGAGGAGGAAAAAGAGGGAAAAGAAATTTTGCCAACACACTGTGAGGCTGTGAGTACCAGTGTGTGAACCCTGTAGGCACTAATGGATAACCAGAAAAAAAATGAATATTAAAATGTGTATTATGCCGACATAGTGGAAGGCATAATGGGCTTACTTTGGACAATGCCGGTGTCAAACTAAATCACTTGCTGTTATCATAATAATAAGCAAAATTCATGTGAGGGGCACACTTGAGTTTCAATCATAGCTTTTTATTTAAACGTTTATACACAACGTTTCAGGGATCGCTATGTCCCCTTCATCAGGTGTTATAATAATAATCCTGAGCATGTGATCCAATTGATGTAATATTTTTGGCACTGAATCTGAATTGTCAAATATACTTATGTAGTGTAGTGTTTATAGCAAAGTAGTGATCCATATTAAAATATAAAACAATAATTTCCACAAATGTCTTACTTACGTTGGTCGCATTTGGGTCCACCATAGCCGGAATAACACATACATGTGCCATCTCCATTAATCCCACTGTTACACACACCATGCAAGCAGTCACATACTAGGAGGAAAGCATAAAATCAGATGACCCAGATAGCACCTGACTAATGTAGTGAATTCCTACACTGAAAAACCTTCTCCAGCCAATGGTATTGGAATGTTTATTCTTTCTGTTCTGCACTTTGGTAAAGCAGTTTAAATAATTTGGCTTTAAAATTAGACATGAGACAGATAAGCTGGACACGATAGAGAAGTGTGCTATAGTGTTTCTCAGGATTTTATGAGTGTTCCCAAGTTATTTTGTGATTGCAAAAATCACAAGCAATAATATTATTTGCGCAATATTGAAAATGGAACAAATTTATTGTGTATGGCCAACATAAGGCTAGGTACACATGAGCTAACACCACCCAATACTTTCTCCTGACTGCTGGTAGAAAAAAAAAGGTGTACACTAAAGGCATAGAGTAGATTCTTTATATTAAAATATACAAGCTTGGGCAAAAATTACAGAAATGTCAATTCTATTTATATTATTTATATATTTACACACTCTTGCGTTTTGCCCAATGGTGATAATGTTTGCACATACTAGATGGATTATTAACATGGTCATTTTAGTTTGGATAACCTATTCATTCTTATTTGAAAAATATTTACACATTACATTACATGGATGTCTTCAATTGTGAGACCATGCAATCTGTTTAATGGGAAGCACTTCATTGCTATACAAGCCAGAATGCATTGGCTCATTGTATAAGAATCAAACATTAAAATCCTTCTTTTCACTTTTTGTGAATAATCCCAGACAAAAGGTTGGATATCAGTATCATACCAGATCTGCAGTCTGCTCCATATAGATTGTCAGCTGCACACATCTCACATGCTGTTCCACCAAAATGGTCCTTTAAAACAGTTTTGATCAGAATGATTACAAATGAAATAAGTTTTATTTTGTTATAAGCAACTTGTGAATTAATTCATTTGGTAAAAGTCTTAATAGGGAACTATAAGAGGAAAACTATTATTAAGATCTGTGTTTCAATTTAATATCTCCAGAAGCCTGATGGTAACTTAACCCCATTACACCTGGGTCTCCCTGATGGTTTTTGAGAAATGTTACGGTGACTTTCCCCTTTAAATAAATCTGGAAAGGAAATCCATGGGATAGCTCTTTGTGCCACCTTGAGTTTTATTGGTATTTTGTTAATTAACTCAACGGTTTAAGGTGATTGCTTTTAATGTTGTGTTTTGCTTGACTTCCAGATTATTGTTTTTAAAGAGAGTCTGTAAATTCCCCAGAAAATGTACAGTAAACTGGATGAACATAGACATTGGTTAAGGCATTGTACTTTCCATTATTAAATGGTGTGTCTATTGCTCTGTATCAATGAACCTCCAGACATTTCTATATAGCCAGTCCCCAGTGTAGTATTTACCTGACAGGAGCAGCTTCCATTGCCTTGTATTCCATCTGTACATGTACCTCTGTTGTTGCATGCTGTCACAGCTCCTCCTGGACATTCTGAAACAAATAGCAGTGAGGCAAGTGAGTGTAATCTCCTGATTCATTTAATTCCCTCAAAACATTTGCTTAGATCCCCAGCTTGTAAAAACCCTAAAACCCAACATTGCTAAAGGTAACAATATATATGGCCGATACATAACAAATTACATTAGATCCAATGGGAACAACAATAGTAGTGCAGGGAGGCACAGGCAAAACCAATTTGCAATCTAACATATTTTATTGCTGCTATCACAACATGTTTCGAACATGCATACGTTCTTTCTCAAGTGTATTCATGAAACACACAGTGAACAAATAAATCACCACCCCTCACTTCCCATAAGTGCTTCAATTACTGACTATGAGAAAATATCAAAAGATCCTACTTTGGATGTGAAGAAAGATATAGACTCTCTAGTGTCTGAAGCATTTTGTAATGGCATTGTCAGTAAAGAGGGTCATAAGACCCTCCTTAGACCACCGGGACCTATTGTAGCAGCCCCGTACTCCAGCCCCTCTCACTTTTTGTGGATAGTTTCCTGCAGGAAATAGTAAAAAGAATTCCAGTATGTTTGAGGGATACAACAGACCTATTGAATAGGCTAGCAGAAGTGGGTACCCTTAAACCTGGGACGATTATGTGTGGCCTTGACATTACTAGCTTATATACATCTATACCAAATGATGAGGGCCTATTAACTATTGAAAAAGTATTGTTAGATACATCATTAGGCCATGAACAGGTATATTTGCTATTGGACTGTTTGAGTTTAGTTCTACATAGGAACTTTTTCTGGTTCTTGGCGAATATTATTGGCAGAGGCAGGGCACTTCCATGGGTGCGGCAGTGGCCCCTTCGTATGCCAATATATTCGTCAACGAGCTGTAAAAAATGTTTTTTGAATAATTCCAAATATAAAAGTTTTTTTGGAGGGTACTTTCGTTTCATAGGCAACATTTTGTTTTTTTGGGAAGGAGATGAGTCACTGCTACATGAGATGATCAGAGAGGCAAATAATGTTCATAAGACAATAAAATTTACCTATGAGGTGTGTAAAGAAAGTATTAACTTTCTAGATATAACGATTAAAATTAAAGAAGGGTTAATCGCTACTGAGTTATATCGCAAACCAGTTGAAAAAAACAATGTACTTCTAGCTTCAAGTTTCCATATCAACAATGTCATTAATGTTATCCCTAAGGGACAGGTCATTAGAGCCAAAAGAATTTTGAGCTCTGAACGGTCCTTTGAGGGGGCAACTGATACATTAAAAAAGAGGTTCCTTGCGAGAGGGTATAATTGGAAGAATATTAAATCCCAATTGCAGGAGGTGAGAAGAATGAATAGAGGAGAATTACTGAAGCCGAAAAAGAAAATAAGAAACAGGGATAGAGGTCTACTTATGGTTTCTCAGTATAGTCACCTAAGTCAAAAAATGGAATGGATTGTTCAAAGATATTGGCCGATATTACAATCCGATAAAGCATTGTATAAATGGTGTAAAGAGAAAACTAGTTTCAGCTACAAAAGAGGTAGAACCTTAAAGGACTATTTATGTCTGTCTGAAAAGAAAGAGGTTAAACAAAATATATTTCTTGGACAACCTAAGTATTGGACACATCCCTGCTTGCAATGTAATTGTTGCAACAGCATTATTAGAGGACCATCATTTAACCACCCGACAAGAGGATATGAAATCACCCCACACATTTATGCTACATGTAATACAGATTTTGTTGTATACTTTATTAAATGTCCATGTGGACTGCCATATGTTGGACAAACCTCAACGCAAGTGAAAATGCGTATTCAGGAGCATAAATGTAGTATTACAAACTTTAAAGAGGGCACACAGTATGATACCCCTGTATCGAGACATTTTTATGAGAAAAAACATAATAGTGCCCAACTCAAATGGAGGGTGTTAGAGGTTATTGGCCCTATAAATAGACTTGGTAATCGAAAAGAGAAGCTCCTTCGAATTGAAGGAATTTGAATTAAAAGGCTGAATGCCTTGAGTCCATCAGGCCTGAATGATTTTTGGAGCTTGAAACCTTACCTCTAATATGTATGTTTCATCTTAATGAGGACTCCAATCCCTCAAAATGAAGAGGAAGAGAAATTGCATTCCTTAGATGTTGCTCGATGTACTAAAGTTTATCTGGAAAGAATTAAATCTTTCAGAAAGTCCGATCATCTATTAATACTATACGCAGGGAAAATAGCAGGAGAGAAACCTGCAGAAGCTTCAGTGGCAAGGTGGATTTCCTCATGCATTAAAGAAGCCTACCGATCATCAGATCAAATGGTGCCTTCCTCTGTAAAAGCTCATCTTACTGGAGCGATAGCCACAACATGGGCATGTCAGGCTGGTGTGTCTCTTCAGGATATCTGCAAAGCAGCAACCTGGAGTTCAATCCAAACTTTTATCAAGCATTACAAATTACATTTAAATTCTTTTGTTTTTGCGGAGAAAGTGTTGTATTCTGTTCTATTATAATAAATATTTGTTTGCTCCCTCCCGTTTTGTAACTGCTTTGGTATGTCCCATTAGTGACCATTGCCACTATTAGTGATGGCCCAGTTCGCGGATCTGAACCCGGATCTGCGGCGGATTTACCTCGTTCGCAAACGGCGGATATCGCAGATTTTCCGGTTTTCCACCTTCCGAACTTTTCCGAACCGCGTTTTCGAAAATTTTCTAAATTACGAGGATTTCTCGTATTTTCGAAAATACGGGAACATACATGAAATCCTCGTAAATTCATTTCTCTTACCATAATTTTAGTTTCCTGGACTGTAGTGGCAGTGGTCACTAAGCTTCCTCCCTGAATTTACCACGCTCGGGTCAGTCCGGAGTGGTGAGGTAGGGGGGCGGGTACCCTTTTAAAGCTTTCGTAATTCCTGTCCATGCGATGTGCAGAAGGGTTAACCCATTAGTGACCACTGCCACTACAGTCCAGGAAACTAAAATTACGGTAAGATATGAAGTAATTTTCAGCTGGACTTTTACAGTTTGGTAGTACATATTATTGGTTTTACGGCTACATCATTATTTTACGTCATCAGTCAAAAAAATCAAGCTGCCATCATAAATGTAGTTGGATAGGAACACAAAGACTACCGATGGCTACCAGGATTTTATGATCACAGTATTACACCAGTAAAAATCCCAATATCACAGCTTTTCAGACTGCACCTTTGTAATTATGCCCCTAAATGTCCTTTGATCATTCTAAGAAAAATCTTTTGAAAAATTACAGAGTTTCATTCAAAGTAACAGTAGAAACCGTTTAATATCTATTATACTGGTGCAATTCATGAGTATCAAAGCTCAGGTAATCTATTAAGTGTAATCTGGTTGGAGTAGACAAAACAGTTGACCTGTATTCCATCTACTTAATGTCACAAATTGTAAGTTTGAAGATGAATATGCCTTGTACTATAGGGAGGTTTTGACCATATTTTACATCTTTCTAGAATCATTGATAATTTTATCAGCTTATTCATCAATATCACAGCAGCAGTGTCATATTCCCAGACACTGATCATAGAGGATGACCAGTTTGATATAAAGATAGAATAGAATAAATGTGGGACTTGGACCCTTTTTAGCTAGAAAAGTGTTTATGTATTTGTGCCATGTTTCACTATTAGACCCATAGGTAAGCAGCCATTAATTTCTGTAATTAAGTGTGAAATAAAGGCAGAATTTCACACGTAATCACAGAAATTAACATCTTTCAACGAGGCACTAGACAAACAATACTATCTTGGGAGGAAGCGCAAAAGATACTTTGTCATCACCTCCCAAACAGTTCTTAACCATCCACTTTGTACAAGTACAGGAAGGAACTGCCTTCCATTGGTGTTTGTTAAGCTGGTTTGAAACACTGATAAACCCGGGGATATTTGTCTTCTGATAAATGACAGCAAAGACAATGCCAGGGACAATATTCTCACAGCTTTACCCCTCACTATTCTCAGCAGGAAGTTTAAGAAAAAGGAAATAAGTGGTCTCCTTACATCAGTTAGGAAGAATTGAACATAAAGTGATAATATTTCTTTCCCCCAAACAGATTAGTTAGAATAAGCTTTAAACAACAATCTAGAAATATCTGAAAATTCACCCAATATCATTTATTATTTGGGTTTTCAGTGAAATCAGGGCTTGAGCCATTTAATCTTATCTAAGTGAATGAAAAAAAAAAATGAAGGCATTTATAGAAATACTAGTTCTGAGTTCTTACAAGTTAAAGAAACACTTTTCCAATTTAGAAGTGTTCGTAAAATCCACAACCAGGGTCAGATTTACAGTAGTGTAAACAGAAATGGTTTGCAGGACATAATTAATTTGACTTGAAGAGCCAAATTTCTGTTCTTTCTTTTTCTTCTTCTTCTTCCGTTTTATTCTTCCGCTTTTTTGGACTGTATCTCCTCCCACAGTTTTTGAGCTAGAGACATGAACTTCGGTACAGACATGCGGGGCACATAGGAGAAATGTGCTATTACCTGGCTAAGGAATCTGCGTAAGTGTTACGGCGTTATCGGCGAATTAGGGGACATTGTGAATATTTTAAAACAGTTTGTTTCATGGTCATTAACACAAACGCATGATACCCCCAACCCCCCCCCCCCACAGACACAGGTACACCCACCTACTGACCTACCTTTCCATTCCCAAGGAAGCCATAATTAAAGGGTTAATAAAGTCAAAAAACTAATTTTGATATATATTCAATAAAAGTTAGTTATATGACCATACATGCAAAAACTGACCTACCCTTCCATTTCCGGGGCAGCTATACTTAAAGGGTAAATAAAGTAAAAAAATTATATATCCTCAATATGAGATAGTTTTATGGTTGTAAAGACAAAAAAAAGACATACCCCCTCAACCAGACCCAGGTACACACACCTTCTGACCTACCCTCCCATTTCCATGGCAGCCATGAAAAAGGGTAACTATAGTCAAAAACAAATTTTGACTAATCATCAACAAAGTTTTTTTTTTTTAACCTACTGATCTACTTATCCATTACTGTGGCAGCCATACTTAAAGGGTAACTAAAGTAAAAAAAACAAACAAATTTTGATCAATAATGAAAAAAGTTAGTTTTTTTAAAATCCAACCTGATCCAGGTACACACACCTACTGACCTACCCTTCCATTTCATGGCAGCCATATTTAAAAGGTAACTATAGTCAAAAAAAATATTTTGTCTAATCAGCAACAAAGTTTGCTTTTTTAACCCCCAACCTGACACAGGTGCACATACCTACTGACTTACCCTTCCATTTCTGTGGCAGCCATACTTAAAGGGATAACTATAGTCAAAAATTAAAGTTTATTTTTTTAAAGGGTATGTATAGTAAAAAAACACATTTTGACCAATCATCAAAAAAGTTGGTCTTTTATCCCCCAACCTGACACGTGTACACAAACCAACTGACCTACCTTTAATTCATGTGACAGACATTTAAAGGGTAAGTAAAAAAACACATTCCCTTCCAAAATGCAGCCTTTCAAGCCAAATTCAAAGTTTATTTTTAAACTTTCCCTTCCTAGTTGTCTTTTAGTATTCAACATTATATTTACTGCATTAATGTCTAAACAGATATATAAAAATGAGAATTAAAGGGGCATTTAAAATATTCTGTCCAATCAAAGCCTAAAACAATAAATTTGCCTTGTAGTTAAAGAAGATATTACCTTATATACAATGTACATACACATGTTAGAAATTCTAAATCAAACATGCATATAGTTGCAAAAAACACAAATGATTAGAGCAGAAATCATTTATTAAATCTTGTGTTTCTGCTTCGGGCAGGCAGGAAAAGTCTGAAATCTCAGTGGTTTCATTGGAACCTCCAAGTTTAGTGTCAGATCAGAGACTTTCCTTACAATACAATTTTTACACTTAAAAAATTGCAATTATCCTTTGAAACAAATCTTGTTAATTGTAAAATTTCATCTTCACATGACTTGGTTTGTTGTAAATTGAAGTCTCACAAAAGTTTGCTAAGTTTTTTGAAACCACCGGTAAAACCAAATTGATGGTCTTGTCCATCTCTATTGATAAGCTACTTGCCCTAAAAGGATTCATTGAATGTAGTGACAAATACTTAAAGTAAATTATCATTAATCATTAATCAACCCATATTTACTCTAAGCAAATCTAGAAGTTAATTTAATTGTTTATATGTTACCAAAAATCTATGAATATTTTTTCATAGTCAGTCTACTTTGTCTTTGATTTCCTAGTCCTGACTAGAGATGGGTGAAATCACTGAAATCCATTCCGCTTGCAGATTTACAGATTTTCGAATAAATCCGAAAAGTTGAAAATTCACAAGCAGACCCATTGATGTCAATGGGAGTTAAACAATCTAAAAATGTCACCTATAAATAGCAATAAAACTTACTATAAATGGCTCAGGGACATAGTAAAAGGTTTAGGGAACATGTATCAATGGACAAAATCTTTAAAAACCACCATCCAGTACCGGAAACTTTATGCACTTCCTGTTTTGGCATTTTGCAATTTGACCATCTAAAATTTTTTAAAAATTCTAGAAATTTCAAATTTATTAAAACTGGAAATTTCTAGAAATGTCTGAAATTTTCCAAAATAGTTCCATATTTTGAAAAAAATTTGAAAAATCTGAAAAGTCCGACTTCCGGTAGATCTGTGAAATCCGCTTCGGGTTCAGGACCATCTGGAATCCTGACTATGTTCAAGCACCAAGACACTAGGAGACTTCCTACACTGAGTACTTACCCATACAATCTGGTCCCCAGTATCCAGGACAGCACAGAGGCTCCAGTGCCTGTGTTAAACATGTATGTCGACAGCCAGGAAGATGAAGCATGAATTTATTTATTTCCAAAAAATACCTGAAAAAAAGTATACAATATCAATAATCACATTTTTCAATATACAATATATCAATATACAATAATCACAGAGTGTGCTTTCTGTTGTAACAGCTGAATCATCTAACTTATAACACGTTTCCTTTCAACTGTAAACCAATAACAAGTCTGTGTAAATATATTATTATATTATAATAAAATATATATGTATACAAAATCATTGGAATCTTTAAATACAGCAAGGTCCACATTGTAGCTTATCAGACAGGGTAAAGAACAACTCTATGTCTACCCCAATGGTAAAGGGGAGGAGAGCATGTTAAGCAGGTGACTGTATGGATTGTTCATTGTTGTATTTAAAAAAAACATTCACAAAGTGTAAGTTTGAATTCAGTTAGAAAGAAGGCAATTGATAAATATTTTAAACTTTAACTACTGAGCCTAAATCAGAAAAATATATTTTAGCATAAAGGCACATTTCAAAAGATAAACATCATTACATTACCTGCAGTCCCTTATTCCATTCCCAGTGGTGATTTTCTTAGAGCCCTCAGAGCAATTGGTATTATAGTTCAATGCGCAGGACATGCAATTTGTTTTAGAGGAGATTAACATTTTTCTATCACATTTGTTTTTTACCTGTGTTCATAAAAAGACACAAAGCTTTGTTAACAAGCTACCTTTAAGAGGCTGAAAAACAATAAAAAAAAAGAAAATTAATAAACTAATTGAGAATAATTATTAGTAGACAAATTGTCTAGAAACCAGTTCATTTCAGTGATACAGAGCGGAATGTAAATATGCTCAATGAAAATCTTTACCTTAAAAATTTTAATCCCAAAGTTAGCACACAACGATTGGAAAATGGACTCATTGTATACATAACCTATGAGATATATGTCTAGTGACACAAAACAACCTTACATGTCTTACCTCCAAATCTCAGGCCCAACCATACTAGTTTCAGTATTCACAGATCTGCAGAACTATATTCTGCATTTTGTCTTGTCCAAAAAGTGTCCACAGGTGGGATGGTGCTTAGAACAACAAGATTAATTCTTCCATTCTCATGGGACTACATCCCTGGAACAAAGTGGACCAAGTGTGTTTAGGATTTAAGATTACAAATGTAATGGGAATTTGACCATCAGATTTTTTCCATGTACACCCTTACATCAAGGGATAATGTGGTCTTGTGTTGGTATAAACAAGTATCCAGCACCTGTGATAGTCTTAACATGTGAATTAAAGCTTTCTTATGAATGGTGTAATTTTTCCCTGCTGTTCTGAACTGCTAAATTTTACCCTGGAGTAGGTTGGATTGGGAGGTCTGCAGGACGTGTGAAGTCCAGGGAGCATGACTGTGCATTCTGGAGTGAAATTGGGTGGTCCAGGGGCTGTGCTGGATGGGACACAGAATGTGTTCTTACATAAATTAGAGAACAGATGAGTGTATTTAATAGTAAACTTAAAATGCTAATGAAGCACAAAACCTATGTGCCTTTTTGTATTATGTTGTGCAGGTAAGGCTTTGTATAGAAGAAGAATATTGTATCTGTAAAATCTGCACCTCTTTTTATACATGACTCTTGCTAATACTAGCTGTTGCCGGTAGAGTTAATACTAGATCATCTTTCATTTTCTAACAGAGTTTCAATTTCACAGACCCATTTATAAGTAGAGTGAGGATTTGAAAACCCCAAATTCATCAACATCCCGTGTTCTATTTTGCCACTCATTTTAACAAATGCTTTGGATGTATTTGCTACAATTGCCCTACATGGCAGTGTATTCTTTGTCAACAAAAAGACCAAATTAAGATACTGTATTAAATAGAAGTTGTGCAAATACAGAATGCTGGGGTATAGATCCATACATAAATGGAAGGACGCTGCACAACTCCTTGTACCCAATGGATCACTTAAGTAAAGTGGTGCTCAGGGGGATATCAAACGACTATACAGTAAACAATAGTATCGAGAGAAAAACCCTATCTACTTAGGACCCTGATGAAGCCGGTGCATGAATAGCGCAATGGCGAAACACGTGTAGGTAGTGGCGGCTCCTTCAGCGTTATGTTACATTTTCACCTCAGATGGAAGCACGGGATTTACTAGCGGGACTATTGTGGGACTGACTTACAAACACGGAATCCGGAGGGTTTGTCCAGACCGGGAGCGGGACTGTGAACCGACTATCGGGTGAAGAGTGTGGTCCATCCATGAAGAGAGGTATCATATGAAAGTCGGACTTGGCTTCTGACTGTAAGCCCCAAACTCATGTGGAACATTGTTTCTTTCTTTGTGTGCTTTGGAGGTTACATAGACGAGGAGAGTTTAGCCTGGTTTTATAGAACTGGGGACGCCCGGTAGAGTTGGTGTGTGTTTTATGTGTGGGTGTAGGGTGTTTTTGGATCTATGATGTATATCCAATAAACTGTTTTTTCACTAGTACCCGATATATGTTTGTGCCGTTTGTGGGGGATCTGAGTAGAGAGGGCATTTACTCGATACTATTGTTTACTATATGGGGTATAGATCCACATAGATTATTCTCCATTAACAACTAATTTTTGTACACTCTATCCACATTTAAAGGTGATTTCCAGTGCAAACTCCAAATATACCACATCTACTGTTCAAATCCTTATTTAGCTTTATAAAAAGCATGCAAATTGGAAAGGGCGGAAAGACGTCATTTGTTGGTGGTGCAGTTTTCTGCTATACCAGAGCAAACATTTAATCTTACGTTAACAAGATAAAAGGTGCCATCTCCAGGAAATTTATACTGCATTCTGCATTTCCCCACTCTACTCAGTTGGTTGACCATAGACCAAGGTCTTTATGAATTCCTGACACAACTTTCTGGATTTTTTTAAAAAACTCTAGCCTATAGATACACTGGTTTGCCTTATTTTGCTAGAAATTAATTCTGTCGTCTTGTTCTGGCAATTTATTGTTGCTGAAACATACATGTATGATATACATATTAACTCAACTTGCAATTTTCTCTCCTTCAACAATTTACTGTATACCACTTCCCTTTTCTAGTTGCAGCGCCTACTCACATTCATAAATACATTACTTAAAAAACAAACAACATTACAACCCATTAGAGAGCTTTGAAAAATAATGTGCTTGCCCACAGATCATCACTTACATAGAAATATCAAATATGCTTAAATTACAAGGTACCAGAGAATTAAAGGGCATGTCCACCCCCAAAACTATATTTTGCTGTAGTGTAGGGAATGCTATTCTGTGTACTTTTGCCATATACATTTTTTTGGAACAGTTATCAAGTTATTTTCATTTTTGTGTTTCTTATGGGTGTAGCAATTGATTTCTCTCCTCCTATAGTGGGCAGTGGTCTTGTAGTCTATGGAGATATGTCCACCAATCAGAAGGGTTTTGCATAATAGTTAAAATAGCCCTTTCTCCCATTTATTAATTAAACATGCAGAATCTGAGCAACTGATTTGCAAGTGCCACCTGGGATTCTGGGATTTTACATTAACCCATTCCCTACTTCTATAGTCATTAGAACTACATGATCTGATATTGTTGAGTGCAAGTAACATGTTGATGTCAGTTTATCAATGGTATAATATATATATAGTTTTATGCCCAGGTGCACTTCCAACTCATTCATCTATATATTTTTAAAGCAGCACTCACGGGACTTGTATAAAATATAACTTTTATTCAACAATACATAAAATGTTGACGCGTTTCCGTCCTCAGCGGGCCGTCATCAGGACAATGGGTGACCCTCCTATTACCCCCTATATATCCACCCATGCATTAAGGTTCCCCCATTGAGTTTCTATTAGATCTGTTACAATTTATATTGTTAAACAATTACTTTCGGTTTGATTCTGAGCTCTATATACAAAGAAGTGGTACCGCTATGGGTTCAAATGTGGCTCCTACTCTGGCCAACTTATATTTGGGCTGGTTTGAACAGCAATATATATATCCTAAAGCCCATGAGTGTTTCTATTTTTAAAACGGTACATAGATAATTTGTTTTTTGTATGGAAGGGCTCATAGGAGGATGCAGAGAGATTTGTGATACAGCTTAATGATTTACCCTCTCCAGTGAAGTTAACTATGACCTTAAACTGGGAGTTTTTAGATCTATCTATCTATCTATCTATCTATCTATCTATCTATCTATCTATCTATCTATCTATCTATCTATCTATCTATCTATCTATATATATATATATACGAACAAGGAAATCGGCTGTGGTATGGGACAAGCTGTCACCCTAAAAGTACAAAACTGGGTATAATATATAGTCAGTTTCCACGGGTATTACGCAATAACACAGATCCCAAAAGAGCCGATTTACAGTTATTGGATATGTACCAAAGATTGAGGGATAGGGGATACCAACCCCATGCTCTTGATTTTCAATTGGAACGGGCCAGACGTAATTTCAAACAACTAACATCATGGGTGATCACCCTGACGTGAAACATCATATTGGACAGAAAATTGATTTCTGTACCACATATACGCCCTTTAGTGGTTCCATCAGGGACAGGACCAATAAGTATTGGGAGTTAATAAGCACTGATAAACAACTCCCGTTTGAACATACCCGCATTAGACACACATACAGAAGGGGTACAAATTTGTCGAATTTATTAGTGCATACCGATGTACAGACACCTGAAAGGGAATGTGGGGGCAAAGGTCTAGCAAAGGTCTAGCACCCCAACGGGTTGGCTGTTTCCGATGCCCAGATTGTGTTTCATGTCAGTCCATGATCACTGGAAAATATTTCTCCCATCCTCACAATGGAAGGAAGATTCCCATTAAACACAGGTTTACCTGTACCAGTAAATATGTCATTTACTTTATTTTATGTCCCTGTGGTCTCCACTATGTGGGTAAAACAAAAACTACGTTCAAAGAGAGAATGGCTAACTGTTCATCTATTAGACAAGCATTGTCTGTCAACAATATAACTGACATCACCACAAAATATGGGGACCTAGCGGTAGCCAGGCATTTCAAGAAGATGTCCCACACTCTGGCATCATTAAAATGCATGATAATTGATGGGTTGTCGGTTTCTGAGTTGAAACAAAACATAGATAAGGACAGGATTTTACTTCAGAAGGAATCCAGGTGGATTCATAAACTGGACACCCAAAACCCCAGAGGGTTAAATGAACAATGGTCGTTACATTGTTTCTTGTAATCTTATTAGTGGAAAGTCACTTATTGTGTTACCTATGTGTCTGTCTGTTACACTGTGTTTCAATAATTACCATTAGTGTATCATTGTTTGTATGTACATGCTTCTTCCTCTATGGATATGAGACTTCAGATGTTTTACAGCTTTTAGCCTATACACTTGCATATCCTCATGACACTTGTGTAAATTTATATGAGGTTTTAATGTTTTTATTAACTCACAGCTGAGAATAGGGGTGTGTTTCACAGGGGGGTGGGTATATAAGAGACAATAGGAGGGTCACCCATTGTCCTGATGACGGCACGCTGAGGGCGGAAATGCGTCAACATTTTATGTATTGTTGAATAAAAATATATATGCACTTACAATATAAGCTTATTATAAAATAAAAAATATGCTTACAAATGCAAAATCACAGTTTATTCCTGTGCTGTGCTGAGCAGGGAAATTATTTCTCTATTGCCCCAGAGCACTGCATAGCCAGGTAATACCCAACCTGGATACCTAATTATACAGAAAGTGAATGGTTGGGTAATCCACTGGAATGGCGGCAACTAAAGAGTTACTATGTTACATAACATAGTAACTCTTTAGTTGCCGCCATTCAGGTGGCAGGATGCACATAAGTAAAGAGACCTTTCAAATGTTGCAACAAAAATGAAAGTTTATTGCAAGCACTTTCTGCACATTTCATTTAAGGTAACAAGTATAAAAGAACATCTATACTGAAACAATAGTTATCTTTAAATATCCAATCTGAAATATCTTCTGCTAGGTGCAGTTTTGCTATAGCTAGAATGGAGACAGTGTTCATGCAAAACAGGTGAATTGAATGATGGGAAATTCCCTCTTTCAATGCTGCCTCATAGTGATTACTGAGCATGCTTGCCCTCATAGAAACCTCTACAAGACATAGTTAGCGGCGGAAACAAATTACACCAGAAATGGCTCCTACTCTTTAATTTCTGGGACTTTGAACAGACATTACAGTAGAACCATTTGGAGCAGAGGGGTAAGATGATGATTTTTGAACACTACACAGTGAGGCCAGTAGTAGGTTAAATTTTAGTTTTGGGGGTGGACATGCCATTTCTGACTATTGTTTGATATCCAGATATTCCAATGTCGTAAGCCAGGGATTGATGCATGTATTCCCACTTATCCAGAAAAAAGAATACAAGAAGCACTCTCCAGATAACATATTAAACTGGTTAAAGGGTATCTCCACTCATTTTTAGAAGTTTTGGGAATCCAGTTCCCAAGTTATGGAAGCCACCAGTTAATTTTCCCAGCGTTATCAAAGCCCCCCAGTTCATTTTCCCAGCTGTATTCAAAGCCCCCCAGTTTCTTTTACCAGCCGGTTATTCCAACGCCTTCCCTCTTGCAATTTCCCAAAGTTATCTTGCTTTTTTTCAAGCCCCAGTGGTATCATTCCCATACATCTATTGAAGCCCCACGGTTCTTTCCCAGAGTTTATAAGCCCCCCATTCAGTCCCAGTGTTTATTTTGTTGATCTAATGCCTGCAGTTCATTGCCCAGCGTTATTCAAGCCCCCCAGTCAGTCCAATGTATCACAGCCTCCAGTCATTTTTCCAGCTATTATCTTCAAGCCCCCTGGCTTCATTTCCCAACGTTATAAACGCGCTCTTATTGTTTTCCACTATTTCCCTATTTCCTGTGTTATTAAAGCCCTCCCAGTTCACATTTCCCCAGCGCATCAAGCCATCGAATTCTTACCCAGCTTTATCAGCCACCTACATCATATTTACTCATGGTTGTTAAGTCATAGCCCTCAGGTTCATTTCCAGCTACTCCAAAGCCCCACACGGTCACGTACCAGGGCTTCACGAGACTCAGGTCCATTCCAGCGTTATCAAGCCCCCAGTCATGTTCCCAGGGTTTATCAAAGCTCAAGTCATTCCTTTCCTCCTTTTTTATCCAACGTTATCAAGTGCAAACACCCTAGTCTCATTTTTTCCCAGCGGTTATCAAGCCCCCAGTTCACTTTCCAGCGTTAATCAAGCCCCCCCCCGATTAAGTTCACAACGTTATTCACAGCCCTATCAGTTCAATTTCCAGCAGTGATCAAGCCCTCCGTTTGCATTCCCAGTGTTATTCCAACAACTCCAGTTCATTTTCCAGATTATCAAGCCATTTCCAGTTCTTTTACCAGCGCTTATACAAGCCCCCAGTTAATCCTTCCCAACGTTATCTAGCCCCCCCGAGGTCTTTTACAGCTTTCAAGCCCCGCAGTTTAATTTGACGTTATCAAGCCCCCTAGTTATTTGTACCAGCCCGCTTATCAAGCCTCCCAGTTTAATTTCCCCAACGTTATCAAGCCCCTCGAATTGTCATACCTCCAGCCGCTATCTAAGCCCTCGAATTCCAGTACCCAGCTTTATCAAGCCCCCCAGTTCATTTCCCAGGGTTCTCAAGCCCTCAGTTCATTTCCCCGAGTTATCAAGCCCCCAAGTTAAGTTACCAGGGTTATCATAGCCCTCAGTTCATTCCAATGAGTTATCTAAGCCCCCAGTAATTTCCCAGGGTTATCAAGCCCCAGTAATTTCACCATCGTCCTCTATCCCCTCCAAGCCCCAGTTCATTTCCAGGGTTATCTCAAGACCCCAGTTCATTGCCCAGCGTTTATCCAAGCCCCCCCGTTCATTCACAACGTTAATTTCAAGCCCTCCAGTTATTTACCAGCGTATTCAAGCCATCCAAGTTCAGTTCCAGTGTTATCAAACCTCACCCAGTTCATTCCCAGCATTATCAAAGCACCCAGTTCTTTCTAACAGCTTATCAAGCCCCGACGTTAATTCCCACGGGAGCTAGCCCCCAGTTTTTACCAGCGTTATCAAGCCCCCAGTTTCATTTCCGTTCATTCAAGCCCCACTAGTTCTTTTACCAGCGGTATAAAATGCTCCCAGTTAAAATTGTCCCAACGCCTTATCAAGCCCCCATAATTTCCAAACCTTATGAAGCCCCCAGTTCACTTTCCAAGCGTTATCAAGCTCCCCCAGTTCATTTCCAAGTGTATCCAAGGCCTGCGTTCATTTCCCAGTGTCTATCAAGCTGCCTAGTTTAATTTCCCCACGCGTTATCAAGACCCCAGTTCTTTCTTACCAGCGGTTATTCAAGCCCCCCCAGTAATTTCCCACCAACGTTATCAAGCCCTCCCTACACTAGGCTCAGTCACCACATTATGACAGCACCCGTTCATTTCCGAGCGTTATTCAAGCCCACCAGTTCATTTCCCAGTCGTTATAAAGCCTGCAAGTTTTCATTCCAGCATTATCAGCCCCCCAGTCATTTCCTTTCCCAATGTTATTCTCCAACGCCTACGCGTTTCTATGTTCACCAGCATTATAAACGCCCCTGGTTAATTCCCAGTCAGTTATAAGCCACTGGTTAATTTCCACCCGTTATCAGCCCTCCAGTTATTCCCAGCGTTACCAAAGTCCCCAGTTCATTTTCAATGTGTTATTAAGCCACCAGTTTATTTCCCAGAAATATCAAGCCACCCCAGTTCTTTACCAACGTTATAAAGCGCTTTATGTTGCCTGTTCCCACAGTGTTACTCCAGCCGCAGTCATTCAGAGCGTTATCATATTATCCCTAGTTTCATTTTCCAGTCCGTTATTTAAGACCCCAGTTTACCTCTTCACATGCAATACTCAAGCCCCCCCAGGTTCATTGCCCTACACCCCGTCATTATCAAAGCGCTTTAGTTTCATTCCAGCTGGTTATCAACCGCTCGCCAGTCTCATTTTCCAGCCCTATCAACGCCACCCAGGTCATTTCCCAAGGTTATCAAGCCTCTGTTCCATTTTCCGCTATCAAGCCCCCCTGGTTCCTTTCCCAGCATTATCAAGCCCTGGTGAATTTTTCCAAGCTTCTTGTTTATTATAGCCCCTCCATGTTTCCCCCATTTCTCTTTTGAATGCCCCTTTTGTTCCTTATCACTCATCTTGTTCCCCAAGTCATGTCCCAGTGTTATTAGGCTTCCAGTTTTACTTTTCCAGCACGATTCAAGCCACCCCCAGTCTTATTCCTCCCCAAACCACAAACCTCCGTTATCTACAAGACGCTTTTTTACCGCTAGTCATTTCCCAGTGTGATCAAGCCCTCCCAGGTCATTTTCCAAGTGTTGTTCTACTCCTACACATGCAGTTCATTACTAAGCCGTTATCATAGCCCCCAGTCATTCTCCACTTTTAATCATTATGAAGCCCCCCACGCCTTATCCCATGTCCTCCCCCCAATTATGAAGCCTCCCAGTCTGTTACATTTCACCTAGGGTTATCACCAGACCCCCCGTTCATTCCCAGTGTTCACCTCAAGCCTGCAGTCCATGTTACCAGCCGGTATCAAAGCCCCAATTCATTTCCCACATTTATGAAAGCCCCCAAGTTCATTTCTCCCAGCCGGTTCAAATCAAGCCCCCCAGTTCATTTTCCAGTGTTTATCAAGCCTTTGCGTTCATTTCCCAGACGTTACTCAGCCCCCAGTTCATTTCCAATTGTTATCAAGCCCTCCAGTTCTTTTACACATTACAAAGCTGTTCATGCCCGCTGGTTCATTCCAGTAAACCCCCTGGTTATTTCCAGCGTTATCAAGCCCTCCAGTTCATTCCCAGCGTTATCAAGTCCCAATTCATTTCCAGTGTTATTAAGCCCCAGTTCATTTCCCAACGTTATCAAGCGCTTTGAGTTCCTTTCCCGGTATCAAGCCCTCCAGTTCTCTTTCCCCAGCGCTATCAAGTCCCTACAGTCATTACCACTTTACAAGCCCCCCGTATCATTCCTCCCAGAGTTATCAAGCCCCCAGTTCATTTCTTCCCAGGGTTTCAAGCCCCAAGTCTCATTCCCAGCGTTTATCAAGCCCCCAGTTCATTTCACAACGTTATACAAGCCTCCAGTTCATTTTTCCCAGCGTTAATCAAGCCCTCCAGTTTTCATTTCCAGCGTTATCAAACCTCATTCATTTCCGCATTTATTCACGCCCCCAGTTTTTTACCGTGTATCCAACCCCCAGTTCATTTCGTGTATCAACGCCCCAGTTCTTTACCAGCGTTATCAAGCCCCCGTTAATTTCCCAACGTTCAGCCATCAGCCCCCAGTATGCAGCCCCCATTTGTGGCCCCCAGTTTTCTAGCGTTATAGCCCCCCAGATTTCATTTCCCAGTGTTGTCAAGCCCCCCATTCATCCAGCGTATCACGCCCCCAGTTCTTTCCACGTTATTAGCCCCCAGTTAAATTTCCCAACGTTATCAAGCCCACGTTCATTTCCCAACATTATGAAATCCCCCAGTTCATTTCCTAGCGTTATCCAAGCCCCCGCTTTCATTTCCCAGTGTTATCAAGCCTGCAGTTCATTTCCCAGCATTATCAAGCCCCCATGCTTTCTCATTTTCCCAATGCTATCAAGCCCCCCAGTTCATTTCCAGTGTTATCAAGGCCCCCAGTTCATTTCCGTTATCAGCCCCCAGTTCTTTAACCAGCGTTATCAAGCCCCAGTTAATTCCAACTATCTAGCCCCCAGTGTCATTTCTCCAACATTATGAAGCCCCAGTTCATTCCAGCGTTATCAAGTCCACCCCAGTTTCTCATTTCCCTCCAGTTGTTTATAAAGCCACCAGCTTCAGTCCTCCCTTTAGCGTTAAAAGCACCCCAGTATGCTTTTTACGCAGCGTTAGTCAAGCCCCAGTCCTTAATCTTTTCCCAAGTGTTATCAGCCCCCAGTTCCATTTCCCAGGTTATCAAGCCCCCAGTTCATTTCACAGACGTTATAAGCCCCCCAGTTAATTCCCAGGTTATCAAAGCCTGTCAGTTCATTTCCCAGCTTATCAGCCCCAGTTCATTTCCCAATGGTTATCAACCCTCCAGTTCATTTTCCAGCATTCATCAACGCACCTCCTGTTCATTTCCAGCGTTATACAAAGCCCCTGGTGGTATTTTGCCAGCTTATCAAGCCCTCCAGTGCATTTCCCAGCGTTATAATCCCCCATTTCATTTTCCAGCTGTTATTGAGCCCCCAGTTTATTTCCAGCACTATCAGCCCCCCAGTTCATTTCCCAACGTTATCAAGCGCTTAGGTGATCATTTCCCAGTGTATCAGCCCTCCAGTTCATTTCCAGCCTATCAAGCCCTCCAGTTCATTACCCCGCTTTATCAAGCCCCCAGTTCATTCCCAGCTGTTATCAGCCCAGTTCATTTCCCAGGGTTTACAGTCCCACCAGTTCATTTCCCAGGGTTACCCTCACGCACCCCCACGTTCTTTACCAGGCGTTATCAAAGCCCCCAGTTCATTTCCCAGCGTTATCAAGCCCACCCTTCATTTCCACGTTATCAAGCCCTCCATTCATTTCCAGCTTATCCTTCCAGTACAGCCCCTCCAGATTCATTCCCCCAGGTGTAATGCAAACCTCCAGTCATTTCCCGCATTATCAAGCCCCCAGTTCTTTTACCACGCAGTATTACGCCCCCCAGTTAATTTCTTCCAGCATTATCAGCCCCCAGTTTCTTGTTTACCGCGTTACTCAGCCCCAGTAAAATTACCCGCTCCACGGGGTGAGTTACAGCCTGTGGTCCCAGGTTCATTTCCACACATTATGAAGCCCCCAGTTTATTTGCCCCGTTTACGTAAAGCCCCCCAGTTCACTTTCCACATGTTTATTCAAGCCCTCCAGTGTTCCATTTTTCCAGCATTTATAAGCCCCTGGTTCACGTCTTCCCTCAGCGTTATAACAAACCCCCCTGGTTATTTTCCAGCGTTATCAAGCCCTCCGGTTCTGTACCGTCCCAGCGTTATCAATGTCTACCCCAGTTTTCATGTCCCCAGTGTTATTAAGCCCCAGTTCATTTTTCCCAGTCACTATCACAGCCGCACCATTCATTTCCCAACGTTATCAAGAGCGGCTGTTCCATTTCCCAGTGTTTTACAAGCCCTCCAGTTCATTTCCCAGTGACTATCACGCCTCCAGCTCTTCCTCTCCCGCGTTATCAAGCCCCCATTTCATTCCAGGTCTATCATCCAGCCCGCATTCATTTCCCAGCCCGCTCTAACACCTGCCCCCAGTTCATTTCCCAGCGTTAGTCAAGAGGCCCACCAGTTCATTCTCCCAGGCGTTATCAAGCCCCCAGTTCTAGTTCCCAGGTTATCAGCCCCCCAGTTCATTTCCCGGTATCAAGCCCCAGTTCACATTTCCAGCCGTTTATCAAGCCCCCCCCAGTTCATTTTCAACCAACGTTATCAGCCTCCAGTTTCATTTCCCAGCGTTTTAAGGCCCTCAGAGTTCATTTCCCAGCGTTAGGCAAGCCCTCCGTTCATTTCCACAGCGTTTATTAAGCCCTCAAGTTTCATTTCACCAGTGTATCAAACCCCCAGTTTCATTTTCCAGGGTTATCAAGGCCCTCCAGTTCATTTCTTCCCAGCGTTATCAGCCCTCCATTTCATTACCCAGCAATAATCAGCCTTTCAGTTCATTTAGCCAGTGTAGTCAGCTCAACAATGTAAAGCGAGCACGGCAGTAGTGGTCTTCACCTCAAAAAAGTGGTCGTTGTTTATTTTTTTTTAAGGGGCGTGGTAAAAAAAAATTGCCTTCACATTTGTCCCTCATTCCGACTGTTCCAGCGATGGGAGGTATGATTATTGTGCTCCCAATGAGTTTTGAACATGGTGACAAAAAAACTCTCGTCTGTGTTTCTATTTGAAGGTTGTTTCGGCACTATTTTAAGCACAAATCTATTTTGCTTCATCTATTCATTGATGTGGCGATAGTAGTGTTTTGTGTGTCTAGAGACAACGCAGGGAGTTCTTGAGAGCCTCATGCCCCCTGCTGCTCCCTCCCCTGGGGTTTGCGACCCATTGGCTCTAAAGGTTGGTTGTGGAGATATTAGATGTGACATGGTGTCTGTACAACATCTTGTTCCCTTGCAGCATCTGGGAAAAAACCAAACACAGTTGCTGAAATCGTAGTCTTAAACATGTAACAGTACATCCAAATAGGTGCAATGGTTTCAGCATATATTTTAAAGAATGTAACACAGTTAGTGAATAGAAATGTGCTAAAAAAACAATGTACTCAGGGTCACACTCTCGTGGTTTTTCTTTTGCTTTTGTGGTTCTGTGTTGAACCATTATGGCAGTCAGTGGCATCCGGACAGGAATTGACAAAGCACGCATGAACAAGTTTCCCCACTAAGTGAAACTGCACAATTCCCGCTTGCGCATTTCGGTTGCTGAGGTTTACTCTCCCCTCCACATTTACCTCCTCCCTCTAGTGCTTTGACCCCTTTTCGTTTTCTCCTGGGGTCCCCTGTTTTTTCTTCAGCTACTCCATGGGTCCGCATTTCGAGGGCAACACTGTGATTACCGGCTATTTATCGCTGTAGAGCTTCGAAGACTTAAGGTTACTAGCTTTTTCTGACTCCTTTTTGCTTCTAGTACAATGACGGTCTTTATGCTATACGATGATTGATCGTGCACACTATATTATATTGTGAGTCTTGAAAGAACTTATTTATTATACCGCAGGATATGAATCTTAGGGACATTTATGATAGGACGACTTCTTTGGTTATTAAACTTTGTCTTTTTGTATATATATGGTCAGATTTTGGATATATTTATGCTGTTACTACTTTAGGTCCTGCAACAGTTGCTTTACACTTGAATATTACTAGCTCTGCGTTTCCAGCATAATATATAGGGGGTTTTTTGTTGCTGTTTGCTAGTAAGTGTTTCTGCCTATTTTTTGGGTATTTGGTCGTATTCGTTTTTAAGTGATTTTAATAGCGTTACAGCCCATGGTTAAGCACAAATACAAGGTGTTTTTATATATTGCTGACTACAAGTTTTGAGTGCACTCACAGGTTCCCTTTCTTTCTTTTGTCTCACTTTGGTACCATTACTATTTTTTAGCATATCTGTAGAGCACCCACGTATGTACCCCTCTTTTCGACTAGTGCCTAACTATTTCTACTTTATAGGAATTAAAACGCACCAGCAGATTTTTGGCATAATTAGATAATGCCACATTTTATGTGGCATATGACCTTACAATAAATATTTTTCATATAACTACATTTTAATTCCCTCTTTCCCAAGTGCTCCAACCGCATCGGAAATTTGTAACAGAACTGCTACCGGTCCTCACATCAGCTCTCTACCCGATCTGACTGCATACCTCCTTCACAAACTCACTGTGGTTTACACCCGAGCCTAATGACTGCATAATCCGAGTAAATCATAATCGTTCCGGTACACCATGCGTCTCAAGGGCCGTTAGTTATTTTACATTGTGAGCGTGACCATTACAAACCGAACGTTCGGTTGTAAATACCAGCCGTAGTAAACTACGCAATGTATTTTTATGGGGATTGATTAGTTATCTAGATTTCCGCATCGGATAATTACTAATCGCCCTTTAAAGAACAATCTAAAGCTCAGTTAAGCATAAATTGCACTCCTTGTTATTAAACCAGAAATCATTGTCTCACCCCATAGTAATATGACTTAATAATGGTCAGTGACGAACCCCACACTCTGTATACTGGATTTTTATCTGTGGGTGATTAATACACAAACTCATGTAGAAAGTTAACTGTTAAACCTCCAATAACCTATTTAACTATGTGAGAGTGAGACACTTCGAGCGGATCCACCATGATTGGTCACCACCCCCACTCTCGACGCCATAGCCCGCTCTCTAGTAATCCTCATTAGACATGGACAGAAAGGCAAGGATCTGTGGCTGGATTAGATGGGTTGCCGAACACCAGTCATCTACTGTCTCTTACGTTACTCCTTACTAGGTTACTGTTCTATCCAGTGTCTTCAATGTACGTTAATGTATTCTTTTAGCTATCTTACACGTATTGCAATACAGTTATTGGTGTTTTAGAAGGGTATAATGGTCAAGATTGAGGAGTAATAAAATTGGGTTTAGTGTCGACTTTAAGTGAGCGTAAATTAACAATCATTTTTACTGATCGTAAAGGCATGTTATTGCTGAAGCGTCTTTATAAATCCGGCCCTAACGTGTATCTCACCAATTTAAAGCGATTACACCACACATGCTACCCCCAACAATTAGCTTTGTTACATATATGGAATTAGTTTATTGCCTTGGGGAGGGAGGAGAGATGGATTATCCCTACCTCACCTAATCATTCGTTGAGGACTACATGCCACAGGTTTTTTCTATTAGCCCCGCTTATGCCGCGCCCGGACCTAAATCCTCCGTAAGATGCTCACCTCAACGATAGTTGCCAGACCCCAGAGCCGAAGATTGATGCTGGTGCTCCGCTAACAATACAAATATGGAAGGAGACTATCTCGCACATATCTCGTCATATCTCCCTGCGTCTCCAGTTACTTTTCATTTACCTTGCTTTTTAAAGAACAACGCCTTTAAAATAGTTTGCGATACAAAAGTGTCAAAAAATGTGGTGGAATATATATGAGAAGATAAGTAAATAAACGAGCTTTGACACTGTTCTCGATTCCTTGTCCTATCGTCTCTTTTCTTCCCTTCAAGTATGGGTTCTGAACACACTCCAAAACAAAGCCCAACCAGGTTCGGTGGTCCGCGAGGTTCCATTGCGAGGCAGGACCTTAAAGTTAGATTTTGCGATTTCACAAGGCAAATAAAACTGAGGTCAAAAAATGGTGTGTACTCGAAGCAATAATATAACGCCTTACCATTGTGTGATTGCAGCATCATGGACCCAACAAGCAAAAACATGCCTGGCAACCGTGCACCATCAGTGTCTGTTCTTGGCGACCGTCTCTCTGACATGCTCTAGTGTTGGGGCTCTTAGGACTTACACACTTTTACATAAAGGTGGTAATGTATCTTACACTGTGGGGGCAATTATTATAAGGTTCTTACTGTTTCGCGGCTGCGCCGTTCTTTCGCGGCCATTAAACGCATGAATCGCGTTTTCCGGATTATAAAGCCCCGAAAACGGCCAGAACGAAAGTTAACGAAGTCGTTACCCCTTTGCGCGCCGATACTTACCACCGTTACCAAATCGCGCTTCTATTTTATAAAGCGGCGGTTACTCCCCCTGGTTTCAGCGGCTAGTATCGGCTGTTTTTACTTCGACCACCATTGATAGGTGGGTAAGTCAGCCTGATAGCGAACCCTCCTCGCGGCCGGGGCCAGGTGCATACCTAGCCCCCCGCAACCCGCGTGCGGCGTGTCGCACCGCTAACCGCGGAGACACGCCCACACCCGCCCACACCCCCCCCGCGGGCGGCCAGCGGCGACCACCCGCCGCCGCCGCCACTTCCCAGCAGCCCTCCAACCCGTTTCCCCGTTCGCGGCAATCTCGGAACGGAGGCTGGATTGTGTGATGCCGGGAATGGTGCCGCAGCAGGTGGTCGCGACGCACCCGCGCGCACCCCCTCCCACGGAACCCCTCCAAGCCCCCGCCCCCGTCCGCTCCCGGGGAGTGGGAGGAGGGAGCGCTGGGGCGGGGTGGAGGCCTCCACAGCGGGGCCCTGAAAGGGCATTTTGGGGCTTAAGGGGTCCCCAGCTCGAACCGGGGACCCCCCTCCCCGGCCCTCTACCCCAAACGGGCCTCTTGCCGCTCCCACTGACACAGTTGCCTTTGGCGGGGGTCCCACGAGTCTTAACCGGGCACCCCAGTGCGGCTCTTAAAACGAGCCCCTTGACGGCTAGACGTCTTACTTTCTTCCAGTCACGGCGACACAGCCAGCTTCCGCTCGAGGCATGCCAAGCCACGAGAGGTACCGCACATTTGCGGCCGCCACCCCGGATCCCCTCAGGCGCCGGGTCCCCACGGCTCCGGCGACCCGACACAACGGCCGATTGTTGCCGGCGTCTTGATCGGACGCGACGTCTTCGGGCTGGCGACACCACAAACCCCATCCGGTCGCGATGCCAGGCACTCACTGCGCGCCAGTGGACCGCTGGCATCCCAGCCGGCCCTCAGCGAGCCGATTGTTGCCAGCCGCTGTATTCTTATCTTTTACTTCGCCATCTCTGTCCGATGGTCAGCGTGTAGTTTTGCTGCTGGCGGAAGGCCTCCTCTTTTATAAGGTTTCTTCACGAAAACATTATATCGTTTCTGATTGGCAATTTTAATACTTGCTTTAAACATTAATCAATCAGATTTGGAAGCCAAACAACACACTCCAGAAAAATTCGATGGTTAAATGTAACAGCACAAGCTATTAAAACCCTGCACCACATCGAAACCGCCCGATTATGTTCATTGGGTGGCTCATACTCCTATATAAAGCTGGATAGCTTTTCCGCCGGGACTCAGATGCCATCGCAGTAGAATGGCTGAAGAAAGAAGAAAGAAGCAGGCTGCGGCAAACATCGCTTTCCGCTGAGGCCGGTCTGTGCTCAGCGGCTCTCTGGGCCGCTTTCGTTTGTCAATGCGGCCCTGAGTGGCCCACTCGGCGACCTGGTGGGGTTGGTGGTTCGCCCAGCGCCGAAACGTCTGCGTTCGGATCAAGACGCCGTACAACATCGGCCTACGTGAGGTCGCCGGGCCGCCAGCGGGCCGGTAACCCTGGCGGCCGCAGGGGTACTCTCGGGGGTCGGCTGGGCCCGGGGACTGGTGTCGCCGGGCTGGAGAAAGAAGACCCGTCGCCCCAAGGGCTCTTTAAGACCCTGGTCGGTTCAGCTCGGACCGTCAGGTTTCGTTTCATGTCGAGTGTTTTTTTTGCCCTTGTAGTGCGGGGGGGGTCCGGTTCGAGCTGCGGTACCTATAGCCATAGCCTGTCCAGGCCACGCTGGCCCCACCCCCCCAGCGGACCCTCCCGCACACATCCGGACTGTCACGGGCAGGGCTTGGAGTCCGCGGGCCTTAGCTATGCGGGAGGGGCCCGCGTCCGCAGTGGGTCGAACTAGCCCCCGGCTTCACGGCCCCATCCCTGTCACCCACTGGGCCCCTAGTAAATCCCGGACCCCTTGTTCCCGGCCGGGGGGCTTGGAGGGGTTGCGGGGAGGGGTGTGCGCGGCGGTCGGTCGCGACCACCTGCTGCGGCCTTCCGGCAGCCCCTCCTAGCCTCCCGTTCCGAGATGCCGCGAACGCGGGAAAGGGTTGGAGGGGCTGCTGGGAAGTGGCGGCGGCGCGGGGTGGTCGCCGTGCCGCCGGGGGGGTGTGGGCGTGTGCCCCGCCCCTAGGAGCGCGTCGGAAGGGATTTTAAGTCCCTTCGCGGCGATACTATAGTACGCCGGAAGGGGCCTAAAATTACCGCAGCACATCGCGGCCGACGATAGTTATCGCGGGAATAGAGCTCGCGTATAAAATACGCGGATAGCGCATATTTTCGCGGCCGCGATGTGCGGCGGTAATTTTTTTGCGCAACATCGTTCCTTTATAAATATGCCCCTTGGTGTTTTTAGTGGGAAAGCTATGAAAGTATGAGATGTTACATTTGAGTTTAGGTCCCTTTTATGAGAATATTGCATAGCTACAAATGCATATGCTACATCTGAGCTTTTAGGGTTTTTTCAGAAATAGACTGACAGTGAATAGTCACTTGATTCAGAGATTTGGGCTTACAAGGATATTTTTTTAATTAATTGTTTCAATTAATAATTATCGTGAGGATAAGGGTGCCATGTACTGACCAGAATTCCTTGAAAGAAGAGTTGAAAGAGATGCCCTTCAGTGAGGATCTGAGGGGTAAAGGTCAGTAAAGTGTTAAAATAAGCCCTTAAAGGGCCACTATAGTGAAAAAAAGACTTGCTCTTAACTATAAAATAATACATGTGAGTAGCACATACTCTGAGGTTTGTGTGTCGCTGCATTCCAGTCTATACAGTAATTGATTTGCTCAGACTCAGTATTCCCTCCCAATCTAACCAACACCTCCTTCCAGACCTCCGGGCTGGTCTATAAGGACAAGCATGCTCAGTAATCACTAAGAGGCAGCATTGGAAAGGGGGGTTTCCCATCATGCAATTACATGATTTGCATGAACTCTGTGTCCATTCCAGTATAGCAAAATTGCACCTAGCAGAAGATAGTTCAGATGGATATATAAAAGAAACTATTTTTTTTAGTATGATCCCTTTTATACCTGTGTACCTTAAAGTAAATGTGCAGAAAGTGCTTGCAATATAACTTTCATTTTGTTGCCACATTTGAAATTATATTAGGCTAGCTCACAGTTTTGCAGACTATTTGGCTAAAGTAAAGCAAGCTCAGGCTCTGCAAACAAAAATCTATTTTTATTGTTTATATCAGCATGTATGTGGTTTATGGACTGCACACCAATGACACCATAGGCAAATAACCAGGAGCTAAAGATTATTCATTGCTGCAGTCCAACTAAATAACCAACCACTTACATGCAAATCTCTAACCTAAATACAAAGGCAAGACATGCTAGTTTGACTGCTGATTACAAACTGAGCTCTCTGAGGATTTCATGAAGCTTATACGTAGGTGTTCATAAACACACTCTCAAAATCTGATTGGTCCAGAAAATCTTAAATCTGATTGGTTCTTGTATTATTGACCAATCATATGTTGGGGGTGTGCCAAGGAGACAAAAAAACAGCCAGAGGCCTTCAGCAAGTCCTAGTTCTGTTTTTAGTAGCAGAGCTGAGTTCGAATGATCACACTATAAAAAAAATCAATTTACAATAATGCAGCCCTGCTAATACATGAATCTGTCTGTCAAGCTCTGTAAAATAAAGGTTGTACCAATATAACTTTAATTTATGGCTTTACATGTGTGTGGGGAGAGATGGGATAAAAAGTTTTTTTCTTGATACGAGTTTCTGAGAGTTTCACCCAGTATTTATTGAAGATTAATTGACTTTATTAATAATTATAATGTTTGTACTGTAGAGAATTTCGCACTTTCTCTTTGATTTGCCAGACATGCATATTTAAGGTTCATACACACGTGTGATCGCGGGTCTGCGATAATCGTGCCGTGAATGCCACTTTATAAGGCGAAACGGCCGCTCATTCGGAGATCCGCCAGGCAGTTGGCAATGATCCCCCACGATGACGACCGTTTGGGCCGATAAAGTGCCCAACACAGCACCAATTTATCGGCTGAAATGGACATTCACACACGTGTGTCGAGGGTCGGTCCCCCGATCTCATGTGTGTATGAAACCATTACAACATAGTGGCAGCGTCTGTATTGTTTATAGTTAAAGGGATATGGTAATTTACTTCATAGGGAGGACCGTGGATATGGTAATTTACTCATAGGGAGACGTGGATATGGTAATTCACAGCAGGAGGAGGGCGCGTGACTATACATGCCGTTCACTTTGACAGTTCCTCCCTCTGAATCTTTAAAAAATTATAAGTCTAATATCTACAGAACTGGTGGACAGATTGGAAAAGAAACACATGTTGGGGGATGGGATGAAGTATAGTTTAATGTATGAGGTTTTTAAAAATTTGAATTAGGACACTATAGTTGCCTTTAAGAATACAACATATATATATATATATGAAGCGAGAGAGGGAGGAATTCCACAGGTATGGAGCAGCAGAGAGAGAATGATTTAAGACAGGAGGAAGCAGTGTTCGTTGGTTGTGGAGTAGATTTCCTAGCGAGTAACGGAGGGTATGGCGGGGAACATAAGGGACCATTGAGAAGATAAGTAGGGAGGTGCAGTAGAGTGAAGAAGGGTATTAAATATGATTCTTTGTTTGATGGGAAGCTACCCTATGGACTGAAAGTATCGGGGTTGCAGGTTCTCTTTGGAGGAGAGTGAGATGATCTGAGCTGCCGAGTTAAGATAGACTGGAGAGGAGAGAGATGACAGGCCGGGGGACCAAGAAGCAAAATTTTACAGTAGTCAAGACAGGAGATTATAAGGGCATGCATGAGCATTTTAGTAGTGGAGCGAGAAGAAAAAGGTGGATCTTGGCAATATTGCGATGGAGAGAAATACATATCCTAGTGACATTGTTAATGTGATGATGGAAGGAAAGAGAGGTGTCAAAGATTACTCCAAGGCAGCATGCAGATTCATCTGGTTAATGCCATATTGTCAACAGAGATGAAGAGGGTGGACAGGACTAGTTTAGGGGGGGGATTGATTAATTAGGTTTAGATAGATTAAGATAGTTTAGGGGCGGTGCCCATCCTAAGAGCAGGATTAGATGATGATTAATGAGAATTTCAATATAGATGGAGTGGATGATAGTCAGGATGGAAGACGAGGGTTGTGTGGGGGTGGACAAGAAATTTGGGTATCATCAGCATATAACTAAACCTAAAGCCAAAAGAATGATTAGTTCTCCCAGCCCTGAGGGACCCCACACTAAGCAGAACAATGTTATATTGTTAGTGTGACTTAAACTCCTTCATTTCGGCAGCTGCATAGCTAATGCAAAAGTAAACTGCGCATTCCACCGCAGTGATGTTCTATGCTGAAAATGGCATTCTATTGTGGCACTTTAAACAATTATAGATGGCATTAAAAGTGCCTAAATAGATACCAGCACTTAGCGATGCACAGGAGACGCTAGCGGCATTTAGCATTGCCGGGTGTTTGCACGGGTTTCCAATATCGTCTCTTGGTGCATCGGGCTGTTAGTGTTTAAACAAGTTTTGGTGGTATGTGTACGTGTTCCCCCGACCATTTCTCAGGTCCCAGAGCCATTTACATAAGTTACCATTGCTTTTTAAACTGCATTTAATCAAACTTTTCAAACTATTTTCCCCCATTGACTTTAATGAATATCAAACTTCCAAACTTTACTGAAGTTTGTCAAAACGAACCAAACATTTAGGAAGTTCGGCCATTTCTACCTCTTACTATCCTTCACCCTCTACAATTTACCACGGACCATTGCAGCAAACGTCAAACTTTTTGGGTTCTGCTTGACTACTGCCGTATTTTATTCACATTACCGATCTGGATAACCTAAAATCCATCAATAAAAATCTGCACAATGGGATTTTTAATTGAATGTTCTGCTGATAGAGATACTGGGAATTAAATGAAAACAAAATAGATCATGATAAACTTCAACAATATTCAAAATAATTGTATTATGTTACTTGACAAAGTCATAAAAGTCCCCAAACAATTTCTCTCAAGTAATCAAAATATGTGTGTATTTTTAAATTGTGATTCTAATTTAATATTGATAATGTTGGGGATCTGTTACAGCGATGAAAATGCCTCTCTGCTTAGTAAATGGAGGATATCCGGTTGTTTAGTTTACACGGCTATATTCATTTTACTGACAAATGGCGAAGCCTAGCATGATTTCCTGTGAATGGCTATTCACTCCTATATTCCTACAGGAAAGAGAGGTGGTGGGACTGGAATTAAGATGACTATTAAAAGACGTAGCTAGGAGATTAAGACAGATGCTTTTTGTCCATTTAATTGAATTATTTTGGTGCCTTGGATGAGTGACAATTCTTATAAACACGCGAGGATCTAGAATGGAAAAAGGATCTTATCATTTTCTCACATATCAGTTTGTCTGATTGGTACTGGCAGTGGACAGACTGAGAATACGGTAGAAAAACTCTTCCTGTGAACTAAAAACACATTTAAAGCCGAACTGTGTGTGTTTATTACAGTATGGATTAGCGTTGCATTTTCAGACTATTGCTTTAAATTCATTGTACACACAGACCAGTACAGCAGCAAACATTTGTTTTAAAAGTGATTGTTTATTTAACACTATGTAGGGCTTCTTACTAACAAGTCCACATTGAGCATTATAAAAAGCAGTAGTTTTAACTAAAGGTAAATTTCTGAGATCCCATCAAGCTGAAATACACGGCAATACAAAAGGGTGTTAGTTTAAAGGTCCCAAGATAAAATAAGGACTTGGAAACTCGGATGTTTTACATCTTGGCCTTCATTTGCTGTACTCTGTGGGTTATTTGAACTGTATTTGTATGTTATATTCACATAGGACATCTTATAACATTTGATGTGATATTTAATTCACAAAGAATTCTGTTAAATGATTGGATAATGTGATTTTCTGAATGTCCAAAGAGCTAACTGGAAACACTGTTCGAGGGGCGTGATGCAATAAAAGGTGCAAACATTTGAGGTGCTGTAATCGCATCAACAATTAGGTGTTATCGAACTGCAGTAACCCAGAAAAAAGTTAGATACAGATGGTAAGATTCATGCCAATGATGAACTTGACCAATATCCTTATAAGAACCTTTCTCTGTCATAACGGATATATTCGTCAGGCATCTTGGAGGAATACTTCCATCTTATAAGTCTGTTAATTTGGGATCCTCAAACTATGTCCTCCTAGATGTTGAAAACTGCAACTTCCAGAATTACTCAACTACAAGAGGTAAAACAGAGAATGCTGGGAGTTGTATCTGGAGAGAGAGGTTAAAGGGCATCTATAATGAAATTTAATTGACCATACTGGAAAATATAATTTTCCCAACCACCACTGTATCGTTTTTTTGTTGATCTGCCCCCTATTTCTTTAGATATCCAATCTAACACATGTCAGCTGTCAATCTAGGCCTTGTCTCATAAACTATTGTTCTGGTGACAGAGTTTTGACAGTTGGAATGCTTGTGTGCAGTTTTGACATTGGTTTGTGGAAAAAAAGTCAGGTCAGATGGAAGTGGAGTGGTTAAAATAGGGAGGGGGGATACTGCCTCTGAGGTAAATGTGCTGGGAAAAGATGAGGAAAAGTCATTTCAGTATAGTGTCCCTTAAGGATGCCTGCAGTAAAGGCTTTTTATTAAATAAGATTAACTGGCTAGTCCAACGTCACAAGAAAATGGTTATCAAAATAAAACCCTTCCCTCCCTGGAAAGGCAGTGAATACAGAATGTTTTCTTTAATAATTTGAGAAACAAGCAATAGTTGAAACAACCCCCCCATACATCTTGTGTTGTACATAAGCTTATAATCTAAACTGGAAGTGTCCATTGTGATTTTGTGTCATTTTCTGTTATTAAAGTTGCTGGCTACGCACTAACATGTTTTCATATGTACTTTTTATTACAACTGTTAGCTTACAATTGGAATATTTAAATGACTGGTCAGTTTGCTATCTGCCCCCTGCTATTAAGGGATGGACTAGAAACTCAAATATAGTAACATAGTAATTAAGGTTGAATAAAGACATACGGTCATCAAGTCCAACTATCCACCCTCTTTTTTTTTTTTTTTTATTAACCCTTCCTAACAGTTGAGTCACGAGGAAGGCAAAAAAAAAAACAGCTAAAAAGGGGGGGGAAATTCCTTCCTGATCCAAACGGCAATCGGAAAGTATTCCTGGATCAACCAGATCTATATCATTAATACCAGTAATTCTCAATATATTTAGTTTAGGAACTATCCAGGCCTTTTTAAAGCTATTCAATGAAATTGCCATTACACATCTGCTGGAAGACAGTTCCCAGTTCCCGTTCTCACTGTAAAGAAAACCTTTCCTAACCTGAAGATGAAACTTCTTTTCTTCCAACCTAAAGGATGTCCACGAGTCTCTGATATGACCTATAGTAAACAATGCACCAAAGAGTTCATTGTATGACCCATTAAATATTGTATAAGGTTATCATGTCCCCACGCAAACGTCGTTTCTCCATGTAAACAGCCCTAACTTGTCTAATCTGCCGGCATATTCAAGCCCCTACATTCCTCTTATTATTTAGTTGCCTTCTCTGAACTGCCTCAATTTCCAAGATGTCTCTTTTGTATATGGGATTCCAAAACTGCACCGCATATTCCAAATGAGGCCTTACCAGTGCCTTGTAAAGAGGGAGAATAATATTTTTCTCTCTGAATCTATTCCTCTCTTTATACAAGACAATATCTTGCTAGCTCTAGCCATTGCTACCTGGCATTGTTTGCTATAGCTAAGTCTGTTATCAACCAGAACCCCCATAGTTATCAAACATTCGGGGATACTGGAATTTTAATTGATAACCCTCAACTTTATAACTCCTAGAACTATGTACAGTAAGTTACCATTGCTATTTTAACCGTATCTTTCAGAACTTTCAAACTATTTGTCTCATTGACTTTAATGGGTCCATTTTCAAACTATAGAAACTATCAAACTTTTACTGAAGTTCCAAATTTCAAAAACGAACTGAACTTTAGGAAGTCGACCATTCTACCAGTATAGGTGTTTACACTAAGGAATGGAAAGGGCTGATCAAACTCAAAGAAAATCTTAGGCTAAATCCCATTTCTATTTCTTAAAGGCAGTCCACCCCCAAACTATTTTTGCTGTAGTGTAGGGAATGTATCTGTGTACTTTTGCCATATGCTTTCATTATTTTTTTTGGAACAGTTATCAAATTTTCATTTTTGTGTTCTTATGGGTGTAGCAATTGATTTCTCTCCTCCTATACTGGGCAGTGTTCTTGTAGTCTATGGAGATATGTCCACCAATCAGAAGGGTTTTGCATAATAGGTAAAATAGCCCTTTCTCCATTTATTAATTAAACATGCAGAGTTGAGCAAACTGATTGCAAGTGCCACCTGGGATTTAACCTTAACCCATTCCCTAATTATATAGTCATTAGAACTACATGATCTGATATTGTTTATAGTTTATAGTAGTTTAGTTTATGTATTTGAGGTTGAATAGAGCATACGCCATACAGTCCAACCCATCTAGCAATATCCTAATTTCCTGCCTAACTGTAAGCTAGATACACACCTAGCGATTTTTCCTCCTGACCGACCATTCGATACTTTGAACGGTCGGCCAGGAGGAAGGACTGACGGTCGCGGCAAAAGCAGCCGCGTCCGATAGTCACCGGACCATCGTGCTGTCCATAGAGGACAGCACGATCGGACGAGGTTTTCCACCCTGTCCGATTCGGACGAACGGTCGATGGACATGGGCACATTCGGATGCGATAATTCGGTACGATCAACCGATACACTGAACTATCGGTTCACACACAGAAATATGAAGGCACTCACAGGTCTGAAATTTTGAATGGCACTTAGGCATTTCCTTGCTTGGAATGAAGTGCTGATCACTGCTGTTTGCTCTATAGAAGACACAACATTTGTTACAAGCAGGGCTGCATTTATACAAACTGGTTGCTTTTACACTTGAATTTATCACACTCAGCTTTAATGCATGTGTTTCTGATATCCTTTGATTACCATGTTGCTCTCTAGACTGGTTTGCAATCATGTCCCTCTGTTCTATTACTGGAGATTATTTCTGGTGAAATTGTGGAACCAGATATTCCAATACATCAATAGCTCTGTTACTCAGATCTCCTGTGGAATATTTAGTTAGGACAGCAAACAAAACTTTTGCTGGATTCTTTTTTTATCTTAGATATAGAAAGCCAAATACTGAGACAAAATTGAAAGTCATCTGAACTAAGGGCTGCCCATTCAAGCTACCCAGCCAGAATCACCCAATAAGCTTATATCCCAGTACATGCCACATAACACAGCTTTACCATCTCGGATGAAATGCAAAACTGAAACTAGCTTCCTTACTGAACATTCACTATTTGTAGTGATCCAAACCTACCCCAATATTGATTGGTCTAGATCCAAACAGATTTAGATTGTATCTAGACCAATTAGATTTTGGGGGGGGGGTGTTTATGAAACACTATAAAACAGCATGAAGTCTTCAGCTAAGCTCAGATTCTAATCAGCAGTCAAACTAGCAGGTCTTGCCTTTGATTTAGGTTAGAGATTTGCAAGTAGATGGCTGGTTGCTTAGTTGGACTGCCAAATTGAATATTTTTTGGCTCCGGGTTTCAAACCTATGGTGTTGTTGTATAGCAGTCCATACACTGCACATAAATATTGATATAACAGATAAAAGATAATAATAGTGTTTTGATTATAAAGCCTGAAATTGCTTCCTTTGGTCAAATAGCCTGCCAAATAATGACTAACCCAGGGCCTATGTAGTTGCACTACTAGTTTCACAATTCCCTGACAAGCACTCTCAAACAGGAAAGGGCAGATAGGGAATGTATAGGATAGGGGTTGTATATTGAAAACGCAGTGTAAATACAACCAGGTTGTAATGAATGCAGCCCTGTGTATTACATTTACTATAGCATCCCCAATAATGAGATGATCTGATGACTAAATATAATCCACTTACAATATAAGCTAATTATAAAATATGCTACAAATGCTAAATCACAGTTCATTCCTGTGCTGTGCTGTGCTGAGCAGGAGAATTATTTCTCTATTGCCCCAGAGCACTGCATAGCCAGGAAATCCCAACCTGGATACCTCATTATACAGACAGTGAATGGTTGGGTAATCCACTGGAATGGCCGCCATTCATGTGGCAGGATGCACCATAAGTAAAAAGACCTTTCAAATGTGCAACAAAAATGAAAGTTTATTGCAAGCACTTTCTGCACATTTCCTTTATTAAGGTAACAGGTATAAAAGGACAATCTAACTGAAACAATAGTTATCTTTAGATATCCAATCTGAAATATCTTCTGCGAGGTGCAGTTTTGCTATAGCTAGAATGGAGACAGTGTCATGCAAATCATGTGAATTGCATGATGGGAAATTCCCTCTTTCAAAGCTGCCTCATAGTCATTAGAGCATGTTGCCCTCATAGAAACCTCTACAAGGAATAGTTAGAGTGAAAACAAATTACACCAGAAATGGCTCCTACTCTTTAATTTCTGGGACTTTGAAACAAGAAACCGTTCGGAGCAGAGGGGGTAAGATCATGATTTTTGAACACTTCACAGTGAGGCCAGTAGTAGGTTCAATTTTAGTTTTGGGGGTGGACAATGTCCCGACCTTTCTTTCTGTCTGTATGGCTTGAATTTCTAAGTGATTGATATTGCTAAATACAAATATTGATCCTTTTACCAGACCCTTGTTGCGGTCGTAATGTAACGATGCAGTAGTAAAATACCGGTCATTATTGATATTTGTTGTCAGCAGTGTTATTTTATAACAACTGTATTTTTTTTTGTTGTTACAGTTAAAATAGCAATGGTAACTTACTGTAAATGGCTCCGGGACCTGGGAAATGTGTGTGTGGGGAATATGTACATTTCATTCGAGGATTACGAAAACGATACATTTGAGGGTTACCAATCTAAAGGCTACATTTGAGGGTTACCAAAATCAAAGGTTACATTCGAAGGTTACCGAAATCAAACCCTACATTCAAGGGTTAACGATTCGGAATTCGATAATTATCAAATTTTTACAATTATCGAAAATAAGTCTGCAAGTTCGAAAAAACGGAATTAGTTCATAGTTCAGGAAGTTCTAAAGAGTTTGAGTTCGTCCGAACTATTAAAGTTCATGCCGAACTTAGGTTTGGGTTCGGTCCATCGCTATAAACATTCATTCTTTAAGAATGGACATTGGAGGGGTGCATTCTTTTGGTGACTCGTGAAATGGGCTTTAGTTTTGACCCACAATCCTTACAGTCAAAATTTGGGTGTTCCATGAATTTCATCTCATTGCCCAATGTCCCTTATCTTTATAATGATCAAACAATAGGAACATTAGAGACATTTGGCCAATGAGATTCATGGTGTTGGAATCTATACCTATGAATAACTGATAGAGTGAAATGTGGTAGATCAAGAATCTGAGGTCTTTCCACCCCAGTAGGCTGAACAGAGATTACAATTTTTCTTTATTTTTGTAGACACTAAAGGGTATCTCCACTGGGGAAAAACACTTTTTGCGGTTCAGTTTTATGGAAGTACAAAAGGTAAAGGAGCTGTTTCTTTGATAAACGTTCAGCAGCCGGGAACGAAGGCATGCAACATACACCGGTCTCTCGCTCCTCTGTCTGTCTTCTGACAGGTCCCAGACAGAAGACTCTGTCCTTCTTGTGCATACGCATCGCACTTAGAGTACTTAGTTTGTCGGGACCTGTTAGAGGACCAGGTAAGTTGATACCTTCATTCCCGGCTCTGAACGTTTTATTGAAGAGCAGGAGGTAAGACACTGCTCCTTTACCTTCTGTTCTTCAACAAAACTGAATAGCAAAAGGTGGTTTTCCCAGTGGAGATACCATTTAAAATATCCCTGGTCAGAGCAATACCCAATATAATGTATCTGGTTCAGATTTATTATTAATAATCTAAGATTGAGTTTTTTATGTCACTCGCTGTTTGTTATCTATAAAACAATGGTGCCCATTTTGGCACCATCTGATGAAGAGTAATGAAAAACCCAAAACTATGTATTTCTATATATGTATGAGGGTATTTGACATATATGTGATTAAAGGGTATATCCCACTCGTTTTTAGAAGTTATCGCGCCTGCGCATAGAAGACAAGGTCCGTCGGGACTGTCAGACTACGCGCCAGGGGGAGCGAGCGGAGGGTAACTTTCTTACCTTCTCCCTGGCTCCTGTGTGTTCTATTGAGAATGGAAGGTAAGGCACAGCTCCTTTAACCCCCGTTCTCTCAATAAGAACGGGATTTTTTTAGTGGAGATACCCTTTAATCACATATATGTCAAATACCTCTCATACATATATAGAAATAGCATAGTTTTGGGTTTTCATTACTCTTCATCAGATGGTGCCAAAATGGGCACCATTGTTTTATAGATAACAAACAGCGAGTGACATAAAAAACTCAATCTTAGATTATTAATAAATAAATCTGAACCAGATACATTATATTGGGTATTGCTCTGACCAGGGATATTTTAAATGGTATCTCCACTGGGAAAACCACCTTTTGCTATTCAGTTTTGTTGAAGAACAGAAGGTAAAGGAGCAGTGTCTTACCTCCTGCTCTTCAATAAAACGTTCAGGAGCCGGGAATGAAGGTATACAACTTACCTGGTCCTCTAACAGGTCCCGACAAACTAAGTACTCTAAGTGCGATGCGTATGCACAGAGAAGACAGAGTCTTCTGTCTGGGACCTGTCAGAAGACAGGACAGAGGAGCGAGAGACCGGGTATGTTGCATGCCTTCGTTCCCGGCTGCTGAACGTTTATCAAAGAAACAGCTCCTTTACCTTTTGTACTTCCATAAAACTGAACAGCAAAAAGTGTTTTTCCCAGTGGAGATACCCTTTAGGTCTACAAAAATAAAGAAAAATTGTAATCTCTGTTCAGCCTACTGGGGTGGAAAGACCTCAGATTCTTGATCTACCACATTTCACTCTATCAGTTATTCATAGGTATAGATTCCAACACCATGAATCTCATTGGCCAAATGTCTCTAATGTTCCTATTGTTTTGCATTATAAAGATAAGGGACATTTGGGCAATGAGATTCATGGTGTTGGAATCTATACCTATGAATAACTGATAGAGTGAAATGTGGTAGATCAAGAATCTGAGGTCTTTCCACCCCAGTAGGCTGAACAGAGATTACAATTTTTCTTTATTTTTGTAGACCTAAAGGGTATCTCCACTGGGAAAAACACTTTTTGCTGTTCAGTTTTATGGAAGTACAAAAGGTAAAGGAGCTGTTTCTTTGATAAACGTTCAGCAGCCGGGAACGAAGGCATGCAACATACCCGGTCTCTCGCTCCTCTGTCCTGTCTTCTGACAGGTCCCAGACAGAAGACTCTGTCTTCTCTGTGCATACGCATCGCACTTAGAGTACTTAGTTTGTCGGGACCTGTTAGAGGACCAGGTAAGTTGTATACCTTCATTCCCGGCTCCTGAACGTTTTATTGAAGAGCAGGAGGTAAGACACTGCTCCTTTACCTTCTGTTCTTCAACAAAACTGAATAGCAAAAGGTGGTTTTCCCAGTGGAGATACCATTTAAAATATCCCTGGTCAGAGCAATACCCAATATAATGTATCTGGTTCAGATTTATTTATTAATAATCTAAGATTGAGTTTTTTATGTCACTCGCTGTTTGTTATCTATAAAACAATGGTGCCCATTTTGGCACCATCTGATGAAGAGTAATGAAAACCCAAAACTATGCTATTTCTATATATGTATGAGAGGTATTTGACATATATGTGATTAAAGGGTATCTCCACTCATTTTTAGAAGTTTTGGGAATCCAGTTCTATTGAAGAACGGGAGGTAAAGGAGCTGTGCCTTACCTTCCATTCTTCAATAGAACACACAGGAGCCAGGAGAGAAGGTAAGAAAGTTACCCGCTCGCTCGCTCCCCTGGCGCGTAGTCTGACAGGTCCCGACGGACCTTGTCTTCTATGCGCATGCGCGATAACTTCTAAAAACGAGTGGAGATACCCTTTAATCACATATATGTCAAATACCTCTCATACATATATAGAAATAGCATAGTTTTGGGTTTTCATTACTCTTCATCAGATGGTGCCAAAATGGGCACCATTGTTTTATAGATAACAAACAGCGAGTGACATAAAAAACTCAATCTTAGATTATTAATAAATAAATCTGAACCAGATACATTATATTGGGTATTGCTCTGACCAGGGATATTTTAAATGGTATCTCCACTGGGAAAACCACCTTTTGCTATTCAGTTTTGTTGAAGAACAGAAGGTAAAGGAGCAGTGTCTTACCTCCTGCTCTTCAATAAAACGTTCAGGAGCCGGGAATGAAGGTATACAACTTACCTGGTCCTCTAACAGGTCCCGACAAACTAAGTACTCTAAGTGCGATGCGTATGCACAGAGAAGACAGAGTCTTCTGTCTGGGACCTGTCAGAAGACAGGACAGAGGAGCGAGAGACCGGGTATGTTGCATGCCTTCGTTCCCGGCTGCTGAACGTTTATCAAAGAAACAGCTCCTTTACCTTTTGTACTTCCATAAAACTGAACAGCAAAAAGTGTTTTTCCCAGTGGAGATACCCTTTAGGTCTACAAAAATAAAGAAAAATTGTAATCTCTGTTCAGCCTACTGGGGTGGAAAGACCTCAGATTCTTGATCTACCACATTTCACTCTATCAGTTATTCATAGGTATAGATTCCAACACCATGAATCTCATTGAGTGGAGATACCCTTTAATCACATATATGTCAAATACCTCTCATACATATATAGAAATAGCATAGTTTTGGGTTTTCATTACTCTTCATCAGATGGTGCCAAAATGGGCACCATTGTTTTATAGATAACAAACAGCGAGTGACATAAAAAACTCAATCTTAGATTATTAATAAATAAATCTGAACCAGATACATTATATTGGGTATTGCTCTGACCAGGGATATTTTAAATGGTATCTCCACTGGGAAAACCACCTTTTGCTATTCAGTTTTGTTGAAGAACAGAAGGTAAAGGAGCAGTGTCTTACCTCCTGCTCTTCAATAAAACGTTCAGGAGCCGGGAATGAAGGTATACAACTTACCTGGTCCTCTAACAGGTCCCGACAAACTAAGTACTCTAAGTGCGATGCGTATGCACAGAGAAGACAGAGTCTTCTGTCTGGGACCTGTCAGAAGACAGGACAGAGGAGCGAGAGACCGGGTATGTTGCATGCCTTCGTTCCCGGCTGCTGAACGTTTATCAAAGAAACAGCTCCTTTACCTTTTGTACTTCCATAAAACTGAACAGCAAAAAGTGTTTTTCCCAGTGGAGATACCCTTTAGGTCTACAAAAATAAAGAAAAATTGTAATCTCTGTTCAGCCTACTGGGGTGGAAAGACCTCAGATTCTTGATCTACCACATTTCACTCTATCAGTTATTCATAGGTATAGATTCCAACACCATGAATCTCATTGGCCAAATGTCTCTAATGTTCCTATTGTTTTGCATTATAAAGATAAGGGACATTTGGGCAATGAGATTCATGGTGTTGGAATCTATACCTATGAATAACTGATAGAGTGAAATGTGGTAGATCAAGAATCTGAGGTCTTTCCACCCCAGTAGGCTGAACAGAGATTACAATTTTTCTTTATTTTTGTAGACCTAAAGGGTATCTCCACTGGGAAAAACACTTTTTGCTGTTCAGTTTTATGGAAGTACAAAAGGTAAAGGAGCTGTTTCTTTGATAAACGTTCAGCAGCCGGGAACGAAGGCATGCAACATACCCGGTCTCTCGCTCCTCTGTCCTGTCTTCTGACAGGTCCCAGACAGAAGACTCTGTCTTCTCTGTGCATACGCATCGCACTTAGAGTACTTAGTTTGTCGGGACCTGTTAGAGGACCAGGTAAGTTGTATACCTTCATTCCCGGCTCCTGAACGTTTTATTGAAGAGCAGGAGGTAAGACACTGCTCCTTTACCTTCTGTTCTTCAACAAAACTGAATAGCAAAAGGTGGTTTTCCCAGTGGAGATACCATTTAAAATATCCCTGGTCAGAGCAATACCCAATATAATGTATCTGGTTCAGATTTATTTATTAATAATCTAAGATTGAGTTTTTTATGTCACTCGCTGTTTGTTATCTATAAAACAATGGTGCCCATTTTGGCACCATCTGATGAAGAGTAATGAAAACCCAAAACTATGCTATTTCTATATATGTATGAGAGGTATTTGACATATATGTGATTAAAGGGTATCTCCACTCATTTTTAGAAGTTTTGGGAATCCAGTTCTATTGAAGAACGGGAGGTAAAGGAGCTGTGCCTTACCTTCCATTCTTCAATAGAACACACAGGAGCCAGGAGAGAAGGTAAGAAAGTTACCCGCTCGCTCGCTCCCCTGGCGCGTAGTCTGACAGGTCCCGACGGACCTTGTCTTCTATGCGCATGCGCGATAACTTCTAAAAACGAGTGGAGATACCCTTTAATCACATATATGTCAAATACCTCTCATACATATATAGAAATAGCATAGTTTTGGGTTTTCATTACTCTTCATCAGATGGTGCCAAAATGGGCACCATTGTTTTATAGATAACAAACAGCGAGTGACATAAAAAACTCAATCTTAGATTATTAATAAATAAATCTGAACCAGATACATTATATTGGGTATTGCTCTGACCAGGGATATTTTAAATGGTATCTCCACTGGGAAAACCACCTTTTGCTATTCAGTTTTGTTGAAGAACAGAAGGTAAAGGAGCAGTGTCTTACCTCCTGCTCTTCAATAAAACGTTCAGGAGCCGGGAATGAAGGTATACAACTTACCTGGTCCTCTAACAGGTCCCGACAAACTAAGTACTCTAAGTGCGATGCGTATGCACAGAGAAGACAGAGTCTTCTGTCTGGGACCTGTCAGAAGACAGGACAGAGGAGCGAGAGACCGGGTATGTTGCATGCCTTCGTTCCCGGCTGCTGAACGTTTATCAAAGAAACAGCTCCTTTACCTTTTGTACTTCCATAAAACTGAACAGCAAAAAGTGTTTTTCCCAGTGGAGATACCCTTTAGGTCTACAAAAATAAAGAAAAATTGTAATCTCTGTTCAGCCTACTGGGGTGGAAAGACCTCAGATTCTTGATCTACCACATTTCACTCTATCAGTTATTCATAGGTATAGATTCCAACACCATGAATCTCATTGGCCAAATGTCTCTAATGTTCCTATTGTTTTGCATTATAAAGATAAGGGACATTTGGGCAATGAGATGAAATTCATGGAACACCCAAAATTTTGACTGTAAGGATTGTGGGTCAAAACTAAAGCCCATTTCACGAGTCACCAAAAGAATGCACCCCTCCAATGTCCATTCTTAAAGAATGAATGTTTAGTAGCGATGGACCGAACCCAAACCTAAGTTCGGCATGAACTTTAATAGTTCGGACGAACTCAAACTCTTTAGAACTTCCTGAACTATGAACTAATTCCGTTTTTTCGAACTTGCAGACTTATTTTCGATAATTGTAAAAAATTTGATAATTATCGAATTCTCGAATCGTTAACCCTTGAATGTAGGGTTTGATTTCGGTAACCTTCGAATGTAACCTTTGATTTTGGTAACCCTCAAATGTAGCCTTTAGATTTTGGTAACCCTCAAATGTATCGTTTTCGTAATCCTCGAATGAAATGTACATATTCCCCACACCATTTCCCAGGTCCCGGAGCCATTTACAGTAAGTTACCATTGCTATTTTAACTGTAACAACAACAAAAAAATACAGTTGTTATAAAATAACACTGCTGACACAAAATATCAATAATGACCGGTATTTTACTACTGCATCGTTACATTACGACCGCAACAAGGGTCTGGTAAAAGGATCAATATTTGTATTTAGCAATATCAATCACTTAGAAATTCAAGCCATACAGACAGAAAGAAAGGTCGGGACATTGTCCACCCCCAAAACTAAAATTGAACCTACTACTGGCCTCACTGTGAAGTGTTCAAAAATCATGATCTTACCCCCTCTGCTCCGAACGGTTCTCTGTTCAAAGTCCCAGAAATTAAAGAGTAGGAGCCATTTCTGGTGTAATTTGTTTTCAACTCTAACTATTCCTTGTAGAGGTTTCTATGAGGGCAAGCATGCTCAGTAATGACTATGAGGCAGCTTTGAAAGAGGGAATTTCCCATCATGCAATTCACATGATTTGCATGAACACTGTCTCCATTCTAGCTATAGCAAAACTGCACCTCGCAGAAGATATTTCAGATTGGATATCTAAAGATAACTATTGTTTCAGTATAGATGTCCTTTTATACCTGTTACCTTAAAGGAAATGTGCAGAAAGTGCTTGCAATAAACTTTCATTTTTGTTGCAACATTTGAAAGGTCTTTTTACTTATGTGCATCCTGCCACATGAATGGCGGCCATTCCAGTGGATTACCCAACCATTCACTGTCTGTATAATGAGGTATCCAAGTTGGGATTTCCTGGCTATGCAGTGCTCTGGGGCAATAGAGAAATAATTTCCCTGCTCAGCACAGCACAGCACAGGAATGAACTGTGATTTAGCATTTGTAAGCATATTTTATAATTAGCTTATATTGTAAGTGGATATATATTTAGTCATCAGATCATCTCATTATTGGGGGATGCTTATAGTAAATGTAAATAACAGGGCTGCATTCATTACAACCTGGTTGTATTTACACTGCATGTTTTCAATATACAACCCCTATCCTATACATTCCCTATCTGCCCTTTCCTGTTTGAGAGTGCTTGTCAGGGAATTGTGAAACTAGTAGTGCAACTACATAGGCACCTGGGTTAGTCATTATTTTGCAGGCTATTTGACCAAAGGAAAGCAATTTCAGGCTTTATAATCAAAACACTATTATTATCATTTATCTGTTATATCAATATTTATGTGCAGTGTATGGACTGCTATACAACAACACCATAGGTTTGAAACCCAGGAGCCAAAAAATATTCAATTTGGCAGTCCAACTAAGCAACCAGCCATCTACTTGCAAATCTCTAACCTAAATACAAAGGCAAGACCTGCTAGTTTGACTGCTGATTAGAATCTGAGCTTAGCTGAAGACTTCATGCTGTTTTATAGTGTTTCATAAACACCCCCCCCCCAAAATCTAATTGGTCTAGATACAATCTTAAATCTGTTTGGATCTTAGACCAATCAGATATTGGGGTAGGTTTAGGGATCACTACAAATAGTGAATGTTCAGTAAGGAGAGCTAGTTTCAGTTTTGCATTTCATCCGAGATGGTATAGCTGTGTTATGTGGCATGTACTGGGATATAAGCTTATTGGGTGATTCTGGCTGGGTAGCTTGAATGGGCAGCCCTTAGTTCAGATGACTTTCAATTTTGTTCTCAGTATTTGGCTTTCTATATCTAAGATAAAAAAAGAATCCAGCAAAAGTTTTGTTTGCTGTCCTAACTAAATATTCCACAGGAGATCTGAGTAACAGAGCTATTGATGTATTGGAATATCTGGTTCCACAATTTCACCAGAAATAATCTCCAGTAATAGAACAGAGGGACATGATTGCAAACCAGTCTAGAGAGCAACATGGTAATCAAAGGGATATCAGAAACACATGCAGTAAAGCTGAGTGTGAATAAATTCAAGTGTAAAAGCAACCAGTTTGTAATAAATGCAGCCCTGCTTGTAACAAATGTTGTGTCTTACTATAGAGCAAACAGCAGTGATCAGCACTTCATTCCAAGCAAGGAAATGCCTAAGTGCCATTCAAAAGTTTCAGACCTGTGAGTGCCTTCATATTTCTGTGTGTGAACCGATAGTTCAGTGTATCGGTTGATCGTACCGAAATTATCGCATCCGAATGTGCCCATGTCCGATCGACCGTTCGTCCGAATCGGACAGGGTGGAAAACCTCGTCCGATCGTGCTGTCCTCTATGGACAGCACGATCGGTCGCGGTGACTATCGGACGCGGCTGCTTTTGCCGCGACCGTCAGTCCTTCCTCCTGGCCGACCGTTCGAAAGTATCGAATGGTCGGTCAGGAGGAAAAATCGCTAGGTGTGTATCTAGCTTTACAGTTAGGCAGGAAATTAGGATATTGCTAGATGGGTTGGACTGTATGGCGTATGTCTCTATTCAACCTCAAATACTATAAACTAAACTACTATAAACTATAAACAATATCAGATCATGTAGTTCTAATGACTATATAAGTAGGGAATGGGTTAAGGTTAAATCCCAGGTGGCACTTGCAAATCAGTTGCTCAGACTCTGCATGTTTAATTAATAAATGGAGAAAGGGCTATTTTACCTATTATGCAAAACCCTTCTGATTGGTGGACATATCTCCATAGACTACAAGAACACTGCCCAGTATAGGAGGAGAGAAATCAATTGCTACACCCATAAGAAACACAAAAATGAAAATAACTTGATAACTGTTCCAAAAAAAATAATGAAAGCATATGGCAAAAGTACACAGGATAACATTCCCTACACTACAGCAAAAATAGTTTTGGGGGTGGACATGCCCTTTAAGAAATAGAAATGGGATTTAGCCTAAAGATTTTCTTTGAGTTTGATCAGCCCTTTCCATTCCTTAGTGTAAAACCTATAGCTGGTAGAGATGGTCGACTTCCTAAAGTTCAGTTCGTTTTTGAAATTTGGAACTTCAGTAAAAGTTTGATAGTTCTATAGTTTGAAAATGGACCCATTAAAGTCAATGAGAACAAATAGTTTGAAAAGTTCTGAAAAGATACGGTTAAAATAGCAATGGTAACTTACTGTACATAGTTCTAGGAGTTATAAAGTTGAGGGTTATCAATTAAAAATTCCAGTATCCCCGAATGTTTGATAACTATGGGGGGTTCTGGTTGATAACAGACTTAGCTATAGCAAACAATGCCAGGTAGCAATGGCTAGAGCTAGCAAGATATTGTCTTGTATAAAGAGAGGAATAGATTCAAGAGAGAAAAATATTATTCTCCCTCTTTACAAGGCACTGGTAAGGCCTCATTTGGAATATGCGGTGCAGTTTTGGAATCCCATATACAAAAGAGACATCTTGGAAATTGAGGCAGTTCAGAGAAGGGCAACTAAAATAATAAGAGGAATGTAGGGGCTTGAATATGCCGGCAGATTAGACAAGTTAGGGCTGTTTACATTGGAGAAACGACGTTTGCGTGGGGACATGATAACCTTATACAAATATATTAATGGGTCATACAATGAACTCTTTGGTGCATTGTTTACTAATAGGTCATATCAGAGGACTCGTGGACATCCTTTAAGGTTGGAAGAAAAGAAGTTTCATCTTCAGGTTAGGAAAGGTTTCTTTACAGTGAGAACGGGGAAACTGTGGAACTGTCTTCCAGCAGATGTGGTAATGGCAAGTTCATTGAATAGCTTTAAAAAAGGCCTGGATAAGTTCCTAAAACTAAATAATATTGAGAATTACTGGTATTAATGAATATAGATCTGGTTGATCCAGGAATACTTTCCGATTGCCGTTTGGAGTCAGGAAGGAATTTTCCCCCCCTTTTTAGCTGTTTTTTTTTTTGCCTTCCTCTGGATCAACTGTTAGGAAGGGTTAATAAAAAAAAAAAAAAAAAAGAGGGTGGATAGGTTGGACTTGATGAACGTATGTCTTTATTCAACCTTAATTACTATGTTACTATATTTGAGTTCTAGTCCATCCCTTAATAGCAGGGGGCAGATAGCAAACTGACCAGTCATTTAAATATATTCCAATTGTAAAGACTAGACAGTTGTAATAAAAAGTACATATGAAAACATGTTAGTGCGTAGCCAGCAAACTTTATAAACAGAAAATGACACAAAATCACAATGGACATCTCCAGTTTAGATTATAAGCTTATGTACAACACAAGATGTATGGGGGGGGGTTGTTTCAAACTATTGCTTGTTTCTCAAATTATTAAAAGAAAACATTCTGTATTTCACTGCCTTTCCAGGGAGGGAAGGGTTTTATTTTGATAACCATTTTCTTGTGACGTTGGACTAGCCAGTTAATCTTATTTAAATAAAAAGCCTTTACTGCAGGCATCCTTAAAGGGACACTATACTGAAAAATGACTTTTCCTCATCTTTTCCCAGCACATTTACCTCAGGAGCAGTATCCCCCCTCCCTATTTTAACCACTCCCACTTCCATCTGACCTGACTTTTTTTCCACAAACCAATTGTCAAAACTGCACACAGCATTCCAACTGTCAAAACTCTGTCACCAGAACAATAGTTTATGAGAGCAAGGCACTAGATTGACAGCTGACATGTGTTAGATTGGATATCTAAAGAAATAGGGGGCAGATCAACAAAAAAACGATACAGTGGTGGTTGGGAAGAATTATAATTTCCAGTAATGGTCAATTAAATTTCATTATAGATGCCCTTTAACCTCTCTCTCCAGATACAACTCCCAGCATTCTCTGTTTTACCTCTGTAGTTGAGTAATTCTGGAAGTTGCAGTTTTCAAACATCTAGGAGGACATAGTTTGAGGATCCCAAATTAACAGACTTAGATAAAGATGGGAAGATTCCTCCAAGATGCCTGACGAATATATCCGTTATGACAGAGAAAGGTTCTTATAAGGATATTTGGTCAGAAGTTCATCATTGGCATGAATCTTACCATCTGTATCTAACTTTTTTCTGGGTTACTGCAGTTCGATAACACCTGATTGTTGATGCAGATTAACAGCACAGGCAAATGTCTGCACCTTTTATTGCATCAGCCCCTCGAACAGTGTTTCCAGTTAGCTCTTTAGGACATTCAGAAAATCACATTATCCAATCATTTTAACAGAATTCTTTGTGAATTAAATATCACATCAAATGTTATCAGATGTCCTATGTGAATATAACATACAAATACAGTTCAATAAGTACCACGAGTACAGCAAATGAAGGCCAAGATGTAAACATCCGAGTTTCCAAGTCCTTAGTTATCTTGGGACCTTTAAACTAAACACCCTTTTGTATTGCCGTGTATTTCAGCTTGATGGGATCTCAGAAAATTTACCTTTAGTTAAAACTGCTTTTTATAATGCTCAATGTGGACTTGTTAGTAAGAAGCCCTACATAGTAGTTAAATAAAACAATCACTTTTAAAACAAATGTTTGCTGCTGTACTGGTCTGGTGTACATATGAATTTAAAGCAATAGTCTGAAAATGCAACGCTAATCCATACTGTAATAAACAAACACAGTTCGGCTTTAAATGTGTTTTAGTTCACAGGAAGAGTTTTTCTTACCGTATTCTCAGTCTGTCCACTGCCAGTACCAATCAGACAAACTGATATAGTGAAGAAAATGATAAAGATCCTTTTTTCCATTCTAGATCCTCGCTGTGTTTATAAGAATATGTCACTCATCCAAGGCACCAAAATAATTCAATTAAATGGACAAAAAGCATCTGTCTTTACCATCCTAGCTACGTCTTTTAATAGTCATCTTAATTCCAGTCCCACCTCTCTTTCCTGTAGGAATATAGGAGTGAATAGCCATTCACAGGAAATCATGCTAGGCTTCGCCATTTGTCAGTAAAAATGAATATAGCCGTGTAAACTAAACAACAGGATATCCTCCATTTACTAAGCAGAGAGGCATTTTCATCGCTGTAACAGATCCCCAACATTATCAATATTAAATATAGAATCACAATTTAAAAATACACACAATATTTGATTACTTGAGAGAAATTGTTTGGGGACTTTTATGACTTTGTCAAGTAAACATAAAAATGTTGGCAATGTTGCAACTGTCTTAATAAAACATTTAATACATATTTTGAATATTGTTGAAGTTTATCAATGATCTATTTTGTTTTCATTTAATTCCCAGTATCTCTATCAGCAGAACATTCAATTAAAAATCCCATTGTGCAGATTTTTATTGATTGATTTTAGGTTATCCAGATCGGTAATGTGAATAAAATACGGCAGTAGTCAAGCAGGAACCCAAAAAGTTTGACGTTTGCTGCAATGGTCCGTGGTAAATTGTAAGGAGGTGAAGAGGATAGTAAGAGGTAGAAATGGCCGAACTTCCTAAATGTTTGGTTCGTTTTGACAAACTTCAGTAAAAGTTTGGAAGTTTGATATTCATTAAAGTCAATGGGGGAAAATAGTTTGAAAAGTTTGGGTTAAATGCAGTTTAAAAAGCAACTTATGGTAACTTATTGTAAATGGCTCTGGGACCTGAGAAATGGTCTGGGGAACACGTACACATATCACCAAAACTTGTTTAAACACTAACAGCCCGATGCACCAAGAGACGATATTGGAAACCCAGTGCAAACACGCCGGCAATGATAAATGCCGCTAGCGTCTCTCTGTGCATCGCTAAGTGCTGGTATCTATTTAGGCACTTTTAATGCCATCTATAATTGTTTAAAGTGCCACAATAGAATGCCATTTTCAGCATAGAACATCACTGCGGTGGAATGCGCAGTTTACTTTTGCATTAGCTATGCAGCTGCCGCAATGAAGGAGTTTAAGTCACACTAACCAATATAACATTGTTCTGCTTAGTGTGGGGGTCCCTCAGGGCTGGGAGAACTAATCAGTTCTTTTGGCTTTAGGTTTCAGTTATATGCTGATGATACCCAAATTTACTTGTCCACCCCCACACTAACCTCTGAAGTTCATTCACAAATCTCTAAATCTCTGCTCTCTATTTCTTCCTGGATGGCGCACCACCGACTTAAACTATCTTAATCTATCTAAAACCTAATTAATCATCCCCCCCCCTAAACTAGGACCTAGTCCACCCTTCTTCATCTCTGTTGACAATATGGCATTAACCCAGATGAATCTGCATGCTGCCTTGGAGTAATCTTTGACACCTCTCTTTCCTTCCATCATCACATTAACAATGTCACTAGGATATGTAATTTTCTCCATCGCAATATTGCCAAGATCCACCTTTTTCTCTCTCGCTCCACTACTAAAATGCTCATGCATGCCCTTATAATCTCCTGTCTTGACTACTGTAAAATTTTGCTTCTTGGTCCCCCGGCCTGTCATCTCTCTCCTCTCCAGTCTATCTTAAACTCGGCAGCTCAGATCATCTCACTCTCCTCCAAAAGAGAACCTGCAACCCCGATACTTCAGTCCATAGGGTAGCTTCCCATCAAACAAAGAATCATATTTAATACCCTTCTTCACTCTACTGCACCTCCCTACTTATCTTCTCAATTGGTCCCTTATGTTCCCCGCCATACCCTCCGTTACTCGCTAGGAAATCTACTCCCCAACGAACACTGCTTCCTCCTGTCTTAAATCATTCTCTCTTGCTGCTCCATACCTGTGGAATTCTCTCCCTCTCTCGCTTCATATATATATATGTTTGTATTCTTAAAAGGCAACTATAGTGTCCTAATTCAAATTTTTAAAAACCTCATACTATTAAACTATACTTCATCCCATCCCCCAACATGTGTTTCTTTTTCCAATCTGTCCATCAGTTCTGTAGATATTAAGACTTGTAATTTTTAAAGATTCAGAGGGAGGAACTGTCAAAGTGAACGGCATGTATAGTCACGCCCTCCTCCTGCTGTGAATTACCATATCCACGGTCCTCCCTATGAAGTAAATTACCATATCCACGGTCCTCCCTATGAAGTAAATTACCATATCCCTTTAACTATAAACAGTACAGACACTGCCACTATGTGTAATGGTTCATACACACATGCGATCGTGGGGGCCGACCCTCAACACACGATGTGTGTGAATGTCCATTTCAGCTGATAAATCGTGCTGTGTATGGGCACTTTATCGCCCAAAACGGTCGTTCAGTCGGGGATCATTGCCCAACTGGCCTGGCGGATCTCCGAATGAGCGGCCGTTTCGCCTTATAAAGTGCCCATTCACGGCACGATTATCGCAGATCCGCGATCACACGTGTGTATGAACCTTAAGATATGCATGTACTGGCAAATCAAAGAGAAAGTGCGAAGATGTCTCTACTAGTACCACATTATAATTATTAATAAAGTCAATTAATCTTCAATAAATACTGGGTGAAACTCTCAGAAACTCAGTAATCAAAGAAAAAACTTTTTATCCCATCTCTCCCCACACACATGTAAAAGCCATAAATTAAAGTTATATGGTAACAAACCTTGTATTATACAGAGCCTGACAGACAGATTCATGTAATTAGCAGGGCTGCATTATTGTAAATCGATTTTATTTTATAGTGTGATCATTCGAACTCAGCTCTGCTACTAAAAACAGAACTAGGACTTGCTGAAGGCCTCTGGCTGTTTTATACTGTCTCCTTGGCACACCCCCAACATATGATTGGTCAATAATACAAGAACCAATCAGATTTAAGATTTGTTCTGGACCAATCAGATTTTGAGAGTGTGTTTATGAGACACTACGTATAAAGCTTCATGAAATCCTCAGAGAAGCTCAGTTTGTAATCAGCAGTCAAACTAGCAGGTCTTGCCTTTGTATTTAGGTTAGAGATTTGCATGTAAGTGGTTGGTTATTTAGTTGGACTGCAGCAATGAATAATCTTTAGCTCCTAGGTTTATTGCCTATGGTGTCATTGTGTAGCAGTCCATAAACGCACATACATGCTGATATAAACAATAAAAATAGATTTTTGTTTGCAGAGCCTGAGCTTGCTTTACTTTAGCCAAATAGTCTGCAAAACTGTGAGCTAGCCTAATATAATATCAAATGTGGCAACAAAAATGAAAGTTTATTGCAAGCACTTTCTGCACATTTACTTTAAGGTAACAGGTATAAAAGGGCATCTATACTAAAAAAAATAGTTATCTTTATATATCCAATCTGAACTATCTTTTGCTAGGTGCAATTTTGCTATAACTGGAATGGACACAGAGTTCATGCAAATCATGTAAATTGCATGATGGGAAACCCCCCTTTCCAATGCTGCCTCTTAGTGATTACTGAGCATGCTTGTCCTTATAGACAGCCCGGAGGTCTGGAAGGAGGTGTTGGTTAAGATTGGGAGGAGAGATACTGAGTCTGAGCAAATCAATTACTGTATAGACTGGAATGCAGCGACACACAAACCTCAGAGTATGTGCTACTCACATGTATTATTTTATAGATTAAGATGAGGCAAAGTCATTTTTTCACTATAGTGGCCCTTTAAGGCCTTATTTTAACACTTTACTGACCTTTACCCCTCAGATCCATCACTGAAGGGCATCTCTTTTCAGACAGTCTTCTTATTCAAGGAATTCTGGTCAGTACATGGCACCCTTATCCTCACAGATAATTATTAATTGAAACAATTAATTAAAAAAAATATCCTTGTAAGCCCAAATCTCTGAATCAAGTGACTATTACTGTCAGTCTATTTCTGAAAAAACCCTAAAAGCTCAGATGTAGCATATGCATTTGGTAGCTATGCAATATTCTCATAAAAGGGACCTAAACTCAAATGTACACATCTCATACTTTCATAGCTTTCCCACTAAAAACACCAAGTGTAAGATACTTTACCACTTTATTAAAAAGTGTTTAAGTCTAAAGCCACACTAGAGCATGTCAGAGAACTCGAGAAACATGCATGATTGTGCACGTTTCCAGCATGTTTTTGCTTGTTGCCATGTGCTGCAATCACACAATTGACTTTATATTTATTGCTTCCGAGTACACACATTTTTTGACCTCAGTTTTATGTTCCCTTGTGAAGATTCCAATCTTACTTTAAGGTGTGCATGATTCCAGAACTGTTGCTTTTTTGGCAGTGTGCCAACTTGAAAGAGCCAAATCACTGTTCTTTCTATTTCTTCATCTTCTCTATTATTCCACCCATTTTTTGGACTTTTTTGCGCAAACATTTAAAGGCGTTTTCTTAAAAAGCAGTTAAAATGAAAAGTACTTGGGACAGAGATATAGGATTGGCTAATTCCTCCTTCCCAATATTGTTTCTGTGAGGAGCACCAGCACCAATCTTCCTCTTGGCGTCTGCACTATCTTTAATACAGGATTAGTCCGGCACTTACGGGGCTAATGAAAACTGTGCTGTAGCTCCTCAACGAAATGATATGGTGAGGTAGGAATAATCAATCCTACCTCCCTGCCCCAGGTACTTTCCATTTTTAAAAAGCTAATTTTTACAGTATTGTTATCCTTTAATTGGGAGATCAGGCTTAGGGCCGTATTTATAAAGACGCTTTCTAGCAATAACATGCCTTTAACGATCAGTAAAAAATGATTGTTAATTTACGATCAGCTTAAAGTAGAACTAAACCCAAATTTTTATACTCCTCAATCTGAACATATACCCTCTAAAACACCAATAAACTGTAAATTAGCAATACTGTAAATAGCATAAAAGTAAATATTACTACTTGAAGAACTGAATGAAATAACTGTGAGTACAGTGACTGGCCACACCCCTAATCTCAGCCACATGATCCCTTGCCTATTCTGTCCTGTAAAAGGATTACCTAGAGGCTACTAGTGGGTGTGACCAACTAGTGGGTGTGACCAATCAGTGTCTCACCTCTCATATTAATATTGTTATTGAGAAATGTAACTTTCTAACATGAGGTTTGTGTATTAATTCCCACAGTTCCAGTATAGCACAGTGTGGTCACTGACCATTATTATCATATTAATATGAGAGGTGAGACACTGATTACTGCTTTTATAACAAGGAGTCAATTTTGCTCTGAGGCTTTAGTTGTTCTTTAACGATTGTTAATTTACCGATCGGAAATCTAGGATAACTAAATCAATCCCCATAAAATACCATTGCAGTAGTTTACTACGGCATGGTATTTTACAACCGAACGTTCGGTTGTAAATGTACGCTCACAATCGTAAAATAACTAACAGCCTTTAGAATACAGCATGGGGTCAGCACTGGAGGTTTACTCGATTTGCAGCTCAGGCTCGGGTAAACCACAGTGAGTTTGAATGGGTTGCAGGTCAGGATCGGTTAGAAGGCTGTGGGTGAGGACAGGTAGCAGGTTTGTTAAATTTCCGATGCAGGTTGGATCATTGGGGAAAAAATGCTAGTTATTATGAAATATTTATTTTAGGTTTGCCAATAAATGGACATTCATCTAATTATTCCAAAATCTGCTGTGCTTTTAATTCCTATAAAAATAGCAAGTAGTTAGGGCACTAGTCGAAAAGAGGGATAATACTGGTGCTCTACAGGTATTATACAAAAATATTGTAGGTCAACAAAAAGAAAGAAAGAACCTGTGGCACTCAAAACTTTAGTCAGAAATATATAAAAACCCTTTATTGTGCTTAAACATGGGCTGTACAATATAAAACCACTTAAAAACGAATAACCCCATACCCAAAAACAACATACTAGCAACACAGAAACCCCCCCTATATATGATGCTGAAAAACGCAGAGCTAGATAAATATAAAGTGTAACAATGTGCAGGACTAAAGTAGCAGCATAAATATATCCAAAATACTACCAATATATATACAAAAAGACAAAAGTCAATACACAAAAGAAGGTCCTATATAAATGTCTAAGATATCAATATCCTGCGGTATAATAAATAAGTATCTTTCAAGGACTCACATTAATTATAGAGTGCACAGATCAAATCATCAGTAAATAACAGACCTAATTGCTAATGCAAACGAGTCAGAAAAGCGTATACTTATCTATCTGATACACAAAATATCACAGTGTGCCCTCAAATGCGGACCCATGGAGAGCTGAAACAGACCCATAAAGTACAATCAGCATAGAGGGGGAAAGAGAGGAGCCAGCACCGAATGCCAGACGCATTTCGTTCACATTAGTGAACTTTGTCAATGGCGTGCTTTGTCAATTCCTATTCCCACTGAACTTCATAAATGTATCAACAGCCAAAACAAAACGAGAGGTGAGACACTGATACATGTTTTTTAGCCAATCTTCTATTTCAATAATGTGTTAATATCCTTTAAAATTATGCTAAACCATTTGCACCTATTTTATACTGTTAAGCATGTTTAAGACTAAGGATTTGCAGCACCGGTGTTTGTTTTTTCACAGATGCTGCAAGCAAATGTGTGTCACACATCACATTTATCTCACACAACCCTTTAGACCAATGGGTCCCAACCCCAGGGGGAGCAATTGCAGCTCTCAAGAAATCCCCTGCTTTTTCTCTAAACCAAACCTACTATCTCACATCAATAGAATAGTGAATCAAATATAGATTTGTGCTTAAAATATGCCTGAAACACCTTCAAATAGAACACAGAAGTTTTTTTGTCACCATGTTCAAAACTCATTTGGGAGCAATAATTCATACCTCCCAACATTTGGAAAGTCCAATGAGGGACAAATTGAAGGCAATTTTTTTGACCACGCCCTTACCAACACGCAAAGTGTATTTCTTGCTAGGATTGTCTGCAATAGTTTACAAAAAAATTACTTAAGTTCAGGACCCGATTATGTTTGGCAGTTGCCAAGGCACTTCGTATGGGCTCCCTCGGTAGCGCCAGTGCTGGCCAATATCTCTTGTTACATACTTGGAACTTAAGATGTTTCTCCATAACGATAAATACAAAGCAATAATCAAAGCAATTATCGTTATGTAGGATGATTATTCTGGTAAAAAAAATTTGGGATGGTCCTCTGGACTACTGTATGAAATGGTGGATAAGCAAATGAAACATCATTACCAATAAAAATTTAATATACAGTGTCAGGGGTCAGCCTCCCTTTCCTGGATTGTTAGTTGTGGAAATTGGACCAGAGGGCATAAATACTGATCTTGTCACAAACAACGGACAGATCATAAATTGAAATCGAAGAGAACAGAGTGTATAAACAGGGCACACCCAAACTTAATAATTATAAAAATATCCTTTATTAAATATATAACTTGGGATATGACCACTACGGTTGCAAAAAAAATTACATTAAAAAACACTCTACAAAAATCTCAACAGTATCACAAGGGCAAACCACAGTAAAATTACCGGTTATTTCATTTCATCTAGTCACACGAAAATTTAGTATATACATAGGTAAACATTGCAAAGTGGTTGCATATTGATCAATACAACTATGACCTGTAATATGCATGAACAACGGCTAATTATGAAAGATTAATCTCTATACCATACATACAACAGTAATTTGGTACATAGGGTAATAGTCAATGATGTAGGCTAGTACCTTAACACTATTTAGTAAGCCCCTAAAATAGGGGAGGGAGCACCTAAAACCAATGGCCGAACATAAACACATGATTCTACACCACTAAGCAACTCGTCTGCAGGTCAATAACATAGGAGGTTTGACAGCTAGTTAAAAGGAGCCGGACGGTTCGTCCGTATAAATCGGACTTCATCCAACGGCAAATACCATCAACTAAAAACACTTATAAAACCTATGCGGCATCAATGAAAAGGAACCGAAAGTAACGTTAACAGGGGACAAGCCTAGCGAACACGTCATAAGATAGTCGAATCCCGCGATATTAGGCTGAATCCCAACCTCTGAAGCATCCTAGATCTCTACGTAAAAACAATCTTGTGCGTAATGCCCGTATATACGTCCGCCAAACCCTCTCTCGGCATCTTAAAGAGGGAACCAGCGCAAAAAATGCCCACAACTTACGCACAACAATCATTACTAGTTAAGCTAAAACTCAATCATTAATAATATGTAGCCCCACTTTCAACATTACACGTAACTCAATCAGCTCTATAGTTATGTGGTGGCCTCATATCGAAGTGTTATACATCCATCCATCAAATATCTACTCCATAGGGGACAAATAGGTCCCCCTGTGACCAATAAAGCCCACATAACAAGAAAACAACACACGAAGAAAAACCCCTCCATTCGTTGTAAGGACGAAGTAGTCCCTGTACCGATATTTACGATCAGTTACACACAAGTTACTGCTATCTACGGATATTAATACCCATAAAACATAATCAAGCATAGTCATTAAACAAATACTGATATTATATATACAACCCAACAGATCGAATACCTGTTACTTCACAAAGTTTCCACAACCCCAGAGTGTTCCACGTATTCCCCCAAAGGACAACTCATTGATACCAAAAGAATCACTTCAAGAAAGTGAACAATATAAAACAGCGCAATATGCTGAGTTAAAAAATTCCAAACGGAGGGAGTACCGGAGAGAAACAAAAACCAAGCAAAGGAAGAGTAGATAAATTAAGCAGAGAAACATTATTGAACCCGAAACTTCGTAACACAAAAAAGAACAGGATGACATTTGTCTCTTAAACGGTTCATGCAGTAAAGAATTGAGCAAATTATCAGAAAAACATTGGTCTAATTACAAGCTGGACATTGACGATATGCAAGACAACCAAGGGTTTTCTATAAAGAGGAAGAAGCAATATTAAGGTGACCCAAATTGTGTCCTTCAGATATAACATTAATAAAAACAAAAAGGGCACTAAAATAAAGTACCATTCCCTTTTTGATGCAATGTTGTAGTCGGTGATACAGGGGAAAAAAATAAATATCACAAAGAGATTCAATCATTCTAATGAAACAATCAGCCACATGTGAGACCAAAGAGGTGATATACATGATTAAATGCCCATGTGGAATGGTATATTTTGGCCAAACCAAGGAGACAGGTTAAAATAAGACATCAGGAACACTCAAGAAAATTAGAATTTGTCCCTGGACACTACCAATCTGACAGATTCTCTGTCGCAAGACACTTATAAGAAAAAAGGACACACGGGAGCCCAACTAAAGATGGTACATCCTCGAGAAGGTTATAGAACGCAATAAGGTAAGGAGAGGATGTGAAAAAAATGTTAATGCAAGCAGAGGCGAAAAGGATAAAAAAGATGCAAAGAGTTAAATCCAATAGGTCAAACGACATATGGGTCAATTAAACCTTTTTTTTCTATACAAATATGCCATTGTTTCCTATAGGTCAACTTTTGATTTCCCACACTCCAAGATATGGGGACGTTTAATTGGTATCTTAAAAAAATTTTGTTTCTAATGCCGTAAAATGCGTTTTAAATAATCTGAATATAGGGTATGAAATATTGTGAATATTTTAATATCATAGTAATCTTAAACACAGGTCATATTTATATCTCATCACATATAGGTTTTTGTATATGGTATATTTATGCACAAGTACCTTTATATTTAATAATAAGTATTATCATCTAAGTTTTAATAACTGTGTTTATTAAATATACTACGCAATTGAAATATGATATACAGTTTTTAACAGGCGACAGTTCTGATATGGTACATGTATGCCTTGGGAAATTTAGTGGTGTAACTAGAACATTAGCCTGTTACAAAAAGGCGCTAGAAGCCCGATGTGCTCCATCCCTCCAGTCCCAATGGCCACGTTTTCCTCTCCTTCAGTTTCCAGACCAAGGATCCCCCCTTTGTCTCCAGACCACGGGTCCCACCACTGTCCGTCCCAGACCAGGGTCCAACACAATTCCTGTCCAGCAGACCAAGAGCCCTCTGTCCAAGGGAACACACAGCACCCCCGTCCCAAGCCCCCCAGGGCTCACCTCTGTCCCGCCCAGCACCCCACCTCTGTCCCAGAACCCAGGGTCCCCCACTCTGGTCCAAGACCCAGGTCCCCCACCTCTTCCCAGACCCAGTCACCCACTGTTCCCAGACCCCGGGGCACACCTCTCTACACAGACCCAGACCCTCTCACTGCAGAGCGTCCTTCCAGACCCAAGGGTCCCCCTCTCACCCCCGCTCCACCCCCCCAGGCCTCCCTCCTGTCCCCCCCCCCATCCCCCGCCCCGACGCCTATACCCAAACTGCAACACCTGGGTCCCAGTCCCCCCCCTCATCCGACCTCATCTTCACCCAGTCACCGTCCAGACCACCCCCCTCTGTCACAGTCCGCGTCCCCTAGCTGCCCATACACACGGCCAGCCTCCCTCCTGTACCCAGACCCAAGGGCCCTCCTCTCCCCAGACCACGGGCACCCTCCCTCTGTCCCAGACCCAGGGTCACCCACTATCGTACCCCAGGCCCACCCCTCTGGTCACAGATGCCAAGTCCAACTCCCTTTCCCAGACCCAAGTCCCCCTATCTGTCCCAATGACCCAGGGCCCCTCTCTGCCCCAGACCCAGGGCCCCCTCTGTCCCAGTACCCCGGTTCCCTCACTCTGTACCAGACCAGGGCCCCCCACTCTGGTCCCAGACCCGGTAACACCAACCACTCCTGTCCCAGACCCAGGGCCCCCACTCTGTCCCGCCAAAGCCACCCAGTCCAAGCCCAGGCCGTCCGCAGCCTCTCTCCCACACTACCCAGCCCCCCTCTCTCCAGACCCAGGGTCCCCCTCTCTCCCAGACCCAGGACCTCCCACTCTGTCACCAGCCCCAGGTCCCCCCCCTCTGTCTCAGACCCAGAACCCCCCCTCTATCCGATCCAGAGCTCCCCTACTCTTCCAACCCATGGTCCCCCCTCTGGTCTCAGCCACCCCTCTGTCCCAACCCCATGCCCCTCCTGCTGCCCCAGACCCATGGGCCCCAGCCTCTGTCCAGGGCCAGGGCCCCCATCCTGTCCCAGATCCCAGGGCCCCCCCTGTCACGACCAGAGTCCCCTTCTCCCTCTGTCCCAGACCCAAGGGTCACCCCCCATCTGTCCCGACCGGCACCCTCCTCTGGTCTCCACCCAGGCCCCCCTCTGTCCCAGGACCCAGGTTCCTTCACTCTGGTCCCAAGCCCAGCCCCCCTCTGTCCCAACCCAGGGTCCCCCACTCATGCCCCCAGATGCAGCCCCACCTGACCAGACCCCAGGTGCACCTCTCTCCCAGACCAGACCCCCCTCTCTTCCAGACCCAGGGTCCCCCCCTACTCCCAGACCCAGGACCACCCTCATTCCCCAGACCCAGGTCCCACCCCCTCTGTCCAAACCCAGACCCCCCTTGTCACAGAGCCCAAGGACCCCTATATGTTAACCAGCACCAGGGGTCCCCCATTGCCCTCAGACCCAGGGCCTCCCCCTCTGTCCCAGACCAAGGGTCCCCACTCTGTACCGACCCAGGGTCCCCCACTCTGTACCAACCAGGGCCCCCCTCTCTGTTCCAGACCCATGGCCACCCCTCTGGTCACAGATCCAGAGTCCCCTCCCTCTGTCCCAGACCCAGGGTTCCCCCATCTGTCCCGACCCAGGGCAATCATCTCATTCCCAGACCAGGGCCCCCTCTGTCCCAGAACCAGGTTCCCCTCAACTCTGCTCCAGACCCCAGCCCCCCCCTCTGTCACAGACCCAGGGTCCCCCACTCTGGTCCCAGACCCAGGGTGTCCACCCCACTGCTTCCCAGACCCAGCCCCCCTGTCCCAGGACCCGGCCTACCTCTCTCTCCAGACCCAGATACCCTCCCTTTTCCAGACCCAGGGTCCCCACTCTCCCCCCAGGACCCAGGACTCCCACTCTGTGCCCAGACCCAGGTCCCACCCCCTCTGTCCCGACCCATACCCCCCCTCTGTCGACAGATCACGAGTCCCCTACTCTGTCCCAGACCCAGGGTTCCCCATCTGTCCCCAGCCCCCCCTCTGTCTCCCAACCCATGGGCCTCCTCTGCCCGAGACCCAGAGACCCCCCCTCTGTTCCGAGCCCAGGTTGCACCCCCTATCGTCCCAGACCCAGGTCCCCCCCTCTGTCAACCCAGATCCAGAGTCCCCTCCCTTTGTCCCAGACACCAGGGTCCCCATCTGTCCCGGACCCAGGGCCCCTCCTCTGTCTCCAGACCAGGGCCCCCTCCTGTCCCAGACCCAGACACCCCTCTGTCCCAGACCCAGGTCCCTCAACTCTTCCCGACCCAGGTCCCCACTCTGTCCCAGACCACCCCCCTGTCCCAGACCCAGGGTCCCTCTTTCTCCCAGCCCGACCCCCTCTTCTTCTCTCACTAGACCCAGGGTCCCCCACTCGTCCCAGGACCCAGGGACCCTCTCTCATTCCCCAGACGCCAGGGTCCCACCCCCTCGGCTCCCAACCCAGACCCACAACTCGTCAACAGATCCGAGTCCCCTACTCTGTCCCAGACCGGTCCCCCCTCGTCCCCAGACCCAGGGCCCCTTCTCTGCCCCAAGACCCAGGGCCCCACCCCCTCTGTCCCAGACCCAGGGCCCCAACTCTGTCCCAGCCCAGGGGATCCCCACCCTCTGTCCCACATACCCAGGGCCCCCCACCGCTGTCCCAATACCCATGCACCCCCCCTCTGTCAACAGAATCGCGGTCCCTCCCTCGTGTTCCGCAGACCCAGGGTTCCCCCATCTGTCCCAGACCCAGGGCCCCTCCTCTGGCCCAGACCGCAGGGCCCCCTCGTCCCGACCCAGGTTCCCTCATCTGTCCCAGACCATACGGGGCCCCCACAACTCTGTCCACAGACCCAGGTCACACCACCCTCTGTCCCAGACCCGGAAGGAATTAGAGTTACATGACATGCACGCATGTATATGTCCCCAGCCTCTCCTTCCCACCCAGCATGATCTACTTCGAAACTTTTTTTTAACACTCACTGTGTTTTGAAGTTTCCTATCAGGAATCTCAGGATGGATTGTCTGGATCTTGCATCCCCTCCCCAAGGGAGGACACCAGACCCGCCCACCCCAACAAATCTCTGCAGGACTGATGCTGGACTGGGGGGAGGGGACGGAGTAGAGTGAGAGTCCCCGTAGCCCTTGGAGTCTGTGGAGATTTGACATAAGTCTCTGCTTGCGTCTAACAGTTGAGTCGGAAACACTCATGCATCAGGACACACACACACCGGACACAGGGACCGCACACTTGATGGTGTATTAAACAGCTGATGTTACACGTTTGTCATTTGCTGAGCAAAGGATCGTGATTGATCCGAAACACTGTCGCAATCAACATTATGTCTTAGCAGCACCATTTCTGCATGCACCTCCCTCATTCTTTCAAATATGTTGCGTATATTACCTGCAGGTGGGAACAGAAGCGTGAGTGTGCAATAGATGTGATCCGGATGGTGTCATCCTATATAACTAAAACCCTAACTGTGTGCTCCTGTGTCCGTTGTTTGTGTGTCACTGCAGTTCCTATAGACTCAACCTACATAGAGGGAGAGTACCGCACGCAGTTCTTATTGACCTCACAACCTAGAGGGAGAGTCTCTGCATTTTCCTTTGACTCTGACCACCTAGGGAGATTGTCTGCAGCTTTTCCTACTGCAACTCACCATATAGAGGGGAGAAACATAGAAACCATACGGAGGGGAGAAGAGCAATAACAGACTTGAGGTCTGGCTTTGGGACATGGAGGAGCGGACTATGGCCATGGGGACACTAAGGGGTTCACTCTGTGCTTACTAGCGCCGTTATTGTAGCGGGCGTATGTGTAGTTTTATATAAATGCAATGAGTGTATTTAAGGACAGTCTGGGTGTTGTCTTCATTAGGTCTTCTTAGGTGACCAACGAATTTCAAAACTCAAACAAAAAAAAAGTTACAATTCTTTTTTTTTAGCCCTCTCTTGTGATCTATGACCATCTTTGCAAAAAGATTAGTGGTTACTTTATATGTTCTTCAAACAGATTTGTAGCAATTATCCAAGATAATGCTAGATTTTAATTTGAATATGGAAAACATAGGTTAAAGAAGAAAACCCTGTGTACCACTGGTTTTCCTTTGTCTACAAGTAATTGCTGGAGGATGGATGAGTTTGCCGGAAGCCTTTGTTTTGATAAGTTCCTGCCAGAAAATTGGCACTTTCTATAGTCCGAAATGTTTATAAAAACAAAGTGTTGACAGTCTGCGCCAAAAGAAATACTGGTTTTATGTTTCTTAAATACGCATATTCTTTTTCTTCAGTTAATTCATTTCTTTTTTTTTTTTTTATGTGGCTTGAAAACATCAAATTGCTTTAATTTCCACTTCGTCTTCTTCTTCTACTTGCAGTGGATAATCCTGCCCACAATTTTTGTGATTTGGGCTAGAGCCAGCTCAGTAATCATTTGAGCCAACCAGGGGAGTCCTCTAGGTTCTTAGAATTAGCGGGGAACTCCGGGCACCTTATGTCCTGCACGTAGGGCACATCACTTTTTTTTTGGCCATTTCCATTCACCCGACCCACCCAATTTAAGCCACACACTAGATACTTAAAAGGGCAGATGTCCACCCCCAAATATTTTTTGCTAATGTGTAGGGGGCATTCATCCTGTGTAACTTTTGCCAATATACTTTCATATTTTTTTTGAACAGTTATAATACGTTTTTTCATTTTGGCGTTTCTTAGGGTGTAGAATTGAGTGTCTCTCTCTTATAAGTGGCAGTGTCTTGTAGTCTATGGAGCATATGACAATCAGGAAGGTTTGCATACAGGGTCTTAAAATAGTCCCTTTCTCCTTTATTAAATCTAAACATGCAGAATCCCGAGCAACTGATTTGCAAGTGCCACCTGGGATTCTGGGATTTTGCACTTTACCCATCTCCTACTTCTACGTCAGTTAGAACACATGATCCGATTTGTGAGTGCCACCCTTATTAGCAGTTTGTGTCAGGTTTATCTAAATGGTATTATAGATATACTAACATATATATATATATATATAAATATATATTACACAGAAATACAAAGGTATCACAGGTATCTGAAACTTTGAATGGCACTTAGGCATTTCCTTTGTCTTGGATGGGAGCTGTCTGGATCGCGGCTGTTGCTTTTGTAGACACAACATTTTGTTACAAAGTGGCTGCATTTAGTATACAGAACTGGTGGCTATACATTGACTTTATTCACACGTCAGCCTTTGCTGCATGTGTTTTCTGAGTTATCCCTTGTTACCATGTTGTCCCCTCTAGACTGGTTTGCCATCAATCTCCCTCTGTTTCTATTACTGGGAGTATTTCGTGTGAAATTGTGGAAACCAGAATTCCAAGACAAAATAGCTCCTGTTACTCTCAGATCTCCTGTGGACTGTAGTTTCCGTAGTTGGGACAGAAAGCTACTCATCGAATCACTCATAACTTATATCCAGTACAATGCCTCAGAACAAAGGCTAAAATCTCTCAGATGAAATGCAAAAACTGAACTAAGCTCTCCTTATGAACATTCAGTGTTTGTAGTGACTCATAAACCTCCCCCCAATATCTGATGGTCTAAGCATCCAAGATTCAATCAGATTCTTAAGATTGTTATCTAGAACAATCAGATTGCGTTTTGGCTGGCGGTGGGTGTTTATGACGATTCACTATAACACAGATGAAATTTCAGAGCAAGCATCTTTAATTCGCACTCCAAACAGCCAGTCTTGCTTTGTATTTGTAGTTGGTCAGCGTTTGCACGAGTAGATGGCTGGTTGCGTTCATTGGACTGCCAAGAATCTTTCTTTAGCTCTGGGTTTTCTCACTAGGGTGTTGTTATAGCGTCCATAAACTGCAATTTAAATGTTGATATAACGATAAATGATAATATAGTGATTTGATTACGAGGCTGAATTGCTTTCCTTTGTCAATAGCCTTCAAAATAATGACCTTAATTCAAAGTGGCCCCTACGGTCATGTCGTGCACTACTAGTTTTCCACTTACTGACAAGCACTCTCCCAAATAGCAAAGGCCGCCAAGATAGGGATAGGGGGTTTGCCTATTATTGAAACATGCAGTGTAAATTACAGACAGTTGTATGATGCTAGCCGTCTCTGTAACAATTACTGATAAGCATACCACCCAATAAGAGATGTCTGTAACCATAGACTCCTAAATTCTACTCGACAAAAATATAAGCGCATTATTATAAATAAAAAAAATAGCTTACAAAGCTAAATCACAGTTATTTCCTGTTGCCTGCCTGTGAGGGACATTATTTTCTCTATTGCCAAGTAGCAACTCCGCATAGCCCAGGCAAAACCAAATCTGGATAACCTCATATCAGTAAAGTGAAATGGTTTGTGGTCAGGACGCACTGGATGGCAGCAACTAAAGAGTTATTATGGTTACGTAACATAGTAACTCTTTACTGTTCCCGCCATTCACGTGGCAGGATCCAACATAAGTACAAACGACCTTCAATGGTGCAGACTTTCTGGCCCACTTTTTTAGGGTAAGCGTCTCAAAGCACATCCTACAAAACATAGTGACTTATGATATCCTCTGACCTTCTTTGCCTGTGCGTTTTGCTTTAAGTAGATGGGGGTATCTCCTCTTAAATCAGGTTGACTTGCTGATGGGACCTTCCCTCTTTCAGTGCTCGCCAAGCTGATTACTGGGCATGCTTCCCCTCATACGCCACCCTTCCCCGGCCTTCGCGGCACGGGGCCCCACAGCACTACCTCGATCAGGGGAAGTCGTCTCACAGACCCCTACCCCACCTTCCCAGGCGCAGCGGCGGTCAGCGCGGCTTTTGCCACCTTCCCCCGGCGCAGGGCCACCCCCCCAGGGGGCGGTTAACCTTTTAGGTGGGGGGGCTGGGCCTTTCCGTTTGTGTCTTTTCCCCGGTCTTCCCCCCCCTCCGCAATTCAGACCTCTCTGTCCCTCTCGTTAGCACACACACCCTGGTTTGACACCCGGCACCAAAACCACTAGGCCCCCACCCCAACCCACTCATTTTCCTTCTAACTTGCTCGCCGGTCACCCCGGTCCTTTCTGTACGTCCTTCCCCCCATTTTTAGCCTGGCCGTTCGCCATCATCACCCTTTCTTCAGTTCCTGGTCTGCTCCTGTTGCTCACCAAGTCATGTTGATGTTAGCCTCGGTTCAAGTCTCCGATCTGCTTGGTGAGGCCCATACTCGCCCCTTCGTACTTTTCTTGATCTTCTGCCTGGTTTGGCTGCCGGTCGCCGTTTCCCCCGTCCGTGTGTCCTTGTCCTGGCCCTTGTCTCTCCTCTGTTTGCCCCCTCTATCGACGGCCGCTTCGGCTCGTTCGCATCCGCCCCTGCTTCCGTTCCGCACACCCTGTTCGATCTTTTCTCCGTGGTATCGGCTCTTCTTCGTGGCTCCCGAGTGTCCTGCTTTCGCACCCCCGCCGACTTACTCCCCGTTTGGCACTCCCCTCTACCACGCTACGTGCCTCCCTGCCCTGTTGTGAACAACTCCCTCTAAGCACCCTGTGCACGCGGGGGGACATCTGCGGACCATTTTTCCCGCCTTCCCCCAGGCTCCACCGCGCCCAATCCCTTCTCGTGGCACAGGGGTTGTTCCCTCGTCTTTTACCTTCGTTTTCGCATGCCTCCCAGGGCTCGGCCCGGCAGTTCTGCTCCCTTATTTGCCTGCGTCCGGGGCTCCCCTGCCGCTACTACTTCTCTCTTACTTTTTGCCCCTCCTGGCCGAATGTCCTGGCTTCCCCTTGCGCTCTTCCTCTGCCCCCTCTCGTCTCTTGTGTTTTTTGTCCCTCCGCTTTGCCCTGTTTCTTCCCCCTTTCCCCCCCCTTTTTGTATTTTCCGCCGCCCCTTCGTTTCTTTTCGCTTCCCTCTTCTGCCTTTTTACTCTTTTATTTCACTTAGTTAGGTGTCCCCCATCCTGTCCCGCCCCCCCGTCCTACCCTTGTTCTCCTTCTCACTGTGTGTGTTTTTTCCCACTCTCCTCCTGATGCGGGTGTTTGTCTCCTCTCAATGCCGCTGAACCATCTAGTCCTGGGTTCCTCGGTTCATTCTCTTCTTCCCTCACTTCCGTTCCTGTACGATCTACTCCCCTTGCGCGGTGGTGGTGGGCACTGTCATGTTTTGTGTGGCATATTTGTATCAGTACCCCTGGCTCACGACCGTACTCCCACCCACACGACGTTGAGAGGCGGCCCTTTTCTCTGTGTGCATGGCCCCCCCCATTCCCTTTGTGCACCCCCGCCGGCCACCGTGCCCTTGACCAGCCCAGGTCAGGCACCTGTCCCTGACGCTCGCGGTGTTGCACATTGGTTGAAGTCCGTTCTGCTGGGGGGACGACATCGAGGCGCGATCCACGCCAATACATTGTCAGACACCGACAACCACAATACGGTGGACCCCTCAGCTGGGCAGTCCTAAGAGACCGTGACACCCCATCGGCGTCTAGGACATTCTGGTCCCGGTATCGAGCCGCAGCTGCCGCCTCCGGCTGCGCCAACTGCCATGGGCATCAGTTCTCCGCGCGCTATAGTTTCAGCGTGAAACTGCCACACCCCAATTCCATTACACCCCAAGTCTCCCTCGCCCAGGGACCGTTCCGCACACAACCAACACCACCATTTTTTTTTATGGTAGTTGCTTTCCCTGCTACTTGGTAAACAGTCGCACCCGTGATCTTGGTACAGGGGGTTCGTGAGGGGTGCCAGGGGCGATAGTGAACCCGGCCCGTCGTCACTTCTGACGGCACCGGCGGCGTCGCTGAGGGGCCTGCAGGGGCGGTCACGTGGCACGGGTCCATCGGGGCGAGTGTACCGGGCATACTCCGGGGCGCAGCTCGACCGGGCTGCCCCAGGCGGGGCGCCACGCACTCCCGCAGCGGCTCACATCGGGCGGGCCAGTGCGGGCTGCCATCGGGGCGAGTGAGGGCTAACTTTCCTGCAAGCGGGCAGATGACGGGTCCCCAAAATCCCCCGGGGCCACAGCCTCGACCGCTGACACGCCCCACCCCAACCCACCATCTCGATATCCAACCACCCCCGACGCTACCCTCGTTTCCCCCACCTCCACTACTGGGCGCACTCCCCCCCACCCCCCAGAACACCACGAGCACACGCTGATTCTTGGAGATCACTTCACTCTCATAAGCCACCAAGCTCCCCCTTCCCAAGTCATCAAGGCCCCAGTTCCTCAGTTTTGATCAGCCAGTTTTTCATTCCCCTAGTGCAACACACACCGCCCCCCCGTCCCCATTGACCCGATCTTCGCCAGTTCTTAAAGCCAGTTATTTCCCAACGTTCATCGCCCCCCGCCTCTTTCACTCCCGCATCGTTCTCTCGCCCCACCCCCCGTTCATTCTACAATGTTTATCAAGCCCCAGTTCCCATTGCCCGCCGGTTATTAAGCCTCCGGCAGTTGTTCTCATTTTTTTCCAACCTGTTATTTTTTTTCAACCTCAGTTACTTTACGCATTATCCTTCACTCGTCCAGCTCATTTCCCCAGCATCTAATCACCGCCACCCCCAGTCTTTCGGCATGTTCCAAGCCCCAGTGTGATTTGTTTCCCACCGGCTCCATCAAGCCCCCCGGTTAATTTCCAATATCTCGCGCCCAACCAGTTCTTTTACCTGAACATGCGTTATCTGTTTAGGCTCCAGTTTACCTCTTCTGCTTATCACATAGCCTCCCGCACACGTTGCTTTTTTTTTTAACCGTGTATCACGACGCCCCCAGTCTCTATTTGTGGCCCACACACTTGGCTTCTCACACCCGCCCTTCATATGTTCTTCCTCACCAATCCTATGCACCACAGCACACCCCTTTGACGACCGCGGATTAAGCCCCCCCACGTTCATTTTCCCCGTCTGTCTCTTGTTTTGCCTCCCAGTCTTTTCTCCGCCGTATCACAGCCCCTCAGTTACACTCTCCCCCCCCACTGTTCTCATTAGCTCCACTTACCACGTTTCTTTCCTCTATTACCATATTCCAGCTCCCCGGGTCCTTTTCCCCCACCCCCGCCCGTTCAGTGTCCGAACCTGACTTCATCCTTCCGTTGTTATCCAGCCGCTTATGTTTTATATTTTCCCCCAGCGGTATCATCTGTGCACCCCCCCGTTCTTTTCCCCCTGTTATACGCTCCAGTTACCTTTGGGTCCAGCATCTTCCACGCCCCCCCCTTCCCCTGGTCATTCCACGTTTACAGACGCCCGTTTTAGTTCCTTTCCGTGTATCAAGCCGTTCCAGTCCATTTTCCTGAGCCCCCCCCCCTATCCCCACGCCTCAATTATTACCCGCGTTTACTTCCGGGGGACACCGTTTTCAATTCCCCGGGTCTTCGCCTCTTAGGTTTTTTTGTTGGTCCTTGTTTCCATGCTTGATTATTTGCAGGTCCTGTTAGTGCCAAGGGGTCATTTTCTCACGCCCCCTCCACGTTCACATACTCCCCTCCGTCTCACGCCCGTCCTTTCCTCAGGGGTTCATCAATCGTCTTTCTCTGTTCCCATTCTCCCCCGTCTCAGCGTCCCAGTTCCACATTCCAGGGTTCTACTATGCCCACCCCTTGCTCATTTTCCCACATTCGTCTCACGCCCAGCTCCCGTGTCATTTTTCCACACCGTTATCCACGCCTGCCCAAGTTACATGTCACGGGTCCGGTGTTTTATTCACGCCTTCCACGTTCTTCCCCTCAAGTGTTCTCAAAGCCTCCGTACTCTTCCCGCCTATATCCTAGTGCGCGTGAGTCTTTTTTCTCGACCAGCCCGTTTGATCCAAGCCCCCCTAGTGGTTAAGTCCACAAGTTCATTCACGCCCCACCAACCGTTCTCCTTCTACCCGAGTTATCCAGCTATCCACACAACCCGCTTATTCGTTATCTATACCAACCCACCCCCCCAACTCGGTCACTCAAGACCCACACGTTGCAAGAGTACCACATGGTTATCAAGCCCCCCGCCACAACCTTACCAAGCACACAACAGCCCTTATTCCGTCCACAGACACACCTTTATCTCCCCAAACCATTACGCACAAGCCCCCACCCCCAAAGGAGTCCATTCACCCCCGCGTTATCAAGCACACGTCTTAATTTCGCGCGTTATCAAGCGACCCTGGCGAGATTCAACAGCTGCTATTAACCCGCCACCTTAGTATTTCGTTATCCAGCCCGGTTATACCCCCCCGCCTACCCGTCTTTCCACGATCGCAACCACGTCCACACCATCCTCCACCCCACGCCACCGCGCGAGGGCATTTTCTCCCCCCCCCCCACACCTCTTATGACCCCCACGCACCAGTTCATTTCCCAGCGTTATCAAGCCCCCCAGTCATTCCCAGTGTTATCAAGCCTGCAGTCATTTCCCAGCATATCAAGCCCCCAGTTCATTTCCCAATGTTATCAAGCCCTCCGGGTTCAGTTTCCAGCATTATCAAGCCCCCTGGTTCATTTCCCAGCATATCAAGCCCCCTGGTTAATTTTCCAGCGTTATCAAGCCCTCCAGTTCATTTCCACACGCGTATCAAAGTCCCCAGTTCATTTTCAGTGTTATTAAGCCCCCAGTTTATTTCCCAGCACTATCAAGCCCCCCAGTTCTCTTCCAACGTTATCAAGCGCTTTAGTTCATTTCCCAGTGTTATCAAGCCTGCAGTTCATTTCCAGCGTTATCAAGTCCCCAGTTCATTTTCCAGTGTTATTAAGGCCCCCAGTTTATTTCCCAGCACTCTAAGCCCCCCAGTTCATTTCCCAACGTTATCAAGAGCTTTAGTTCATTTCCCAGTGTTATCAAGCTGCAGTTCATTTCCCAGCATTATCAAGGCCCCCAGTTCATTTCCCAATGTATCAAGCCCTCGGTTCATTTCCAGCATTATCAAGCCCCTGGTTCATTTCCAAGCATTATCAAGCCCCCTGGTTAATTTCCAGCGTTATCAAGCCCTCCAGTTCATTTCCCAGCGTTATCAAGTCCCCAGTTCATTTTCCAGTGTTATTAAGCCCCAGTTTATTTCCCAGCACTATCAAGCCCCAGTTAATTTCCCAACGTTTCAAGCGCTTTAGTTCATTTCCCAGTGTTATCAAGCCCTCCAGTTCATTTCCGGTTATCAGCCCTGCAGTTCATTTCCCAGCATTATCAACCAAGTTCATTTCCAACATTATGAAGCCCCCAGTTCATTTCCAAATATGAAGCCCCAGTCATTTCCCAGGGTTATCAAGCCCCCAGTTCATTTCCCAGTGTTATCAGCCTGCAGTTCATTTCCAGCGTTTATCAAGCCCCCAGTTCATCCCAAACATTATGAAGCCCCAGTTCATTTCCCAGGTTATCAAGCCCCACCCAGTTCATTTCCATGTTATCAAGCCTGCAGTTCATTTCCCAGCGTTATCAAGCCCCCAGTTCATTTCCCAATGTTATCAAGCCCTCAGTTCATTTTCCAGCATTATCAAGCCCCTGGTTCATTTTCCAGCGTTATCAAGCCCCTGGTTAATTTCCAGCGTTATCAAGCCCTCCAGTTCATTCCAGCGTTATCAAGTCCCCAATTCATTTTCCAGTGTTATAGCCCCCAGTTCATTTCCCAACGTTATCAAGCGCTTTAGTTCCTTCCCAGTGTTATCAAGCCCTCCAGTTCATTTCCCAGCGCTATCAAGCCCTCCAGTTCATTACCCAGCTTTATCAAGCCCCCAGTTCATTTCCAGCGTTATCAAGCCCCAGTTCATTTCCCAGGGTATAAGCCCCCAGTTCATTTCCCAGCGTTATCAAGCCCCAGTTCATTTCCCAGGGTATCAAGCCCCATTCATTCCCAGGGTTATCAAGCCCCCAGTTCATTTCCAGGGTTATCAAGCCCCCAGTTCATTTCCAGCGTTATCAAGCCCCCAGTTCATTTCACAACGTTATCAAGCCCTCCAGTTCATTTCCCAGCGTTATCAAGCCCTCCAGTTCATTTCCCAGCGTTATCAAACCTCCAGTTCATTTCCCAGCATTATCAAGCCCCCAGTTCTTTACCAGCGTTATCAAGCCCCCAGTTCATTTCCAACGTTATCAAGCCCCCAGTTCTTTACCAGCGGTATCACCCCAGTTAATTTCCCAACGTTATCAAGCCCCCAGGTCATTTCCAACATGTATGAAGCCCCCAGTTCATTTCCTAGCGTTATCAAGCCCCCAGTTCATTTCCCAGTGTTATCAAGCCCCCAGTCATTTCCAGCGTTATCAAGCCCCCAGTTCTTTTACCAGCGTTATCAAGCCCCCAGTAATTTCCCAACGTTATCAAGCCCCCAGTTCATTTCCCAACATTATGAAGCCCCCAGTTCATTTCCCAGCGTTATCAAGCCCCCCAGTTCATTTCCCAGTGTTATCAAGCCTGCAGTTCATTTCCCAGCATTATCAAGCCCCCCAGTTCATTTCCCAATGCTATCAAGCCCCCCAGTTCATTTCCCAGTGTTATCAAGCCCCCAGTTCATTTCCGTTATCAAGCCCCCAGTTCTTTTACCAACGTTATCAAGGCCCCAGTTAATTTCCCAACGTTATCAAGCCCCCAGTTCATTTACCCAACATTATGAAGCCCCCAGTTCATTTCCTAGCGTTATCAAGCCCCCCAGTTCATTTCCCAGTGTTATCAAGCCCCCCAGTTCATTTCCCAGCGTTATCAAGCCCCCAGTTCTTTACCAGCGTTATCAAGCCCCCAGTTAATTTCCCAACGTTATCAAGCCCCCAGTTCATTTCCCACATTATGAAGCCCCCAGTTCATTTCCCAGCGTTATCAAGCCCCGTTCTTTCCCAGTGTTATCAAGCCTGCAGTTCATTTCCCAGCGTTATCAAGCCCCCCAGTTCATTTCCCAATGTTATCAAGCCCTCCAGTTCATTTTCCAGCATTATCAAGCCCCCTGTTAATTTCCCAGCGTTATCAAGCCCCTGGTTAATTTTCCAGCGTTATCAAGCCCTCCAGTTCATTTCCCAGCGTTATCAAGTCCCCAGTTCATTTTCCAGTGTTATTAAGCCCCCAGTTTATTTCCCAGCACTATCAAGCCCCCCAGTTCATTTCCCAACGTTATCAAGCGCTTTAGTTCATTTCCCAGTGTTATCAAGCCCTCCAGTTCATTTCCAGGCGCTATCAAGCCCTCCAGTTCATTACCCAGCTTTATCAAGCACCCCCAGTTCATTTCCCAGCGTTATCAAGCCCCCAGTTCATTTCCCGGTTATCAAGCCCCCAGTCATTTCCCAGGGTTATCAAGCCCCCAGTTCATTTCCCAACGTTTCAAGCCCCCAGTTCATTTCCCAGGGTTATCAAGCCCCCAGTTCATTTCCGCGTTATCAAGCCCCCCAGTTCATTTCACAACGTTATCAAGCCCTCCAGTTCATTTCCCAGCGTTATGAAGCCCTCCAGTTCATTTCCCAGCGTTATCAAACCTCCAGTTCATTTCCCAGCATTATCAAGCCCCCAGTTCTTTTACCAGCATTATCAAGCCCCCAGTTAATTTCCCAGCATTATCAAGCCCCCAGTTCTTTTACCAGCGTTATCAAGCCCCAGTAAATTCCCCAAAGTTATCAAGCCCCAGTTCATTTCCAACATTATGAAGCCCCAGTTCATTTCCCAGCGTTATCAAGCCCCCCAGTTCATTTCCCAATGTTATCAAGCCCTCAGTTCATTTTCCAGCATTATAAAGCCCCTGGTTTCATTCCCGAGGTATCAACCCCCCTGTTTAATTTTCCAGCGTTATCAAGCCTCCAGTTCATTCCCAGCGTTATCAAGTCCCCAGTTCATTTCCCAGTGTTATTAAGCCCCCAGTTCATTTCCCAGCACTATCAAGCCCCCCAGTTCATTTCCCAACGTTATCAAGCGCTTTAGTTCATTTCCCAGTGTTATCAAGCCTGCAGTTCATTCCAGTGTATCAACCCCCCTGGTTATTTTCCAGCGTTATCAAGCCCTCCAGTTCATTTCCAGCGTTATCAAGTCCCCAGTTCATTCCCAGTGTATTAAGCCCCCAGTTCATTCCCAGCACTATCAAGCCCCCCAGTTCATTTCCAACGTTATCAAGCGCTTTAGTTTTTCAGTGTTATAAGCCTCCAGTTCATTTCCCAGTGTTATCAAGCCCCCAGTTCATTCCCAGCGTTATCAAGCCCCCAGTTCTTTCCCAGGGTCAACACCAGCATTCATTTCCACCCGACAAACAGTTCTCCCAAGAGTGCAGAGGATCAAAGCCCCCAGTCATTTCCAGCGTTAGTTGTTCTCTTTGATGTGCCACGCGGTTGAAAGGTTACCGACACGCCCGATTCAGTTCCAGCGTATCAACGCCCCAGTTCATTTCCAGGGTTATCAGAGCCCCATGTCATTATCCAAGTATCAAGCACCCAGTTCTTCCGTATTCACCATTCATTCCGTTATTCAAAGCCCTCCAGTTCATTTAACCACGTATCAAGCCCTCCAGTTCATTTCACAAGTTTATAGTCCTATGTGGTTATTTCACAGAACTAGAAGCCTCCAGTTCACATGTCACCCCACAGGTGAATGCAGTAAGCCCTCCCAGTTCATTTCCCAGTGTATCAAGCCCCCAGTTCATTGTTCAAGGGTATCAGCCCGCCAGTCATGTTCCCCAGCGTTATCAAGCCCATCATTACCAGCATAATTAAGCCTTTCAGCTCAGAAAGCCAGTGCATCAGTCAGCTCCAACAATGTAAAGCGGCAGTAGGTGGTCTTTTACCTCAAAAAGTGGGGGTTGTATTGTTTTAACGTAGGAATAGATTCAAGAGAGAAAAATATTATTCTCCCTCTTTACAAGGCACTGGTAAGGCCTCATTTGGAATATGCGGTGGCAGTTTGGAATCCCATATACAAAAGAGACATCTTGGAAATTGAGGCAGTTCAGAGAAGGGCAACTAAAATAATAAGAGGAATGTAGGGGCTTGAATATGCGGCAGATTAGACAAGTTAGGGCTGTTTACATTGAGAAACGACGTTCGTGGGGACATGATAACCTTATACAAATATATTAAGGGTCATACAATGAACTCTTTGGTGCATTGTTTACTAATAGGTCATATCAGAGGACTCGTGGACATCCTTAAGGTTGGAAGAAAAGAAGTTTCACTTCAGGTTAGGAAAGGTTTCTTTACAGTGAGAACGGGGAAACTGTGGAACTGTCTTCCAGCAGATGTGGTAATGGCAAGTTCATGAATAGCTTTAAAAAAGGCCTGGATAAGTTCCTAAAACTAATAATATTGAGAATTACTGGTATTAATGAATATAGATCTGGTTGATCCAGGAATACTTCCGATTGCCGTTTGGAGTCAGGAAGGAATTTTCCCCCCCTTTTAGCTGTTTTTTTTTTGCCTTCCTCTGGATCAACTGTTAGGAAGGGTTAATAAAAAAAAAAAAAAAAAAAGAGGGTGGATAGTGGACTTGATGAACGATGTCTTATTCAACCTTAATTACTATGTTACTATATTTGAGTTCTAGTCCATCCCTTAATAGCGGGGGCAGATAGCAAACTGACCAGTCATTTAAATATATTCCAATTGTAAAGACTAGACAGTTGTAAATAAAAAGTACATATGAAAACATGTTAGTGCGTAGCCAGCAAACTTATAAACAGAAAATGACACAAAATCACAATGGACATCTCCAGTTTAGATTATAAGCTTATGTACAACACAAGAGATGGGGGGGGGTTGTTTCAAACTATTGCTTGTTTCTCAAATTATTAAAGAAAACATTCTGTATTTCACTGCCTTTCCAGGAGGGAAGGGTTATTTGATAACCATTTTCTTGTGAGTTGGACTAGCCAGTTAATCTTATTAAATAAAAGCCTTTACTGCAGGCATCCTTAAGGACACTATACTGAAAAAAAATGACTTTTCCTCATCTTTTCCCAGCACATTTACCTCAGGAGCAGTATCCCCTCCCATTTTAACCACTCCCACTTCCATCTGACCTGACTTTTTTCCACAAACCAATTGTCAAAACTGCACACAGCATTCCAACTGTCAAAACCTGTCACCAGAACATAGTTTATGAGAGCAAGGCACTAGATTGACAGCTGCATGTGTTAGATTGGATATCTAAAGAAATAGGGGGCAGACAACAAAAAAACGATACAGTGGTGGTTGGGAAGAATTATAATTTCCAGTAATGGTCAATTAAATTTCATTATAGATGCCCTTTAACTCTCTCTCCAGATACAACTCCAGCATTCTGTTTTACCTCTGTAGTTGAGTAATTCTGGAAAGTTGCAGTTTTCAACACTAGGAGGACATAGTTTGAGGATCCCAAAATTAACAGACTTAGATAAAGATGGGAAGATTCCTCCAAGATGCCTGACGAATATATCCGTTATGACAGAGAAAGGTTCTTTAAGGAATTTGGTCAGAAGTTCATCATTGGCATGAATCTTACCATCGTATCTAACTTTTTCGGGTTACTGCAGTTCGATAACACCTGATTGTTGATGCAGATTAACAGCACAGGCAAATGTCTGCACCTTTTATTGCATCAGCCCCTCGAACAGTGTTTCCAGTTAGCTCTTTAGGACATTCAGAAAATCACATTATCCAATCATTTTAACAGAATTCTTTGTGAATTAAATATCACATCAATGTTATCAGATGTCCTATTGTAATATAACATACAAATACGTTCAATAAGTACCACGAGTACAGCAAATGAAGGCCAAGATGTAACATCCGAGTTTCCAAGTCCTTAGTTATCTTGGGACCTTTAAACAAACACCCTTTTGTATTGCCGTGTATTTCAGTTGATGGTGATCTCAGAAAATTTACCTTAGTTAAAACTGCTTTTTATAATGCTCAATGTGACTTGTTTAGTAGAAGCCCTACATAGTAGTTAAATAAAACAATCACTTTTAAACAAATGTTTGCTGCTGTACTGGTCTGGTGTAAATATGAATTTAAAGCAATAGTCTGAAAATGCAACGCTAATCCATACTGTAATAAACAAACACAGTTTCGGCTTTAAATGTGTTTTAGTTCACAGGAAGAGTTTTTCTTACCGTATTTCCTCTGTCCACTGCCAGTACCAATCAGACAAACTGATATAGTGAAGAAATGATAAAGATCCTTTTTTCATTCTAGATCCTCGCTGTGTTTATAAGAATATGTCACTCATCCAAGGCACCAAATAATTCATAAATGGACAAAAAGCATCGTCTTACCATCCTAGCTACGTCTTTTAATAGTCATCTTAATTCCAGTCCCACCTCTCTTTCCTGTAGGAATATAGGAGTGAATAGCCATTCACAGGAAATCATGCTAGGCTTCGCCATTGTCAGTAAAAATGAATATAGCCGTGTAAACTAAAACAACAGGATTATCCTCCATTTACTAGAGAGAGGCATTTTCATCGCTGTAACAGATCCCCAACATTATCAATATTAAATATAGAATCACATTTAAAAATACACACAATATTTGATTACTTGAGAGAAATTGTTTGGGGATCTTTTATGACTTTGTCAAGTAAACATAAAAATGTTGGCAATGTTGCAACTGTCTTAATAAAACATTTAATACATATTTTGAATATTGTTGAAGTTTATACAATGATCTATTTTGTTTTCATTTAATTCCAGTATCTCTATCAGCAGAACATTCAATTAAAAACCCATTGTGCAGATTTTTATTGATTGATTTTAGGTTATCAGATCGGTATATGTGAATAAAATACGGCAGTAGTCAAGCAGGAACCCAAAAAGTTTGACGTTGCTGCATGGCGTGGTAATTGTAAGGAGTGTGAAGAGGATAGTAAGAGGTAGAAATGGCCGAACTTCCTAAATGTTTGGTTCGTTTGACAAACTTCAGTAAAAGTTTGGAAGTTTGATTATTAAAGTCAATGGGGGAAAATAGTTTGAAAAGTTTGGGTTAAATGCAGTTAAAAAGCAACTTATGGTAACTATTGTAAAGGCTCTGGGACCTGAGAAATGGTCTGGGGAACACGTACACATATCACCAAAATGTTTAACACTAACAGCCCGATGCACCAAGAGACGAATTGGAAACCCAGTGCAAACACGCCGGCAATGAAAATGCCGCTAGCGTCTCTCTGTGCATCGCTAAGTGCTGGTATCTATTTAGGCACTTTTAATGCCATCTATAATTGTTTAAAGTGCCACAATAGAATGCCATTTTCAGCATAGAACACACTGCGGTGGAATGCGCAGTTTACTTTTGCATTAGCTATGCGCTGCCGCAATGAAGGAGTTAAGTCACACTAACCAATATACATTGTTTCTGCTTAGTGTGGGGGTCCCTCGGGCTGGGAGAACTAATCAGTTCTTTTGGCTTTAGGTTTCAGTTATATGCTGATGATACCAAATTTACTTGTCCACCCCCACATAACCTCTGAAGTTCATTCACAAATCTCTAAATCTCTGCTCTCTATTTCTTCCTGGAGCGCACCACCGACTTAAACTATCTTAATCTATCTAAAACCTAATTAATCATCCCCCCCCCTAAACTAGGACCTAGTCCACCCTTCTTCATCTCTGTTGACAATATGGCATTAACCAGATGAATCTGCATGCTGCCTTGAGTAATCTTGACACTCTCTTTCCTTCCATCATCACATTAACAATGTCACTAGGATATGTAATTTTCTCCATCGCAATATTGCCAAGATCCACCTTTTTCTCTCTCGCTCCACTACTAAAATGCTCATGCATGCCCTTATAATCTCCTGTCTTGACTACTGTAAAATTTTGCTTCTTGGTCCCCCGGCCTGTCATCTCTCTCCTCTCCAGTCTATCTTAAACTCGGCAGCTCAGATCATCTCACTCTCCTCCAAAGAGAACCTGCAACCCGATACTTCAGTCCATAGGGTAGCTTCCCATCAAACAAGAATCATATTTAATACCCTTCTTCACTCTACTGCACCTCCCTACTTATCTTCTCAATTGGTCCCTTATGTTCCCCGCCATACCTCCCGTTACTCGCTAGGAAATCTACTCCCCAACGAACACTGCTTCCTCCTGTCTTAAATCATTCTCTCTTGGCTGCTCCATACCTGTGGAATTCTCTCCCTCTCTCGCTTCATATTATATTTGTTTGTATTCTTAAAGGCAACTATAGTGTCCTAATTCAAATTTTTAAAAACCTCATCTATAAAATATACTTCATCCCATCCCCCAACATTGTGTTTCTTTTTCCAATCTGTCCATCAGTTCTGTAGATATTAAGACTTGTAATTTTTAAAGATTCGAGGGAGGAACTGTCAAGTGAACGGCATGTATAGTCACGCCCTCTCCTGCTGTGAATTACCATATCCACGGTCCTCCCTATGAAGTAAATTACCATATCCACGGTCCCTCCCTATGAGTAAATTACCATATCCCTTTAACTATAAAACAGTACAGACACTGCCACTACTGTGTAATGGTGTTCATACACACATGCGATCGTGGGGGCCGACCCTCAACACACGATGTGTGTGAATGTCCATTTCAGCTGATAAATCGTGCTGTGTATGGGCACTTTATCGCCCAAACGGTCGTTCAGTCGGGGATCATTGCCCAACTGGCCTGGCGGATCTCCGAATGAGCGGCCGTTTCGCCTTATAAAGTGCCCAGTCACGGCACGATTATCGCAGATCCGCGATCCACGCTGTGTATGAACCTTAAGATATGCATGTACTGGCAAATCAAAGAGAAAGTGCGAAATGTCTCTACTAGTACCACATTATAATTATTAATAAAGTCAATTAATCTTCAATAAATACTGGTGAAACTCTCAGAAACTCAGTAATCAAGAAAAAAACTTTTATACCCATCTCTCCCACACACATGTAAAGCCATAAATTAAAGTTATATGGTAACAAACCTTGTATTATACAGAGCCTGACAGACAGATTCATGTAATTAGCAGGGCTGCATTATTGTAAATCGATTTTATTTATAGTGTGATCATTCGAACTCAGCTCTGCTACTAAAAACAGAACTAGGACTTGCTGAAGGCCTCTGGCTGTTTTTACTGTCTCCTTGGCACACCCCCCAACATATGATTGGTCAATAATACAAGAACCAATCAGATTTAAGATTTGTTCTGGACCAATCAGATTTTGAGAGTGTGTTTATGAGACACTACGATATAAAGCTTCATGAAATCCTCAGAGAAGCTCAGTTGTAATCAGCAGTCAAACTAGCGGTCTTGCCTTTGTATTTAGGTTAGAGAGTTTGCATGTAAGTGGTTGGTTATTTAGTTGGACTGCAGCAATGAATAATCTTTAGCTCCTAGGTTTATTGCCTAGGTGTCATTGTGTAGCAGTCCATAAACGCACATACATGCTGATATAACAAATAAAAATAGATTTTTGTTTGCAGAGCCTGAGCTTGCTTTACTTTAGCCAAATAGTCTGCAAAACTGTGAGCTAGCCTAATATAATATCAAAGTGGCAACAAAATGAAAGTTTATTGCAACACTTTCTGCACATTTACTTTAAGGTAACAGGTATAAAAGGGCATCTATACTAAAAAAAAATAGTTATCTTTATATATCCAATCTGAACTATCTTTTGCTAGGTGCAATTTTGCTATAACTGGAATGGACACAGAGTTCATGCAAATCATGTAAATTGCATGATGAGGAACCCCCCTTTCCAATGCTGCTCTTTAGTGATTACTGAGCATGCTTGTCCTTATAGACAGCCCGAGGTCTGGAAGGAGGGTTGGTTAAGATTGGGAGGAGAGATACTGAGTCTGAGCAAATCAATTACTGTATAGACTGGAATGCAGCGACACACAAACCTCAGAGTATGTGCTACTCACATGTATTATTTATAGATTAAGATGAGGCAAAGTCATTTTTTCACTATAGTGGCCCTTTAAGGCCTTATTTTAACACTTTACTGACCTTTACCCCTCAGATCCATCACTGAAGGGCATCTCTTTTCAGACAGTCTCTTATTCAAGGAATTCTGGTCAGTAATGGCACCCTTATCCTCACAGATAATTATTAATTGAAACAATTAATTAAAAAAATATCCTTGTAAGCCCAAATCTCTGAATCAAGTGACTATTACTGTCAGTCTATTTCTGAAAAAACCCTAAAAGCTCAGATGTAGCATATGCATTTGGTAGCTATGCAATATTCTCATAAAAGGGACCTAAACTCAAATGTACACATCTCATACTTTCATTAGCTTTCCCACTAAAACACCAAGTGTAAGATACTTTACCACTTTATTAAAAAGTGTTTAAGTCTAAAGCCACACTAGAGCATGTCAGAGAACTCGAGAAACATGCATGATTGTGCACGTTTCCAGCATGTTTTTGCTTGTTGCCATGTGCTGCAATCACACAATTGACTTTATATTATTGCTCCGAGTACACACATTTTTTGACCTCAGTTTTTATGTTCCCTTGTGAAGATTCCAATCTTACTTTAAGGTGTGCATGATTCCAGAACTGTTGCTTTTTGGCAGTGTGCCAACTTGAAAGAGCCAAATCACTGTTCTTTCTATTTTTCATCTTCTCTATTATTCCACCCATTTTTTTGGACTTTTTTGCGCAAACATTTAAAGGCGTTTTCTTAAAAAGCAGTTAAAATGAAAAGTACTTGGGACAGAGATATAGGATTGGCTAATTCTCCTTCCCAATATGTTTCTGTGAGGAGCACCAGCACCAATCTTCCTCTTGGCGTCTGCACTATCTTTAATACAGGATAGTCCGGCACTTACGGGGCTAATGAAAACTGTGCTGTAGCTCCTCAACGAAATGATATGGTGAGGTAGGAATAATCAATCCTACCTCCCTGCCCCAGGTACTTTCCATTTTTAAAAAGCTAATTTTTACAGTATTGTTATCCTTTAATGGGAGATCAGGCTTAGGGCCGTATTATAAAGACGCTTTCTAGCACATAACATGCCTTTAACGATCAGTAAAAAATGATTGTTAATTTACGATCAGCTTAAAGTAGAACTAACCCAAATTTTTATACTCCTCAATCTGAACATATACCCTAAAACACCAATAAACTGTAAATTAGCAATACTGTAAATAGCATAAAAGTAAATATTACTACTTGAGAAACTGAATGAAATAACTGTGAGTACAGTGACTGGCCACACCCTAATCTCACATGATCCTTGCCTATTCTGTCCTGTAAAAGGATTACCTAGAGGCTACTAGTGGGTGGACAACTAGTGGGTGTGACCAATCAGTGTCTCACCTCTCATATTAATATTGTTATTGAGAAATGTAACTTTCTAACATGAGGGTTTGTGTATTAATTCCCACAGTTCACAGTATAGCACAGTGTGGTCACTGACCATTATTATCATATTAATATGAGAGGTGAGACACTGATTACTGCTTTTATAACAAGGAGTCAATTTTGCTCTGAGGCTTTAGTTGTTCTTTAACGATTGTTAATTTACCGATCGGAAATCTAGGATAACTAAATCAATCCCCATAAAATACCATTGCAGTAGTTTACTACGGCATGGTATTTTACAACCGAACGTTCGGTTGTAAATGTACGCTCACAATCGTAAATAACTAACAGCCTTTAGAATACAGCATGGGGTCAGCACTGGAGGTTTACTCGATTTGCAGCTCAGGCTCGGGTAAACCACAGTGAGTTTGAAGGGTTGCAGGTCAGATCGGTTAGAAGGCTGGGGTGAGGACAGGTAGCAGGTTTGTTAAATTTCCGATGCAGGTTGGATCATTGGGGAAAAAATGCTAGTTATTATGAAATATTTATTTTAGGTTTGCCAATAAATGGACATTCATCTAATTATTTCCAAATCCTGCTGTGCTTTTAATTCCTATAAAAATAGCAAGTAGTTAGGGCACTAGTCGAAAGAGGGATAATACTGGTGCTCTACAGGTATTATACAAAATATTGTAGGTCAACAAAAGAAAGAAAGAACCTGTGGCACTCAAAACTTAGTCAGAAATATATAAAAACCCTTTATTGTGCTTAAACATGGGGCTGTACAATAAAACCACTTAAAAACGAATAACCCATACCCAAAAACAACATACTAGCAACACAGAAACCCCCCCTATATATGATGCTGAAAAACGCAGAGCTAGATAAATATAAAGTGAACAATGTGCAGGACTAAAGTAGCAGCATAAATATATCCAAAATACTACCAATATATACAAAAAGACAAAGTCAATACACAAAAGAAGGTCCTATATAAATGTCTAGATATCAATATCCTGCGGTATATAAATAAGTATCTTTCAAGGACTCACATTATTATAAGAGTGCAAGATCAAATCATCAGTAAATAACAGACCTAATTGCTAATGCAAAACGAGTAGAAAAGCGTATACTTATCTATCTGATACACAAATATCACAGTGTGCCCTCAAATGCGGACCCATGATGATGAGAGCTGAAACAGACCATAAAGTACAATCAGCATAGAGGGGAAAGAGAGGAGCCAGCACCGAATGCCAGACGCATTTCGTTCACATTAGTGAACTTGTCAATGGCGTGCTTTGTCAATTCCTATTCCCACTGAACTTCATAAATGTATCAACAGCCAAAAAAACGAGAGGTGAGACACTGATACATGTTTTTTAGCCAATCTTCTATTCACTAATGTGTTAATATCCTTTAAAATTATGCTAAACCATTTGCACCTATTTTATACTGTTAGCATGTTTAGACTAAGGATTTGCAGCACCGGTGTTGTTTTTTCACAGAGTGCGCAAGCAAATGTGTGTCACACATCACATTTATCTCAACAACCCTTTAGACCAATGGTCCCAACCCCAGGGGGAGCAATTGCAGCTCTCAAGAAATCCCCTGCTTTTTTCTAAACCAAACCTACTATCTCACATCAATAGAATAGTGAATCAAATATAGATTTGTGCTTAAAATATGCCTGAAACACCTTCAAATAGAACACAGAAGTTTTTTTGTCACCATGTTCAAAACTCATTTGGGAGCAATAATTCATACCTCCCAACATTTGGAAAGTCCAATGAGGGACAAATTGAAGGCAATTTTTTTTGACCACGCCCACTTAAAAAAATAAAACCACCCACTTTTTGAGGTAAAAGACCACTACTGCCGCTTTACTGCAAATTTGAGACTGACTACACTGCGAATGAACTGAAAGGCTTATTATGCTGGGTAATGAACTGGAGGGCTTGAACGCTGGGAATGAACTGGAGGCTGATACCCTGGAAAATGAACTGGGGGCTTGATAACACTGGGAAATGAACGGGAGGGCTTAATAACGCTGGGAATGAACTGAGGGCTTGCTTAACGCTGGGAAATGAACTGGAGGGCTTAATAACGCTGGAAATGAACTGGAGGGCTTGATACGTTGTGTGAAATGAACTGGGGGGCTTGATAACGCGGTGGGAAATGAACTGGGGGCTTGATAACCTGGGAAATGAACTTGGGGCTTGATACGCTGGAAATGAATTGGGGGCTTGATAAACCTGGGAAATGAACTGGGGGTTGATAACGCTGGGATGAATGAACGGGGCTTGATAACCTGGGAATGAACTGGGGCTTGATACCTGGGAAATGAATGGGGCTTGATAACGCTGGAAATGAACTGGAGGGCTTGATAACACTGGGAAATGAACTGGAGGCTTGATAACACTGGAAATTAACTAAAGCGCTTGATAACGTTGGGAAATGAACTGGGGGGCTTGATAGTGCTGGGAAATGAACTGGGGGCTTAATAACACTGGGAATGAACTGGGGACTTGATAACGCGGGAAATGAACTGGAGGGCTTGATAACGCTGGAAAATTAACCAGGGGGGTGATAACACTGGAAATGAACTGCAGGTTGATAACACTGGGAAATGAACTAAAGCGCTTGATACGTTGGAAATGAACTGGGGGGCTTGATAGTGCTGGGAAATGAACTGGGGGCTTAATAACACTGGGAAAGAACTGGGGACTTGATAACGCGGGAAATGAACTGGAGGCTTGATAACGCTGGAAAATTAAACAGGGGGGTGATAACGCTGGGAATGAACCAGGGGGCTTTTAATGCTGGAAAATGAAGAGGCTTGATAACATTGGGAATGACTGGGGTTATCGCTGCTGAACGGGGGCTTCATAATTGGGAAATGAACTGGGGGCTTGATAACGTTGGGGAATTTACGGGGGCTTGATAACGCTGGTAAAGAAACTGGGGGCTTGATAATGCTGGGAAAAACTGGGGGCTTGATAATGCTGGTAAAGAACTGGGGCTTGATAAGCTGGGAAATGACTGGGAGTTTGATAGAGCCGGAAATGAGACGGAGGGCTAGGGGAAGATTATCTGCTGGGAAATGAACTGGAGGGCTTGATAACGTTGTGAAATGAACTGGGGGCTTGATAACGCTGGAAATGAACTGGGGGCTTGATAACCCGGGAAATGAACTGGGGGCTTGATAACGTTGGGAAATGAACTGGGGGCTTGATAACCTGGGAAATGAACTGGGGGCTTGATAACCCTGGGAATGAACTGGGGGCTGATAACGCTGGGAAATGAACGGGGGCTTGATAAAGCTGGGTAATGAACTGGAGGGCTTGATAGCGCTGGAAATGAACTGGAGGGCTTTGATAACACTGGGAAATGAACTAAAGCGCTTGATAACGTTGGGAATGAACTGGGGGCTTGATAGTGCTGGGAAATAAACTGGGGCTTTAAAACACTGGAAATGAACTGGGGACTTGATAACGCTGGGAAATGCACTGGAGGGCTTGATAACGCTGGAAAATTAACCAGGGGGCTTGATAACGCTGGGAAATGAACCAGGAGGCTTGATAATGCTGGAAAATGAACTGAGGGCTTGATAACATTAGGAAATGAACTGGGGGGCTTGATAATGCTGGGAAATGAACTGCAGCTTGATAACACGGAAATGAACTGGGGGCTTGATAACGCTGGGAAATGAACTGGGGCTTCATAATGTTGGAAATGAACTGGGGGCTTGATAACGTTGGGAAATTAACTGGGGGCTTGATAACGCTGGTAAAAGAACTGGGGGCTTGATAACGCTGGGAAATGAACTGGGGTTGGTTGATAACACTGGGAAATGAACTGGGGGCTTGATAACGCTAGGAAATGAACTGGGGGCTTCATAATGTTGGAATGATAACATGCGGAAGTGTAACTGGGGGCTTGATAACGTTGGTAAAAGAACTGGGGGCTTGATAACGGAAATGAACTGGGGGCTTGATAACACTGGGAAATGAACTGGGGGCTTGATAACATTGGGAAATGAACTGGGGGGCTTGATAATGCTGGGAAATGAACTGCAGGCTTGATAACACTGGGAAGAACTGGGGGGCTTGATAACGCTGGGAAATGAACTGGGGGCTTCATAATGTTGGGAAATGAACTGGGGGCTTGATAACGTTGGGAAATTAACTGGGGGCTTAATAACGCTGGTAAAGAACTGGGGCTTGATAACGACTGGGAATGAATGGGGGGCTTGATAACCTGGGAAATGAACTGGGGGCTATATACGCTAGGAAATGAACTGGGGCGTTCATAAGTTGGGAAATGAACTGGGGCTTGATACGTGGGAATTAACTGGGGGCTGTGATACCGCTGGTACTGAACTGGGGCTGATACCTTGGTGATTACTGGGGTGACTTGATAACGCTGGTAAAGAACGGGGCTTGATAAATGCTGGAAATGAACGGAGGGTGATTGAAACGCTGGGAAATGAACTGGAGGGTTGATAACGCTGGGAAATGAACTGGAGGGCTTGATAACGTTGTGAAATGAACTGGGGGCTTGATAACGCTGGAAATGAACTGGGGGCTTGATAACCTGGAAATGAATGGGGGCTTGATACCTGAATGACTGGGGCTATACCCTGGGAAATGAACTGGGGCTTGATAACGCTGGAAATGAAGGGGCTTGAACCCTGGGAAATGAACTGGGGGCTTGATAACGCTGGGAAATGAACTGGGGGCTTGATAAAGCTGGGTAATGAACTGGAGGGCTTGATAGCGCTGGGAAATGAACTGGAGGGCTTGATAACACTGGGAAAGGAACTAAAGCGCTTGATAACGTTGGGAAAGAACTGGGGGCTTAATAACACTGGAAAATGAATTGGGGACTTGATAACGCTGGGAAATGAACTGGAGGGCTTGATAACGCTGGAAAATTAACCAGGGGGCTTGATAACGCTGGAGGAATGAACCAGGGGGCTTGATATGAATGCTGGAAAATGAATGAGGGCTTTAAATGGAAATGAACTGGGGGCTTGATAACGCTGGAATGAACTGCAGGCTGATAACACTGGGAAATGAACTGGGGGCTGATAAGCTGGGAAATGAACTGGGGGCTTATAATGTTGGAATGAACTGGGGCTTGATAACGCTGGGAAATGAACTGCAGGTTGATAACACTGGGAAATGAACTGGGGGCTTGATAACCCGGGAAATGAACTGGGGGCTTCATATGTTGGGAAATGAACGGGGGCTTCATAATGTTGGGAAATGAACTGGGGGCTTGATAATGCTGGGAATGAACTGCAGGCTGATAACACTGGAAATGAACTGGAGGGCTTGATACACTGGGAAATGAACTAAAGCGCTTGATAACGTTGGGAAATGAACTGGGGGGCTTGATAGTGCTGGGAAATAAACTGGGGGGCTTAATAACACTGGAAATGAAACTGGGGACTGATAACGCTGGGAAATGAACTGGAGGGCTTGATAACGCTGGAAAATTAACCAGGGGGCTTGATAATGCTGGGAAATGAACCAGGGGGCTTGATAATGCTGGAAAATGAACCGGAGGGCTTGATAACATTGGGAAATGAACTGGGGGCTTGATAATGCTGGGAAATGAACTGCAGGCTTGATAACACTGGGAAATGAACTAAAGCGCTTGATAACGTTGGGAAATGAACTGGGGGGGCTTGATAGTGCTGGGAAATAAACTGGGGGCTTAATAACACTGGAAAATGAACTGGGGACTTGATAACGCTGGGAATGAACTGCAGGCTTGTAAAACTGGGAAATGAACTAAAGCGCTTGATAACGTTGGGAAATGAACTGGGGGGCTTGATAGTGCTGGGAAATAAACTGGGGGCTTAATAACACTGGAAAATGAACTGGGGACTTGATAACGCTGGGAAATGAACTGGAGGGCTTGATAACGCTGGAAAATTAACCAGGGGGCTTGATAATGCTGGGAAATGAACCAGGGGCTTGATAATGCTGGAAATGAACCGGAGGGCTTGATAACATTGGGAAATGAACTGGGGGGCTTGATAATGCTGGGAAATGAACTGCAGGCTTGATAACACTGGGAAATTAACTGGGGGGCTTGATAACGCTGGGAAATGAACGTGGTGCTTCATAATGTTGGGAAATGAACTTGGGGCTGAAACGTTGGAAATTAACGGGGGCTTGATAACGCGGTAAAAGAACTGGGGGCTTGATAAAGCTGGGAAATGATGCAGGCTTGATTAACACTGGGAAATGAACTGGGGGGCTGATAACGCTGGGAAAGAACTGGGGGCTCATAATGTTGGGAATGAACTGGGGGCTTGATAACGTGACTGGAAATTAACTGGGGGCTTGATAACGCTGGTAAAGAAACTGGGGGCTTGATAAGGAATGAACTGGGGGCTTGATAACGCTGTAAAAGAGGGGGCTAGAACGTTGGGAAATTAACTGGGGGCTGATAACGCTGGTAAAAGAAACTGGGGCTTGATAATGACTGGGAAATGAAACTGGAGGTTTGAAACACTGGGAAATGAACTGGAGGGCTTGAACGCTGGGAATGAAATGGAGGGCTTGATACGTTGTGAGTGAAATGAACTGGGGGGCTGATAACGCTGGGAAATGAACTGGGGGCGTGATAACCTTGAAATGAATGGGGTGAAACGTTGGAAATGAACTGGGGGCTTGATAACCCTGGGAAATGAACTGGGGGCTTGATAACGCTGGGAAATTAACTGAGGGCTTGATAACCCTGGGAAATGAACTGGGGGCTTGATAACGCTGGGAAATGAACTGAGGGCTTGATAACCCTGGGAAGTGAACTGGGGGTTGATAAAGCTGGGTAATGAATTCGAGGGCTTGATAGCGCTGGGAAATGAACTGGAGGGCTTGATAACACTGGGAAATGAACTAAAGCGCTTGATAACGTTGGGAAATGAACCAGGGGCTTGATAATGCTGGAAAATGAACTGGAGGGCTTGATAACATTGGGAAATGAACTGGGGGTTGATAACGCTGGGAAATGAACTGCAGGCTTGATAACACTGGGAAATGAACTGGGGGGCTTGATAACGCTGGGAAATGAACCGGGGGCTTCATAATGTTGGGAAGAACTGGGGCTTGATAAAACGTTGGAAATAATCGGGGCTTGATAACGCTGGTAAAAGAACTGGGGGCTTGATAACACTGGGAAATGAATGGGGGGCTTGATAACGCTGGGAAATGAACTGGGGGCTTCATAATGTTGGGAAATGAACTGGGGGCTTGATAACGTTGGGAAATTAACTGGGGGCTTGATAACGCTGGTAAAAGAACTGGGGGCTTGATAACAGAAATGAACTGGGGCTTGATAACGCTGGTAAAAGAATGGGCTAGATACGTTGGAAATTAACTGGGGTGATAAACGCTGGTAAAAGAACTGGGGGCTTGATAATGTGGGAATGAACTGGGGGGCTTGATAATGCTGGGAAATGAACTGGAGGTTGATAATGCTGTGAAATGAACGGGTTTTGATAACGTTGGGAAATGAACTGGGGGCTTGATAACGCTGGGAAATGAACTGGGGGCTTGATAACATTGGGAAATGAACTGGGGGGCTAGATAACGCTGGGAAATGAACTGGGGGCTTGATAACGTTGGGAAATGAACTGGGGGCTTGATAACACTGGGAAAATGAACGGCTTGAGGGGCTGATAACGTTGGGAAATGAATGGGGGCTTGATAACACTGGGAAATGAACTGGGGGGCTTGATAACGTTGGGGAAAGAACTGGGGGGCTTATGAGTATGTGAAAGAAGCCAGAAAACATGCTGTGCCTGTTACTGAAAACCCCAGATGGATGTGTAAAACAGGTACCCCTCACTCACTGCCCCCATGTAGCCCTCACTGCCCCCATGTAGCCCTCACTGCCCCCATGCAGCCCTCACTGCCCCCATGTAGCCCTCACTGCCCCCATGTACCCGTCACTGACCCCCTGCACCCCTCACTGACCCCCTGCACCCTTCACTGACCCCCTGCACCCCTCACTAACCCCCTGTACCTCACTGTATCTTACTGTTTAACTAAGTGCAATGTCCATGTGGGGGTTTGTTTGCAGTAACAGGCCCTTCAGTGAGGGAAGGGTTAATAAGTTGCCTGTTACAGAAAACAAACCCTAGATGGACATTGCAGAGTTCCATGCAGATCCAATCTCTCTCTGTACTGACCTAGAGTCCTAGACCATGTGTTTGCACTGTCTCTTGATGTATCCCCAGCTACCAGAATTTTCTTTCTGAACAAATAGGCTAGCCCCATCCCCAGCAGGCAGGAACTGAGGCTCCAACACACATCTAATACAGGGTCCTAAAGCCTGCAGATTCACTTCCGGGTTTCTGATTTTCAACAAATTTTTTGGCCAGACACTGGGAAATTGCAGAAAAACGGGTGGGGGTGCCAGGACAGCGGGAAAGGACCCCAAAAACGGGACAGTCCCGCCGAAAATGGGATGGTTGGGAGCTTTGATTTTGGTATTTAATATAAGTTTAACCAGAAGCCCATTACTATAACAGCTTATTGAGCCAACATCAGTGTAGTGTAGGCCTCTGGTTTTGCAATGTGAAGTGCCTATGGACAGTTGTCACTAAAGCTAGTACAAAATAAAGCCCCAATACCATCGGATCCAATGGTATCAGGGCTTTATCATCACCCTGTGTGGTGGCTTTCCCGAAAATTTTCATCAGCTGCGTTAGTCACCCTATAGAGGAGTTGGCTGAATGCTCAGGACTGCGTGCATTCTGGCCATTTTTCAAATGAAATAAGATAGAGAGAGTATACGGCATTAGATCTCCCTTACTCATATGCAAATAAGGAACAGAGACTTCTGGCTCTAGCCCTATATCATTCAAACACAGAATAAATATAGATAAAACATTTCCACTATTCAGGGATGTTTCCTGTGGAGTTGCCTTTGATGTCTTGATGGCAGATTCCCCCCCGCCACAGTTCTTAAGTTATTTTCACATACATGGCATGTTTTCACTGTAGCGTTTTTATAGTGGATACCAGACGTTGATTAATCGTCTTTGTTGCTAAACATCTGGATCCACTAAGAAAGTAGCCTAACTCACAATGTAAATAGACAACAGGTTTGCTGAACTTTGAAATTCATTTCAATGCTAATCTCTATATTTTTGCAAACATTGTTATGGTACAGTTTCCATTAACAAGTGTACAGCAGCTTGACTGGAAACTGCTACCTGCAGCCAAACAATTTCAGGAAGAGTCAATAAAAGTACTTAAAATGGTGCTAATTTTGCCCCAACCAATCAGATCTTATTTAACATTTGAAAGCTAACATCTGATTGGTTGGGGCAAAAGTAGCACCATTTTAAACAATAAGAAATTTTATCGAATCTCCCTGAAAATGTTTAATTACTAAAAAGACATTACTCTGTCAAATGAATAAATAGCCATTTGTCCTGGTTTCAAACCAGGTTTTGTTTGGAACTACAGATCTAATGGAATTTTTGGAACTTGTAAAAAGATCAAAAACTTAAAGGGCATGTCCACCCCCAAACCTAAAATTTAACCTACTGCCCTCACTGTGTAGTGTTCAAAAATCCTCATCTTACCCCTCTGCTCCTGTAATGTCTGTAATGTCTGGAGTAGGAGCCATTTCTGGTGTAATATGTTTCCGCCTCTAACTATTCCTTGTAGAGGTTTCTATGAGGGCAAGCATGCTCAGTAATCACTATGAGGCAGCACTGAAAGAGGGAATTTCCCATCATGCAATTCACCTGATTTACATGAACACTCTCTCCATTCTAGCTATAGCAAAACTGCACCTAGCAGAAGATATTTCAGATTGGATATCTAAAGATAACTATTGTTTTGGTATAGATGTCCTTTTATACCTGTTACCTTAAAGGAAATGTGCAGAAAGTGCTTGCACCATTTGAAAGGTCTTTTTACTTATGTGCGTCCTGCCACGTGAATGGCGGCAACTAAAGAGTTACTATGTTACGTAACATAGTAACTCTTTAGTTGCTGCCATTCCAGTGGATTACCCAACCATTCACTTTCTGTATAATGAGGTATCCAAGTTGGGTTTTCCTGGCTATGCAGTGCTCTGGGGCAATAGAGAAATAATGTCCCTGCTCAGCACAGCACAGGAATTAACTGTGATTTAGCATTTGTAAGCATATTTTTTATTTTATAATAAGCTTATATTGTAAGTGGATATATATTTAGTCATCAGATCATCTCATTATTGGGGGATGCTTATAGTAAATGTAAGTAGCAGGGCTGCATTCATTACAACCTGGTTGTATTTACACTGCATGTTTTCAATATACAACCCCTATCCCTATCTGCCCTTTGCTATTTGAGAGTGCTTGTCAGGTAATTGTGAAACTAGTAGTGCAACTACATACCGTAGGCACTTGGATTAGTCATTATTTTGCAGGCTATTTGACCAAAGGAAAGCAATTTCAGGCTCTGTAATCAAATCACTATTATTATCATTTATCTGTTATATCAACATTTATGTGCAGTTTATGGACTGCTATATAACAACACCCTAGGTATGAAACCCCAGAGCTAAAAGAAATCATTTTGGCAGTCCAATGAAGCAACCAGCCATCTACTTGCAAATCGCTAACCTAAATACAAAGGCAAGACCTGCTAGTTTGAGTGCTGATTAGAAACTGAGCTTCTCTGAAGATTTCATGCTGTTTTATAGTGTCTCATAAACACCCCCCCCCCCCAAAATCTGATTGGTCTAGATACAATCTTAAATCTGATTGGATCTTGGATCTTAGACCAATCAGATATTGGGGGAGGGTTTAGGAGTCACTACAAACAGTGAATGTTCAGTAAGGAGAGCTAGTTTCAGTTTTGCATTTCATCTGAGATGTTATAGCTTGTTCTGAGGCATGTACTGGGATATAAGCTTATTGAGTGATTCTGACTGAGTAGCTTTCTGTCCCAACTACCGGTAAATACTCCACAGGAGATCTGAGTAACAGAGCTATTTATGTATTGGAATATCTGGTTCCACAATTTCACCAGAAATAATCTCCAGTAATAGAACAGAGGGAGATGATTGCAAACCAGTCTAGAGAGCAACATGGTAATCAAAGGGATATCAGAAACACATGCAGCAAAGCTGAGTGTGAATAAATTCAAGTGTAAAGCAACCAGTCTGTAATAAATGCAGCCCTGCTTGTAAGAAATGTTGTGTCTTACAATAGAGCAAACAGCAGCGATCAGCACTCCATTCCAAGCAAGGAAATGCCTAAGTGCCATTCAAAAGTTTCAGACCTGTGAGTACCTTTGTATTTCTGTGTATATATATATATATATATATATATATATATATATATATATACCATTGATAAACTGACACAAACATGCTACTTGCACTCAACAATATCAGATCATGTAGTTCTAATGACTATAGAAGTAGGGAATGGGTTAAAGTAAAATCCCAGAATCCCAGGTGGCACTTGCAAATCAGTTGCTCGGATTCTGCATGTTTAATTAATAAATGGAGAAAGGGCTATTTTAACCATTATGCAAAACCCTTCTGATTGGTCATATCTCCATAGACTACAAGAACACTGCCCACTATAAGAGGAGAGAAATCAATTGCTACACCCATAAGAAACACAAAAATGAAAATAACTTGATAACTGTTCCAAAAAAATAATGAAAGTATATGGCAAAAGTACACAGGATAGCGCCCCCTACACTATAGCAAAAAATAGTTTTGGGGGTGGACATGCCCTTTAAGTATCTAGTGGTGTGGCTTAAAATTTGGGGTGGGGGAATGGGAATGGCCAAAAAAAATTGATGCACTACGTGCAGCATATAGAGTGCCCGGAGTTCCCCCATATATTCTCAGAACCTAGAGACTCCCCTGGTTGGCTCATAATGATTACTGAGCATGTCTCTACCTCAAAAATTGTGGGAGGAGATACACTGCAAAAGTTAAGAAGAAGAAGAAGTGGAAATTAAAGCAATTTGATGTTTTCAAGCCACATTAAAAAAAAAAAAAAAAAAAAAAAAGAAATTAATTAAGAAAAAAGAATACTGGTATTTAAGAACAATAAACACCAGTATTTCTTTTGGCCAGACTGTACCAACATTTGTTTTTAAAACATTTCGTACTATAGAAAGTGCAAATATTTCTGGCAGGAACTTACAAAACAAAAGAGCTTCCTGCAAACTCATCCAATTCCTCAGAATTACTTGGTTAGCAAAGGAAAACACGTGGTACACATGTATTCATTCTTTAACCTATGTTTTCCATATTCAAATTTAAAATCTAGGCATATCTTTGGATAATTGCCTAAAATCTGTTTAGAAGAACATATAAAGTATATATAGAAAGAGGGAGATCACAAGAGAGGGCTAAAAAAAAAGAATTGTAACTTTTTTGTTTGAGTTTTGAATTCGTGTCACCTAAGAAGACCTAATGAAGAGCAACACCCAGACTGTCCTTAAATACACTCAGTGCATTTATATAAAACTACACATTACGCCCGCTACAATAACAGGCGCTAGAAGCACAGAGTGACCCCTTAGTGTCCCATGGCCATAGTCCTCCTCCATGTCCCAAGGCCAGACCTGCAGTCTGTTTAATTGCTCTTCTCCCTCCGTATGTTTCCTATGTTTCTCCCTCTAGTGGTGAGTCAATAGGAACTGCAGACAATCTCCCTCTAGTGGTGAGTCAATAGGAAATGCAGAGACTCTCCCTCTAGTGGTGAGTCAATAAGAACTGCAGCGACTCTCCCTCTAGTGGTGAGTCTATAGGAACTGCAGTGACACACAAACACGGACACAGGGACGCACAGTTAGGGTTTTATTATATAGGATGACACATCCGGATCACATCTATTGCACCTCACTCTTCTGTTCCCACCTGCAGGTAATATACCAAATATTTCGAAAGAATGAGGAGGCGTGCATGCAGAAAGGGTGCTGCTAAGACATAATTTATTGCGACATGTTTCGGATCAATCACGATCCTTTCTCAAGCAAATTACAAACGTGTAACATCCTGTTTAAATACACCATCAAGTGTGCGTCCCTGTGTCCGTGTGTGTGTGTCCTGAGCAGGAGGTTTCCGACTCACTGTTAGAAGCAGAGCAGAGCTTATGTCACAATCTCACACAGACTACAGCTACGGGACTCTCACTCTAACTCCTCCCCTCCCTCCCAGTCACCAGCAGTCTGCAGAGATTTGTGGGTGGAGCGGCTCTGGGTCCTCCCCTCTGGGGAGGGGATGCAAGATCCAGACATCCGATCCTGAGATTCCTGACTAGGAACTTCCCAACCCAGCATGATCTCCTTCAGTAAACTTTTTTTTAACACTCACTGTGTTGTGAAGTTCCTAGAGTCCAATGAGGGACAAATTGAAGGCAATTTTTTTGACCACGCCCACTTAAAAAAAATAAAACCACCCACTTTTTGAGGTAAAAGACCACTACTGCCGCTTTACATTGTTGAGCTGACTACACTGGCTAATGAACTGAAAGGCTTAATTATGCTGGGTAATGAACTGGAGGGCTTGATAACGCTGGGAAATGAACTGGAGGGCTTGATAACCCTGGAAAATGAACTGGGGGCTTGATAACACTGGGAAATGAACTGGAGGGCTTAATAACGCTGGGAAATGAACTGGAGGGCTTGCTAACGCTGGGAAATGAACTGGAGGGCTTAATAACGCTGGGAAATGAACTGGAGGGCTTGATAACGTTGTGAAATGAACTGGGGGGCTTGATAACGCTGGGAAATGAACTGGGGGCTTGATAACCCTGGGAAATGAACTGGGGGCTTGATAACGTTGGGAAATGAACTGGGGGCTTGATAACCCTGGGAAATGAACTGGGGGCTTGATAACCCTGGGAAATGAACTGGGGGCTTGATAACGCTGGGAAATGAACTGGGGGCTTGATAAAGCTGGGTAATGAACTGGAGGGCTTGATAGCGCTGGAAATGAACTGGAGGGCTTGATAACACTGGGAAATGAACTAAAGCGCTTGATAACGTTGGGAAATGAACTGGGGGGCTTGATAGTGCTGGGAAATAAACTGGGGGCTCAATAACACTGGGAAGAACTGGGGACTTGACTAATACGCTGGGAATGAACTGGAGGGCTTGATAACCGCTGGAAATTAACCAGGGGGGTGATAACACTGGGAAATGAACTGCGAGGCTTGATAACATGGAAAATGAACTAAGCGCTTGATACGTTGGAAATGAACTGGGGGCTTGATAGTGCTGGAAAGAACTGGGGGCTTATACACGGAAAATGACTGGGGACTTGTAACGCGGGAATGAACTGAGGGCTTGATAACGCTGGAAAATTAAACAGGTGGGGTTGATAAAACGCTGGAAATGAACCAGGGGCTTTATAATGCTGGAAAATGAACTGAGGGCTTGATAACATGTGGGAAATGACCTGGGGGGCTTGAAAACGCTGGGAAATGAACTGGGGGCTTCATAATGTTGGGAAATGAACTGGGGGCTTGATAACTGTTGGGAATTTACTGGGGGCTTGATAACGCTGGTAAAGAACTGGGGGCTTGATAATGCTGGGAAATTAACTGGGGGCTTGATAATGCTGGTAAAGAACGGGGGGCTTGAAATGCTGGGAAATGACTGGAGTTTGATAACGCTGGAAATGAACTGAGGGCTTCATACCGCTGGGAAATGAACTGGAGGGCTTGATAACGTTGTGAAATGAACTGGGGCTTGATAACGCTGGGAAATGAACTGGGGGCTTGATAACCCTGGAAATGAACTGGGGGCTTGATAACGTTGGGAAATGAACTGGGGGCTTGATAACCCTGGGAAATGAACTGGGGGCTTGATAACCCGGGAAATGAACTGGGGGCTGATAACGCTGGGAAATGAACTGGGGGCTTGATAAAGCTGGGTATGAACTGGAGGGCTTGATAGCGCTGGAATGAACTGGAGGCTTGATAACACTGGGAAATGAACTAAAGCGCTTGATAACGTTGGGAAATGAACTGGGGGGCTTGATAGTGCTGGGAAATAAACTGGGGGCTTAAAAACACTGGAAAATAACTGGGGACTTGATAACGCTGGGAAATGCACTGGAGGGCTTGATAACCTGGAAAATTAACCAGGGGGCTTGATAACGCTGGAAATGAACCAGGAGGCTTGATAATGCTGGAAAATGAACTGGAGGGCTTGATAACATTAGGAAATGAACTGGGGGGCTTGATATGCTGGGAAATGAACTGCAGGCTTGATAACACTGGAAATGAACTGGGGCTTGAAACGCTGGGAAATGAACTGGGGGCTTCATAATGTTGGGAAAATAACTGGGGCTTATAACGTGGAATTAACTGGGGGCTTGATACGCTGGTAAAGAACTGGGGGCTTGATAACGCTGGGAAATGAACTGGGGGGCTTGATAACACTGGGAAATGAACTGGGGGCTTGATACGCTAGGAAATGAACTGGGGGCTTCATAATGTTGGAAATAACTGGGGGCTTTGATACCGTGGGAATTAACTGGGGGCTTGATAACGTTGGTAAAAGAACTGGGGGCTTGATAACGGAAATGAACTGGGGGGCTTGTAACACTGGGAAATGAACTGGGGGGCTTATAACATTGGGAAATGACTGGGGGGCTTGATAATGCTGGGAAATGAACTGCAGGCTTGATAACACTGGAAATGAACTGGGGGCTTGATAACGCTGGGAAATGAACTGGGGGCTTCATAATGTTGGGAAATGAACTGGGGCTTGATAACGTTGGGAAATTAACTGGGGGCTTAATAACGCTGGTAAAAGAACTGGGGGCTTGATAACGCTGGGAAATGAACTGGGGGCTTGATAACACTGGAAAACTGGGGGCTTGATAACGCTAGGAAATGAACTGGGGGCTTCATAATGTTGGGAAATGAACTGGGGGCTTGATAACGTTGGGAAATTAACTGGGGGCTTGATACCGCTGGTAAAAGAACTGGGGGCTTGATAACGTTGGGAAATTAACTGGGGGCTTGATAACGCTGGTAAAAGAACTGGGCTTTGATAATGCTGGGAAATGAACTGGAGGTTTGATAACGCTGGGAAATGAACTGGAGGGCTTGATAACGCTGGGAAATGAACTGGAGGGCTTGATAACGTTGTGAAATGAACTGGGGGGCTTGATAACGCTGGGAAATGAACTGGGGGTTGATAACCCTGGGAAATGAACTGGGGCTTGATAACCCTGGAATGAACTGGGGGCTTGATACCCTGGGAAATAACTGGGGGCTTGATAACGCTGGAAATGAACTGGGGGCTTGATAACCCTGGGAAATGAACTGGGGGCTTGATAACGCTGGGAAATGAACTGGGGGCTTGATAAACTGGGTAATGAACTGGAGGCTTGATAGCGCTGGGAAATGAACTGGAGGGCTTGATAACACGGGAAAGGAACTAAAGCGCTTGATAACTTTGGGAAATACCTGGGGGCTTAATAACCTGGTGAAAATGAATTGGGGACTTGATAACGCTGGAAATGAACTGGAGGGCTTGATAACGCTGGGAAAATTAACCAGGGGCTTGATAACGCTGGGAACTGAACCAGGGGGCTTGATAATGCTGGAAAATGAACTGGATGGCTTGATACATTGGGAAATGAACTGGGGGCTTGATAACGCTGGAAATGAACTGCAGCTTGATAACACTGGGAAATGAACTGGGGCTTGATAACGCTGGGAAATGAACTGGGGGCTTCATAATGTTGGGAAATGAACTGGGGCTTGATAACGCTGGGAAATGAACTGCAGGCTTGATAACACTGGGAATGAACTGGGGGCTTGATAACCCTGGAAATGAACTGGGGGCTTCATAATGTTGGGAAATGAACTGGGGGCTTCATAATGTTGGGAAATGAACTGGGGCTTGATAATGCTGGGAATGAACTGCAGGCTTGATAACACTGGAAATGAACTGGAGGGCTTGATAACACTGGGAAATGAACTAAAGCGCTTGATACGTTGGGAAATGAACTGGGGGCTTGATAGTGCTGGGAAATAAACTGGGGGGCTTAATAACACTGGAAAATGAACTGGGACTTGATAACGCTGGGAAATGAACTGGAGGCTTGATAACGCTGGAAATTAACCAGGGGGCTGATAATGCTGGGAATATAACCGGGGCTTGATAATGCTGGAAAATGAACCGGAGGGCTTGATAACACTTGGAAATGAACTGGGGGCTTGATAATGCTGGGATGAAACGGCAGGCTTGATAACACTGGGAAATGAACTAAAGCGCTTGATAACGTTGGGAAATGAACTGGGGGGCTTGATAGTGCTGGGAAATAAACTGGGGGCTTAATAACACTGGAAAATGAACTGGGGACTTGATAACGCTGGGAAATGAACTGCAGGCTTGATAACACTGGGAAATGAACTAAAGCGCTTGATAACGTTGGGAAATGAACTGGGGGGCTTGATAGTGCTGGGAAATAAACTGGGGGCTTAATAACACTGGAAAATGAACTGGGGACTTGATAACGCTGGGAAATGAACTGGAGGGCTTGATAACGCTGGAAAATTAACCAGGGGGCTTGATAATGCTGGGAAATGAACCAGGGGGCTTGATAATGCTGGAAAATGAACCGGAGGGCTTGATAACATTGGGAAATGAACTGGGGGGCTTGATAATGCTGGGAAATGAACTGCAGGCTTGATAACACTGGGAATGAACGGGGGGGGGGGGCTTGATAACGCTGGGAAATGAACTGGGTGCTTCATAATGTTGGGAAATGAACTTGGGGCTTGATAACGTTGGGAAATTAACTGGGGGCTTGATAACGCTGGTAAAAGAACTGGGGGCTTGATAACGCTGGGAAATGAACTGCAGGCTTGATAACACTGGGAAATGAACTGGGGGGCTTGATAACGCTGGGAAATGAACTGGGGCTCATATGTGTGGGAAATGAACTGGGGGCTGATACGTTGGAAATTAACTGGGGGCTTGATAACGCTGGTAAAGAACTGGGGGCTTGATAACGGAAATGAACTGGGGGCTTGATAACGCTGGTAAAAGAACTGGGGGCTAGATAACGTTGGGAAATTAACTGGGGGCTTGATAACGCTGGTAAAAGAACTGGGGGCTTGATAATGCTGGGAAATGAACTGGAGGTTTGATAACCTGGGAAATGAACTGGAGGGCTTGATAACGCTGGGAAATGAACTGGTGCTGGAGAACGTTGTGAAATGAACGGGGGCTTGATAACGCTGGGAAATGAACTGGGGGGCTTGATAACCCTGGGAAATGAACTGGGGCTTGATAACGTTGGGAAATGAACTGGGGGCTTGATAACCCTGGGAAATGAACTGGGGGCTGATAACGCTGGGAAATAACTGAGGGCTTGATAACCCTGGGAATGAACTGGGGGCTTGAAACGCTGGGAAATGAACTGAGGGCTTGATAACCCTGGGAAGTGAACTGGGGGCTTGATAAAGCTGGGTAATGAATTCGAGGCTTGATAGCGCTGGGAAATAAACTGGAGGCTTGATAACACTGGGAAATGAACTAAAGCGCTTGAATAACGTGGGAAATGACAGGGGGCTTGTAAATGCTGGAAAATGAACTGGAGGGCTTGATAAACATTGGGAATGAACTGGGGGCTTGATAACGCTGGGAAATGAACTGCAGGCTTGATAACACTGGGAAATGAACTGGGGGGCTTGATAACGCTGGGAAATGAACCGGGGGCTTCATAATGTTGGGAAATGAACTGGGGGCTTGATAACGTTGGGAAATTAACTGGGGGCTTGATAACGCTGGTAAAAGAACTGGGGGCTTGATAACACTGGGAAATGAACTGGGGGGCTTGATAACGCTGGGAAATTAACTGGGGTTCATAATGTTGGGAAATGAACTGGGGGCTTGATAACATTGGGAAATTAACTGGGGGCTTGATAACGCTGGTAAAAGAACTGGGGGCTTGATAACAGAAATGAACTGGGGGCTTGATAACGCTGGTAAAAGAACTGGGGGCTAGATAACGTTGGGAAATTAACTGGGGGCTTGATAACGCTGGTAAAAGAACTGGGGGCTTGATAATGCTGGGAAATGAACTGGGGGGCTTGATAATGCTGGGAAATGAACTGGAGGTTGATAATGCTGTGAAATGAACTGGAGGTTTGATAACGTTGGGAATGAACTGGGGGCTTGATAACGCTGGGAAATGAACTGGGGGCTTGATAACATTGGGAAATGAACTGGGGGGCTAGATAACGCTGGGAAAATGAACTGGGCTTGATAACGTTGGGAAATGAACTGGGGGCTTGATAACACTGGGAATAATACCTGGGGGGCTTGATAACGTTGGGAAATGAACTGGGGCTTGATACACTGGGAAATGAACTGGGGGCTTGATAACGTTGGGGAAAGAACTGGGGGCTTATGAGTATGTGAAAGAAGCCAGAAAACATGCTGTGCCTGTTACTGAAAACCCCAGATGGATGTGTAAAACAGGTACCCCTCTCACCCTGCCCCCATGTACCTCACTGCCCCCATGTAGCCCCACTGCCCCATTCAGCCCTCACTGCCCCCATGTAGCCCTCACTGCCCCATGCAGCCTCACTGCCCCATGTAGCCCTCACTGCCCCCATGTACCCTCACTGACCCCCTGCAGCACCCCTCACTGACCCCTGCACCCTCACTGACCCCCTGACCCCTCACTACCCCCTTACCTCACTGTATCTTACTGTTTAACTAAGTGCAATTCCATTGTGGGGTTTGTTTGCAGTAACGGCCCTTCAGTGAGGGAAGGGTTAATAAGTTGCCTGTTTACAGAAACAAACCCTAGATGGACATTGCAGAGTTCCATGCAGATCCAATCTCTCTCTGTACTGACCTAGAGTCCTAGACCATGTGTTTGCACTGTCTCTGATGTATCCCCAGCTACCAGAATTTTTTCTGAACAAATAGGCTAGCCCCATCCCCAGCAGGCAGGAACTGAGGCTCCAACACACATCTAATACAGGGTCCTAAAGCCTGCAGATTCACTTCCGGTTTCTGATTTTCAACAAATTTTTGGCCAGACACTGGGAAATTGCAGAAAAACGGTTGGGTGCCAGGACAGCGGAAAGGACCCCAAAACGGACAGTCCCGCCGAAATGGGATGGTTGGGAGCTTTGATTTTGGTTGTATTATAAGTTTTAAACCAGAAGCCCATTACTATAACAGCTTTTTGAGCCAACATCAGTGTAGTGTAGGCCTCTGGTTTTGCAATGTGAAGTGCCTATGGACAGTTGTACTAGCTAGTACAAAATAAAGCCCCATACCATCGGATCCAATGGTATCAGGGCTTTATCATCACCCTGTTGGTGGCTTTCCTGAAATTTTCATCAGCTGCGTTAGTCACCCTATAGAGGAGTTGGCTGAATGCTCAGGAGCTGCGTGCATTCTGGCCATTTTTCAAATGAAATAAATAGAGAGAGTATACGCATTAGATCTCCCTTACTCATATGCAAATAAGGAACAGAGACTTCTGGCTCTAGCCCTATCATTCAAACACAGAATAAATATAGATAAAACATTTCCACTATTCAGGGATGTTTCCTGTGGAGTTTGCCTTGATGTCTTGATGGCAGATTCCCCCCCGCCACAGTTCTTAAGTTATTTTCACATACATGGCATGTTTTCACTGAGCGTTTTTATAGTGGATACAGACGTTGATTAATCGTCTTTGTTGCTAACATCTGGATCCACTAAGAAGTAGCCTATCACAATGTAAATAGACAACAGTTTGCTGAACTTTGAAATTCATTTCAATGCTAATCTCTATATTTTGCAAACATTGTTATGGTACAGTTTCCATTAACAAGTGTACAGCAGCTTGACTGGAAACTCTACCTGCAGCCAAACAATTTCAGGAAGAGTCAATAAAAGTACTTAAAATGGTGCTAATTTTGCCCCAACCAATCAGATCTTATTTAACATTTGAAAGCTAACATCTGATTGGTGGGGCAAAAGTAGCACATTTTAAACAATAAAAATTTTATCGAATCTCCTGAAAATGTTTAATTACTAAAAAGACATTACTCTCAAATGAATAAATAGCCTTTGTCCTGGTTTCAAACCAGGTTTTGTTTGGAACTACAGATCTAATGGAAATTTTGGAACTTGTAAAAAGATCAAAAACTTAAAGGGCATGTCCCCCCCCAAACCTAAAATTTAACCTACTGCCTCACTGTGTAGTGTTCAAAAATCCTCATCTTACCCCTCTTCCTGTAATGTCTGTAATGTTCTGGAGTAGGGAGCCATTTCTGGTGTAATATGTTTCCGCCTCTAACTATTCCTTGTAGAGTTTCTATGAGGGCAAGCATGCTCAGTAATCACTATGAGGCACACTGAAAGAGGAGTTCCCATCATGCAATCACCTGATTTACATGAACCTCTCTCCATTCTAGCTATAGCAAAACTGCACTAGCAGAAGATATTCAGATTGGATATCTAAAGATAACTATTGTTTTGGTATAGATGTCCTTTTATACCTGTTACCTTAAAGGAAATGTGCAGAAGTGCTTGCACCATTTGAAAGGTCTTTTTACTTATGTGCTCCTGCCACGTGAATGGCGGCAACTAAAGAGTTACTATGTTACGTAACATAGTAACTCTTTAGTTGCTGCCATTCCAGTGGATTACCCAACCATTCACTTTCTGTATAATGAGGTATCCAAGTTGGGTTTTCCTGTCTATGCAGTGCTCGGGGCAATAAGAAATAATGTCCCTGCTCAACAAGCACAGGAATTAACTGTGATTTAGCATTTTTAAGCTATTTTTTATTTATAATAAGCTTATATTGTAAGTGGATATATATTTAGTCATCAATCATCTCATTATTGGGGGATGCTTATATAATGTAAGTAGCAGGGCCTGCATTCTTACAACCCTGGTTGTATTTACACTGCATGTTTTCAATATACAACCCTATCCCTATCTGCCCTTTGCTATTTGAGAGTGCTTGTCAGGTAATTGTGAAACTAGTAGGCAACTACATACCGTAGGCACTTGGTTGAGTCATTATTTTTTGCAGGCTATTTGACAATGAAAGCATTTCAGGCTCTGTAATCAAATCACTATATTATCATTTATCTGTTATCAATACAACATTTATGTGCAGTTTATGGACTGCTATATAACACACCCTAGGTATGAAACCCCAGAGCTAAAGAATCATTTGGCAGTCCAATGAAGCAACCAGCCTCTACTTGCAAATCGCTACCTAAATACAAGGCAAGACCTGCTAGTTTGAGTGTGATTAGAAACTGAGCTTCTCTGAGATTTCATCTGTTTTATAGTGTCTCATAAACACCCCCCCCCAAAAATCTGATTGGTCTAGATAACAATCTTAAATCGGATTGGATCTTGGATTCTTAGACCAATCAGATATTGGGGGAGGGTTTAGGAGTCACTACAAACATGAATGTCAGTAAGGAGAGCTAGTTTCAGTTTTGCATTTCATCTGAGATTTATAGTTTTTTCTGAGGCAGGTAACTGGGATATAAGCTTGATTGAGTGATTCTGACTGAGTAGCTTTTCTTTCCAACTACCGGTAAATACTCCACAGAGACTTCAGTAACCAGAGCTATTTATTGTATTGGAATATCGGTTCCACAATTTCACAGAAATACTCCAGTAATAAACAGAGGGAGATGATTGCAAACCAGTCTAGAGGCAACATGGTAATCAACGGGATATCAGAAACATGCGCAAGCTGAGTGTGAATAAATTCAAGTGTAAGCAACCAGTTCTGTAATAAATGCAGGCCCTGCTTGTAACAAATGTTGTGTCTTACATAGCACAAACCAGCAGCGATCAGGCACTCCATTCCAAGCAGGGGAATGCCTAAGTGCCATCAAAAGTTTCAGACCTGTGAGTACCTTTGTATTTCTGTGTATATATATATATATATATATATATATAATATATATATATACCATTGAATAAACTGACACAAACATGCTACTTGCACTCAACAATACAGATCATGTAGTTTAATGACTATAGAAGTAGGGAATGGGTTAAAGTAAATCCCAGAATCCCAGTGGCACTCGCAATCAGTTGCTCGGATTCTGCATGTTTAATTAATAAATGGAGAAGGGGCTATTTTTTAACCATTATGCAAAACCCTTCTGATTGTCATATCTCCATAGACTACAGAACACTGCCCACTAAAGAGGAAGAAATCAATTGCTACACCCATAAGAAACACAAAAATGAAAATAACTTGATAACTGTCCAAAAAATAATGAAAGTATATGTCAAGTACACAGGATGGCGCCCCCTACACTTATCAAAAAATAGTTTTTGGGGGTGGACATGCCCTTTAAGGTATCTAGTGGTGTGGCTTAAAATTTGGGGTGGGGAATGGGAATGGCCAAAAAAATTGATGCACTACGTGCAGCATATAGAGTGCCCGGAGTTCCCCCTAGATTCTCAGAACCTAGAGACTCCCTGGTTGGCTCATAATGATTACTGAGCTGTCTCTACCTCAAAAATTGTGGGGGAGATACACTGCAAAAGTTAAGAAGAAGAAGAAGTGGAAATTAAAGCAATTGGATGTTTCAAGCCACTAAAAAAAAAAAAGAAATTAATAAAAAAAAGAATACTGGTATTTAAACAATAAACACAGTATTTCTTTTGGCCAGACTGTACAACATTTGTTTTTAAAACTTTCGTACTATAGAAAGTGCAATATTCTGGCAGGAACTTACAAAACAAAGAGCTTCCTGCAAACTCATCCAATCCTCAAATTACTTGGTTAGCAAAGGAAAACACGTGGTACACACATGTATTCATTCTTTTAACTATGTTTTCCATATTCAAATTTAAAATCTAGGCATATCTTTGGATAATTGCCTAAAATCTGTTTAGAAGAACATATAAAGTATATATAGAAATAGGGAGATCACAGAGAGGGCTAAAAAAAAGAATTGTAACTTTTTTGTTTGAGTTTTTGAATTCGTGTCACCTAAGAAGACCTAATGAGACAACAACCCAGACTGTCCTTAAATACACTCAGTGCATTTATATAAAACTACACATTACGCCCGCTACAATAACAGGCGCTAGAAGCACAGAGTGACCCCTTAGTGTCCCCCTGGCCATAGTCCTCCTCCATGTCCCAAGCCATCCCTGCAGTCTGTTAATGCTCTTCTCCTCCGTATGTTCCTATGTTTCTCCCTCTAGTGGTGAGTCATAGGAACTGCAGACAATCTCCCTCTAGTGGTGAGTCAATGGAATGCAGAGACTCTCCCTCTAGTGTTGAGTCCAATAAGAACTGCACGACTCTCCCTCTAGTGGTGAGTCTATAGGAACTGCAGTGACACACAAACACGACACAGGACGCAACAGTTGGGTTTATTATATAGGATGACACCTCCGGATCCATCTATTGCACCTCACTCTTCTTTTCCCACCTGCAGGTAATATACCAATATTTCGAAAGAATGAGGAGGCGTGCATGCAGAAAGGGTGCTGCTAAGACATAATTTATTGCGACATTTTTCGGATCAATCACGATCCTTTCTCAAGCAAATTACAAACGTGTAACATCCTGTTTAAATACCCCATCAAGTGTGCGTCCCTGTGTCCGTGGTGTTGTGTCCTGACAGGAGGTTTCCGACTCCAACTGTTAGAAGCAAGAGCAGAGCTTATGTCCCACATCTCACACAGACTACAGCTACGGGACCTCCCTCAACTCCTCCCCTCCCTCCCATTCACCAGCAGGTCTGAATATCTTGTGGTAGGAGCGGCTCTGGGTCCTCCTCTGGGGAGGGGATGCAAGATCTAGGAATAGATTCAAGAGAGAAAAATATTATTCTCCCTCTTTACAAGGCACGGTAAGGCCTCATTTGGAATATGCGGGGCAGTTTGGGAATCCCATATACAAAAGAGGACATGTTGGAAATGAGGCAGTCAAGAGGGCACTAAAATAATAGAGGAATGTAGGGGCGGAATAGGCGGCAGATTAGACAAGTTAGGGTGTTTACAATTGCGAAACGACGTTCGTGGGGACATGATAAACCTTATGACAAAATATATTAAGGTCATACAATGAAATCTTGGTGCATGTTTACTAATAGGTCATATCAGAGGACTCGTGGAATTCCTGAAGGTTGGAAGAAAAGAAGTTTCAGCTTCAGGTTAGGAAGGTTTCTTTACAGTGAGAACGGGGAAACTGTGGAACTGTCTTCCGCAGATGTGGTAATGGCAAGTTCATGAAAGCTTTAAAAAGGCCCTGGATAAGTTCCTAAAACTAAATAATATGAGAATTACTGGGATTAATGAATATAGATCTGGTTGTGATCCAGGAATTAATTCAGATTGGCCGTTGGAGTCCAGGAAGGAATTTCCCCCCCTTTTAGCTGTTTTTTTTGTGCTTCCTACTGGATCAGTGTGAGGAAGGGTTAATAAAAAAAAAAAACAAAAAAAGAGGGTGGAAGGGTGGACTTGCTGAACGATGTCGTTATCAACCTTAATACTAGGTACTATATTTAGTTCTAGTCCTCCCTTAATAGCGGGGCAGATAGCAAACTGACCAGCATTTAAATATATTCCAATTGTAAGACTAGGACAGTTGTAAATAACAAGTACATATGAAAAAATGTTAGTGCGTAGCCAGCAAACTTATAAACAAGAAAATGACACAAACACAATGGACATCTCCAGTTTAGATATAAGCTTATGTACAACACAAAGAGGATGGGGGGGGGTTGTTTCAAACTATTGGCTTGTTCTCAAATTATTAAAGAAAACATTCTGTATTCACTGCCTTCCAGGGAGGGAAGGGTGTAGTTGATAACCATTTCTGTGAGTTGGGACTAAGCCAGTTAATCTTTATTAAAATAAAAGCCTTTACTGCAGCATCCTTAAAGGGACACTATACTGAAAAAAAATGACTTTTCCTCATCTTTTCCCAGCACAGTTACCTCAGGAGCAGTATCCCCTCCCATTTTAACCACTCCCACTTCCATCTACCTGACTGTTTTTCCACAAACCAATTGTCAAAACTGCACACAGCATTCCAAACTGTCAAACCTGTCACCAGAACATAGTTTCTGAGAGCAAGGCACTAGAGTGACACTGCATGTGTTAGATTGGTGGATATCAAAGAAATAGGGGGCAGAGCAACAAAAAAAAACGATACGTGGTGGTGGGAAGAATTATAATTCCAGTAATGGTCCAATTAAATTCATTATAGATGCCCTTTAACATCCTCTCCAGATAACAACTCCAGCATTCTAGGTTTACCTTGTAGTGAGTAATTCGGAAAGTTGCAGTTTCAAACACTAGGAGGACATAGTTGAGGATCCAAAATAACAGACTTAGATAAAGATGGGAGATTCTCCAAGATGCCTGACGAATATATCCGTTAGACAGAGAAAAAGGTTCTTTAAGGAGATTGGTCAGAAGTTCATCATTGGCATGAATCTTACCATCGTATCTAAATTTTTCGGGGTTACTGCAGTTCGATAACACCTGATTGTTGCTGCAGATTAACAGCACAGGGCAAATGTCTGCAACCTTTATTTGCATCGCCCCTCGAACAGTGTTTCCAGTTAGATCTTAGGACATTCAGAAATCACATTATCCAATCATTTTAACCGATTCTTTGTGAATTAAATAACATCAATGTTATCAGATGTCTATTTAATATAACATACAAATACCGTCAATAAGTACCACGAGTACAGCAAATGAAGGCCAAGATGTAACATCCGAGTTTCCAAGTCCTTAGTGTATCTTGGGACCTTTAAACGAAAACACCCTTTTGTATTGCCGTGTAATTTCAGGAGTTATGGTGATTCAGAAAAAAATTTTTTTGAAAAAACCTTAAGTAAAACTGCTTTTTAATGCTCAATGTGGACTTGTTTAGTGAAGCTCCTACATAGTGTTAAATAAACAATCACTTTTAAACAATGTGCTGCTGTACTGGCTGGTGTAAATATGAATTTATTAAGCAATAGTCTGAAAATGTTTACAATCGTCTAATCCATACTGTAATAAACAAACACAGTTCGGCTTTTTAAATTTGTTTTAAGTTCACAGGAAGAGTTTTTTCTTACCGTATTTCCGCTGTCAATGCCAGTACCAATCAGACAAACGATATAGTGAAGAAATATAAAGATCCTTTTTTCAATTCTAGATCCTCGCTGTGTTTATAGAATAGTCACTCTCCAAGGCCACCAACATAATTCATGAAATGGACAAAAAAGCTCGGTCTACCATCCTAGTACGTCTTTTATAGTCATCTTAATCCAGCCCACCTCTCTTCCTGTAGGAATATAGGAAGTGAATAGCCAGTCACAGGAAATCATGCTAGGCTTCGCCATTGGTCAGGTAAAAATGAATATAGCGTGTAAAACTAAAAACAACAGGTTATCCTCCATTTACTAGAGAGATGCATTTTCATCGCTGTGTAACAGATCCCCAACATTATTCAATATTAAATATAGAATCACAATTTAAAATACACACAATATTTGATTACTTGAGAGAATTGTTGGGGATCTTATGACTTTGTCAAGTAAACATAAAAATGTTGGGCAATGTTGCAACTGTCTTAATAAAACATTAATACATATTTTGAATATTGTAAGTTTATAAATGATCTATTTTGTTTCATTTATCCAAGTATCTCTATCGCAGAACATTCCAATTAAAAACCCATTGTGCAGATTTTTATTGATGATTTTAGGTTATCAGATCGGTATATGTGAATAAAATACGGCAGTAGTCAAGGCAGACCCAAAAAGTTTGCGTTGCTTGCACTGGGGGGCAGTGGTACATTGGGTTAAGGATGGGTGTGAAGAGGATTAGTAAGAGGTTAGAAATGGTCCAACTTCCTACAATGTTTGGTTCGTTTGACAAATTCAGTAAAAGTTTGGCAGTTTGATGTATTAAAGTCAATGGGGGAAAAATAGTTGAAAAGTTTGGGTTAAATGCAGTTAAAAAGCAACTATGGTAAACGTATTGTAAAGGGCGCGGGACCTGAGAAATGTCTGGGGAAACACGTACACAATATCACAAAAATTGTTTTTCACCACTAACAGCCCGATGCCACCAAGAGACGAATTGGAAAACCCAGTGCAAAACGCCGGCAATGAAAAATGCCGCAGGTTCTCTCTGTGCATCCTAAGTGCTGGATCTATTTAGGCACTTTTAATGCACTATAATTGTTTTAAAGTGCCACAATAGAATGCCATTTCAGCAGTAGAACAACACTGCGGTGGAGATGCGGCACGTTTACTTTTGGCAGTAGCTATGCGCTGCCGCAATGAATGTGAGTTAAGTCACACTAACCAATATAATTGTTTCGCTTAGTGTGGGGGTCTCGGGCTGGAGAACTAGAACTAATCAGTTCTTTTGGCTTAGGTTTCAGTTATATGCTGATGATACACAAAATTTACTTGTTCCACCCCCACAATAACCTCTGAAGTTCATGCACAAAATCTCTAAATTCTGCTCTCTATGTTTCCTGGAGGGGCGAACCACCGACTTAACCATCTTAATCTATCTAAAACCTAATAATCTCCCCCCCCCTAAAACTAGGACTAAGTTCCACCCTCTTCATCTCTGTTGACAATATGCATTACACCAGATGAATCTGCATTGCTGCTTGAGTAACGTTGACACATCTCTTTCCTTCCATCATACATAACAAGCACATAGGATATGTAATTTTCTCCATCGCAATTGCAAGATCCACCTTTTCTTCTCGCTCCATACTAAAATGGCTCATGCATGCCCTTATTGAATCTCCTGTCTTGACTTACTGTAAAATTTTGCTTCTTGGTCCCCGGCCTGTAATCTCTCTCCTCTCCAGTGTAATCTTAAACCGGCAGCTCAGATCATATAAACTCTCCTCAAAGAGAACTGCAACCACGATACTTTCAGTCCATAGGGTAGCTTCCCATCAAACAAGAATATATTTAATACCCTTGTCACTCTACTGCCACCTCCCTACTTTATCTTCTCAATTGGTACCTTATGTTCCCCGCATTACCTCCCGTTACTCGCTAGGAAATCTACTCCCCAACGAAACTGTTCCTCTGTCTTAAATCATTCTCTCTTGGCGTCCATTACATGTGGAAATTCTCTCCCTCTCTCGCTTCATATGTATATGTTGTTTGTATTCTTAAAGGCAATAAGTGTCCTAATTCAAATTTTTAAAAACCTCATCTAATAAAAATATACTTCATCCCATCCCCCAACCATATTGTGTTTCTTTTTCCAATCTGTCCTCAGTTCTGTAGATATTAAGACTTGTAATTTTTAAGATTCCGCGGGAGGGGAGAGGAAACTGGCAATAACGGCATGTATAGCTCTTTCTCTCACGCCCTCTCCTGCTTGAATTACCATATCCCGGTCCTCCCTTGAAGTAAATACCATATCCACGGGTCCCCCCTATGAGTAAAATTACAATATCCCTTTAAACTATAAAACAGTACAGACACTTGGCCAACTTCCACTAGGTGTAATGGGTTAAGTTCATACCACATGCGGATCGTGGGGGCCGACCCTAAACACACGATGTGTGTGAATGTCCATTTCAGCTGAATAAATCGTGCTGTGGATGGCACTTTATCGCCCAAAACGTCGTTCAGTCGGGGATCAGCCCAACTGGCCTGGCGGATCTCCGAAATGAGCGGCCGTTTCGCCTTATTAAAGTGCCCATCACGGCACGATTATCGAAGGATCAGCGATCCACGCATGGTATGAACTTAAGAATATGATGTTACTGGCAAATTCCAAGGAAATGCGAAATGTCTATACTAGTACCACATTATAATTATTAATAAAGTCAATTAATCTTCAATAAATACTGGGTGAAACTCTCAGAAACCAGTAATCAAGAAAAAAACTTTTATACCACTCTCCCAAACACATGTAAAAGCCCATAATTAAAGTTATATGGTAAACAAACCTTGTATTATACAGAAGCTGACAGACAGAGTATGTAATTAGGCAGGGCTGCATTATTGTTAAATCGATTTTATTTGTAGTGTGATCATTCGAACTCAGCTCGGCTTACTAAAAACAGAACTAGGACTTGCTGAAGGCCTCCTCTGGCTGTTTATTACGTCTCCTTGGCACACCCCCCAATATGATTGGTCAATAAATACAAGAAACCATCAGATTTAAGATGTCTGGGACCAATCAGATTTTGAGAGGTGTGTTTATGAGACACTACGTATATAAAGCTCATGAAAATCCTCAGAGAAGTCAGTTGGAACGAGCAGTCAAAACTAGCGGTCTTGCCTTTGTATGTAGGTTAGAGAGTTGCATGTAAGTGGTTGGGCTTATTAGTGGACTGCAGCAAGAATAATCTTAGCTCCTAGGTTTATTGCCTAGGGTGTCAATGTGTAGCCAGTCCATAAACGCAAATACATGCTGATATAACAAATAAAAATAGATTTTTGTTTGCAGGAGCCTGTGAGCTTGCTTTACTTTAGCCAAATTAGTCTGCAAAACTGGTGAAGCTAGCCTAATATTAATATCAAAGGTGGCAACAAAAATGAAAGTTTATTGCAGACACTTCTGCACATTACTTTAAGGTAACAGGTATAAAAGGGCATCTATACTAAAAAAAATAGTATCTTTTATATTCCAATCTGAACATCTTTTGCTAGGTGCAAATTTTGCTATAACTGGAATGGACACAGAGTTCATGCAAATTCCTGTAAATTGGCAGATGGAAGGAACCCCCCTTTCCAATGGCTGCATCTTTAGTGATTATGAGCATGCTTGTCCTATAGGACAGACGAGGTCTGGAAGGAGGGTGGTTAAGTTGGGAGGAGAGATACTGAGTCTGAGCACTAAATTACTGTATAAGACTGGAATTTGCAGCGACAACACAAACCTCAGAGTATGTGACTACTCACATGTATTATTTATAGAATTAAGATGAGGCAAAGTCATTTTTTCCACTATAGTGGACCTTTAAGGCCTTATTTTAAAACACTTTACTGACCTTTACCCCTCAGATCCATGCACTGAAGGGCATCTCTTCTTTTCAGACCAGTCTCTTATTCAAGGAATTTGGTCAGTAAATGGCACCCTTATCCTCACAGATAATATTAATTGAAACAATTAATTAAAAAAAATTCCTGTAGCCCAAATCTCTGAATCAAGTGCTATTAACTGTCAGTCATTCTGAAAAAACCCTAAAAGCTCAGATGTAGCATATGCAGTGGGTAGCTATGCAATATTCCATAAAAGGGAGGACCTAAATCAAATGTACACATCTCATAACGTTCATTTTAGCTTCCACTAAAAAACACCAAGTGTAAGATACTTTTTTACCACTTTATAAAAGTGTTTAAGTCTAAAGCCACAACTAGAGCATGTCAAGAGGAAACTCGAAGAAACATGCATGATTGTGCACGTTTCCAGATGTTTTTGGCTTGTTGCCATGTGCTGCAATCACACAATTGACTTTATATTATTGCTCCGAGTACACCACATTTTTGACGCAGTTTTTCTGTTCCCTTGTGAAGATTCCAATCTTACTTTAAGGTGTGCATGGATTCAGAACTGTTGCTTGTTGGCAGTTTGCCAACTTGAAAGAGCCAAATCACTGTCTTCTATTTATTCAATCTTCTCTTAGTCTTCCCACCCATTTTTTGGACTTTTTTGCGCAAACATTTAAAGGCGTTTTCTTATAAGCAGTTAAAATGAAAAGTACTTGGGACAGAGATATAGGATTGGCTTAATTCTCCTCCCCAATAGGTTTCTGTGAGGAGGCACCCAGCCACCAATCTTCTCTGGCGTCTGCCACTATATTTAATACGGAGTAGTCCGGCAACTTACGGGGCTAATGAAACACCTGTGTGTAGATCCTAACGAAATGATATGGTGAGGTAGAAAGTAATCAATCCTATCCTCCCTGCCCCAGGTACTTTCCATTTTTAAAAAAAGCTAATTTTTACAAGTATTGTTTATCTTAATGGGAGATCAGGCTTAGGCCGTATTATAAAGACGCTTCTAGCACAACATGCATTTAACGATCAGTAAAAAAGGATTGTTATTTACGATCAAGCTTAAAGGAGAACTAACCAAAAGTTTTTATACTCCTCAATCTGAAATATACCTCTTAAAACACCAATAAACTGTAAATTAGCAATCGGTAAAATAGCATAAAAGTAATATTTAAACTTGAGAAACTGAATGAAATAACTGTGAGTACAGTTGACGGCCCACACCCTAATCTGTGAAACATGATCCCTTGCCATTCTGCCTGTTAAAAAAGGATTACTAGAGGCTACTAGTGGGTGGACAACTAGTGGGTTGTTGACCAATCAGTGTCCTCACCTCTCATATTAATATTGTATTGAGAAAATGTAACCCTTTTCTAACATGAAGGTGTGTTTGTATTAATTCCACAGTGCACGTATAGGCACAGTGTGGTCACTGACCATTCATTAATCATATTAAATATGGAGAGGTGAGACACTGTTACTGCTTTTATAACAAGAGTCAATTTTGCTCTGCGGCTTTTAGTCTGTTCTTAACGATTGTTAATTTACCGATCGGGAAAAATCTAGGATAACTAAAACAATCCCATAAAAATTTTTTACCCAATTGCAGGGTTTACTACGGTAGGTATTTTTACAACCGAAGTTCGGTTTGTTAAATGTACGCTCCATCGTAAAATAACTAACAGCCTAAGAATACAGAATGGGGTCAGCACTGGAGGTTTACTCGATTGCAGATAGGCTCGGGTAACCACAGTGAGTTGAAAAGGGTTGAAGGTCAGATCGGTTGAGGCTTGGGGGTGAGGACTAGGTAGCAGGTTTGTTAAAATTGCGATGCAGTTGGGATTCATTGGGGAAAAAATGCTAGTTATTATGAATATTTATTTAGGTTTGCCAATAAAGGGACATTAATCTATTTATGCCAAATTCCTGCTGTGCTTTTAATTTCCTATAAAAATTAGCAAGTAGTTAGGGCACTAGGTCGCAAAGAGGGAAATACTGGTTGCCTCTACAGGTATTATACCAAAATATGTAGGTCAACAAAAAAGAAAGGAGAAAGAAAGAACCGTGGCACTCAAAACTTAGTCAGAAATATATAAAACCCTTTATTTGCTTAAACCATGGGGATTGTACAAGAAAACCACTTAAAAACGAATACCCATAACCAAAAACAACATACTAGCAACACAGAAAACCCCCCCTATATATGATGTGAAAAACGCAGAGCGAGATAAATATTAAAGTGAAACAATGTGCAGGACAAAGTAAGCAGCATAAATATATCCAAAAATACATACCAAAATATATACAAAAAGACAAAAGTCAATACACAAAAGAAGGTCCATATAAAGTCTCTACGATATAAATATCCTGCGGTATATAAATAGTATCTTCAAGGACTCACCTTCATTATAGAGCAGTGCAAAGGTCAAATCATCAGTAAAATAACAGACCTAATTGCTAATGCAAAACGATGTAGAAAAGCGTATTATACGTATTCTATCTGATACACAAATATCACGTGTGCCCTCAATGCGGGACCCATGGATGAGGTGATGATAATGATGAAACAGACACATAAAGTACAATCAGCATAGAGGGGAAGAGAGGAGCCAGCACCGAATCCAGACGCAATTCGTTCACATTCCGTGAACGGTGGCAATGGCGTGCGTTGTCAATTCCATTCCCACTGAACTTCATAAAGGTATCAAGCAGCCAAAAAAACGGAGACGGTTGAGACACTGATACATGTTTTAGCAATTTCTATTCACTAATGTGTTAATATCTTGAAAATTATGCTAAACCATTTGCCCACCTATTTTATAGTAGCATGTTAGGACTAAGGGATTTTGCAGCCACCGGATGTTGTTTTTTCACAGAGGCGGACAAGCAAATGTGTGTCACACACACATTTATCTCAACAACCCTTTAGGACCAATGGGTCCCAACCCAGGGGGAGGGCAAGCAATTGAGCTCTCAAAGAAATCCCCTGCTTTGTATCTAAACCAAACCTACTATCTCACATCAATTAGAATAGTGAATCAAATATAGATTGTGCTTAAAATCTGCCTGAAACACCTTCAAATAGGAACAAGAAGTTTTTTTTGTCCAACCATGTTCAAAAATCATTTGGAGCAATAATTCATACCTCCCAAACATTTGGAAAGTCACAATGAGGGACAAATTGAGGCAATTTTTTGACCACGCCCACTTAAAAAAAATAAAACAACCACTTTTTTGAGGTAAAAGACCACTACTGCCCGCTTTACCTTGCAAATGTTGAGATGACTACACGCGAAATGAACTGAAAGGCTTAATTATGCTGGGTAATTGAACTGGAGGGCTTGAACGTGGGAAATGAATCTGGAGGCTGATAACCTGGAAAATGAACTGGGGGCTTGATAACACTGGGAAGGAAATGAACGGGAGGGCTTTAATAACGCTGGGAAATGAAACTGGAGGGCTTGCTTAACGCGGGGAGGAAATGAACTGGAGGCTTAATAACGCTGGGAAATGAACTGGAGGGCTTATGATACCGTTGTGAATGAAATGAACTGGGGGGCCTTGATAACGTGGGAAATGAGGAAATGAAAAATGGGGGCTTGATAACCTGGGAAATGAACGGGCTTGATACGCTGGGAACTGAATTGGGGGCTTGATAAAACCTGGGAAATGAAACTGGGGGTTGATAACGCTGGGATGAATGAACGGGGGGGCTTGATAACGTGGGAATGAAACTGGGGGCTTGATACCATGGGAAATGAAATGGGGGCTCTTGATAACGCTGGAAATGAACTGGAAGGGCTTGGATAACACTGGGAAATGAACTGGAGGGCTTGTTAAACTGAAATTAACTCTAAAGCGCTTGATAACGTTGGGAAATGAACTGGGGGGCTTGATAGTGCTGGGAAATGAACTGGGGGCTTAATAACACTGGGAAGGAACGGGGAACTGATAACCGCGGGGGGAAATGAACTGGGAGGGGCTGATAACGCTGATTGGAAAATTAACCAGGGGGGTGGATAACACTGGAAAATGAACGCAGGATTGATAACATGGGAAATGAATAAAGCGATGATACCGTGGAAATGAACTGGTGGGCTTGATAGTGCTGGGAAATGAACGGCGGGCTTAATAACATGGGAAAGGAACGGGGACTTGAATAACGCGGGGAAATGAACTGGAGGATTGAAAAACCTGGAAATTAAACAGGGGGGTGATAACGCTGGGAAATGAACCAGGGGGGGCTTCTCATGCTGGAAAATGAAGGAGGGCTGATACATTGGGAAATGACTGGGGGGATTACGCATTTCGCCCCTTGTCCCCCCTGCCAACGGGGGGCTTCATAAGTTGGGAAAGAACTGGGGGCTGATAACGTTGGGGAATTTACGGGGGCTTGATAACGCTGGGTAAAGAAACTGGGGTGGGCTTGATAATGATGGGAAAGAACTGGGGGCTGATAATGTGTAAAAGAACTGCGGACTGATAATGCTGGGACTGCACTGAGGAAAGTATTGCAACGGGGAGCCGGAATGCACCCTGCAGGCCACGGAGGGCTGGCAGCGGAGAAGACTCTCGCTCACGCCCCGTGCCCTCCCTGGTGCCCCTGTGCTGAAAACTGGAGGGCTTGATAACGTTGTGAAATGAACTGGGGGCTTGATAACGCTGGGAATGAACTGGGGGTTGAAACCCGGGGAAAATGAACTGGGGGCTTGATTAACGTTGGGAAATGAATGGGGGCTTGATAAACCCTGGGAAATGAAGGCTGGGGGCTTGAACCCTGGGAACTTGAACTGGGGGCTGATTTAACGCTGGGAAATGGAACGGGGGGCTTGAGAAAGTGGGTAATGAAATGGAGGGGCTTGATAGCGCTGGAAATGAACTGGAGGGCTTGTGATAACACGGGAAATGAATAAAGCGCTTGATAACCGTTGGGAATGAACTGGGGGGCGTGTTGGATAGTGCTGGGAAATAAACTGGGGGCTTTAAAACCACTGGGAAATGAACTGGGGAATCTTGAGTAACGTGGGAAAGTGCAAGGAGGGCTTGATAATCGGACGGAAAAATTAACCAGGGGGCTGAACGCTGGGAAATGAACCAGGAGGCTTGTTGGGATAATGTGGAAAATGAAACTGGAGGGCGTGATAACATTAGGAAATGGAACTGGGGGGCTTGATAATGCTGGGAATGAACTGCAGCTTGTAACACGGGGAAAGGAAATGGGGGGTGCTGATAACGCTGGGAAATGAATGGGGTCTTCATAATGTTGGGGAAAGGAACTGGGGGCTTGATAAAGCGGGAATTAACTGGGGGCTTGATAACGCTGGTAAAAGAACTGGGGGTGATAACGCGGGGAAAATGAACTGGGGCTTGCGTGATACACTGGGAAATGAAACTGGGGGCTGATAGCAGGAAATGAATGGGGCTATCATAATGTTGTCGAACTTGATAATGCATGCCGGAACTGCCCCGCCCTGCCTGATTAATGGGGGCTTGATAACGTTGGTTTAATTAAAAGAACTGGGGGCTTGCTAACGGAAATGAAAAACTGGGGGGCTTGATAACACGGGAAATGAATGGGGCTTGATAACATTGGGAAATGAACTGGGGGGCTGGATAATGTGGAGAAATGAACTCAGGCTGATAACATGGGAAGGAATGGGGGCTTGATAAACGCTGGGAAATGAACTGGGGGCTTCTAATGTGGGAAATGAACGGGGGCTCTGATAAAGTTGGGAAATTTAACTGGGGGGCTTGAATAACGTGGTAAGAACTGGGGCTTGATAGCTGGGAATGAATGGGGGGCTTGATAACCACTGGGAAATGAACTGGGGGCTGGATTACCGCTAGGAAATGAACTGGGGCGTTCATAAGGTTGAGAAATGAACTGGCCGCCTGATACGTTGGGAACTTACCCTGGGGGCCCCTAGGATACCCCCGCTGTACCTGACCTGGGGTCCTGATACCTTTGGTCGCCATTACTGAGGGCTTCTGTTCACTTGATAACGCTGGTAAAGAACGGGGGCTTGATAATGTGGGATTTGTTTTTTTTTGTTTCTGGAAATGAACGGGCAGGGTTGATTGAGAACGCTGGGGAAAATGAACTGGAGGGATTGATAACGTGGGAAATGAAATGGAGGGCTTGATAACGTGTGAAATGAACTGGGGGCTTGATAACGCTGGAAATGAACTGGGGGCTTGATAACCTGGAAATGAAATGGGGGCTTGATAACCCTGAATGACTGGGGGCGTGATACCCTGGGAAATGAAATGGGGGCCTTTGATAAAACGCTTGGAAATGAAAGGGGCTTGAACCCTGGGAAATGAACGGGGGCTGCTTGATAAACGCTGGGAGGAATGAACGGGGGCTGGATAAAGTGGGTAAGAACTGGAGGGCTTGATACGGCTGGGAAATGAACTGGAGGGCTTGATAACACTGGGAAAGGAACTAAAGCGCTTGATAACGTTGGGAAAGAACTGGGGGTTAATAACACTGGAAAATGAATTGGGGACTTGATAACGCTGGGAAAAGGAAATGAACTGGAGGGCTGGATAACGGCTGGAAAATTACCCAGGGGGCTGATTAACGCTGGAAGGAACTGAAAACCAGGGGGCTTGATAATTGATACTGCTGGGAAAATGAATGGAGGGCTTCTAAATGGGAAATGAAATGGGGGCTTTGATAACGCTGGAAATGAAAAACTGCAGGCTGATAAAAAACCACTGGGGAAATGAACTGGGGGCTGATAAGCTGGGAAATGAACTGGGGGCTTAATAATGTTGGAAATGAACTGGGGGGCTGATAACGCTGGGGGGAAATGAACTGCAGGATTGATAACACTGGGAAATGAACTGGGGGGCTGAAACCCGGGGAAATGGAACTGGGGGCTTCATATGTTGGGAAATGAAACGGGGGGGGCTTCATAATGTTGGGAAATGAAACTGGGGCTTGATAATGCTGGGAATGAACTGCAGGCTGAACACTGGAAATGAATGGAGGCTTGATAACACGGGGAAATGAACCTTAAAGCGCTTGATAACGTTTGGGAAATGAACTGGGGGGTTGATAGTGCTGGGAAATAAACTGGGGGCTGCTTAATAACACTGGAAACTGAAACTGGGGGACTGATAACGCTGGGAAATGAACGGAGGGCTTGATAACGAGGGAAATTACCAGAGGGGCTTGATAATGCTGGGAATGAACCAGGGGGCTTGATTAATGCTGGAAAGAAACGGAGGGCTTGATAACATTGGGAGAAATGAATGGGGGGCTTGATAATGCTGGAAATGAACTGCAGGCTGATAACACGGGAAATGAACCTAAAGCGCTTGATAAGTTGGGAAAGAAATGGGGGGCTATGATAGTGCTGGGAAATAACGGGGGCTTAAAACACTGGAAAATGACTGGGGACTGAAACGCTGGGAAATGAACTGCAGGCTTGCTAAAACTGGGAAATGAACAAGCGCTTGATAACGTTGGGAAATGAAACTGGGGGGCTTGATAGTGCTGGGAAATAAAATGGGGGCTTAATAACACTGGAAAATGAACTGGGGACTTGATAACGCTGGGGAAATGAACTGGAGGGCTTGATAACGCTGGAAAATTAACCAGGGGGCTTGATAATGCGGAAAATGAACCAGGGGCTTGAGAATGCGGAAATGAACCGGAGAAGGGCTTGATAACATTGGGAAAGAAAATGGGGGCTGATACTGCTGGAAATGAATGCAGGCTTGATAACTGGGAAATTGAACTGGGGGGGGCTTGAAACGCTGGGAAATGAACGGGTGCTTCATAATGTTGGGAAATGAACTTGGGGCGTGAAACGGTTGGAAATTAACGGGGGGCTTTGATAAACGCGGGTTAAAAGAAACTGGGGGTTGATAAAGCTGGGAAAATTGAAATGCAGGCATGATTAACACTGGGAAATTGAACTGGGGGGCGTGATAACGCTGTGGGAAAGAACTGGGGGCTCATAATGTTGGGCAATGAATGGGGGGCTTGATAACGTGGGACATGGAAATTTAACTGGGGGCTTGATAACGCTGGGTAAAGAAACTGGGGGACTTGATACAGGAATGAACTGGGGGATTGATAACGCTGGTAAAAAGAGGGGGGCTAGATAACGTTGGGAAATTAATGGGGCTGATAACGCTTGGTTAAAAGAAGAAACTGGGGCTTGATAATGACGGGGAAATGAAATGGAGGTTTGAAACACTGGAGGAAATGAACTGGAGGGCTTGAGACCGGCTGGGGAATGAAATGGAGGGCTTGATACGTTGGTGAAGTGAAATGAACTGGGGGGCTGATAACGCTGGGAAATGAACTGGGCGGCGTGAATAACCTTGGAAATGAAACTGCAGGGTCGGGAAACGTTTGGAAATGAACGGGGCTTGATAACCCTGGGAAATGAACTGGGGCGTGATAACGCTGGGAAATTAACTGAGGGCTGAAACCCTGGGAAATGAACTGGGGGCTTGATAACGCCTGGGAAATGACTGAGGGCTTGATAACCCGGCGAAGGTGAAACTGGGGATTGATTGATAAAGCTGGGAATGAATTCGAGGGCTTGATATGCGCTGGGAAATGAAACTGGAGGGATGATAACACTGGGAATGAACTAAGACGCTTGAGAAGTGAGGACAAATAACCAGGTGGCTTGATAATGCTGGAAAATGAACTGGAGGGTTGATAACATGGGAAAGATTGAACTGGGGGGATTGATAACGCGGGAAATGAACTGCAGGCTTGATAAACACTGGAAATGGGAACTGGGGGCTTGGATAACGCTGGGAAAAATGAACCGGGGGCTTCATAATGTGGGAAGGAACTGGGCTGATAAAAGTCTGAAATAATCGGGCGCTTGATAAGCTGGTAAAAGAAACTGGGGGCTTGATAAGCACGGAAATGAAGGGGGGGCTTGATATGAACGATGTGGGAAATTAATGGGGCTTCATAATGTTGGGAAATGAACTGGGGCTTGTAACCTTGGGAAATTAACTGGGGGCTGATAACGATGGTTAAAAGAACTGGGGGCTTGATAACAGAAATGAACTGGGGCATTGATAACGCTGGTAAAAGCAACTGGGGGCTAGTACGTTGGAAACTTAACTGGGGTGATAAACGCTGGTTAAAAGAATGGGGGCTTGATAATGATGGGAATGAACTGGGGGGTTGATAATGATGGGAAATGAACGGGAGGTTGATAATTGTGTGAAATGAACGGGGGGTTTTGATAACGTTGGGAAAGGAACTGGGGGCTTGATACCGCTGGGGAAATGAAAACTGGAGGGCTGATAACATTGGGAAATGAAATGGGGGGCTAGATAACGCTGCGGAAATGAAAATGTGGGCTTTGATAAGTTGGGCAATGAAATGGGGGCTTGATAAACACTGGGAAAATGAACGGGGCTTGCTACGGGGCTGATAACGTTGGGAAATGAATGGGGCTGATAACCCTGGGAAATGAAAATGGGGGGCCTTGATAAGTTGGGAAAGAACTGGGGGGCTTATGAGGATGTGAAGAAGCCAGAAAACCTGCTGTGCTGTTACTGAAAACCCCAGATGGAGTGTAAAACAGGTACCCTCAATCAATGCCCCATGTATAGCCCTCACTGCCCACATGTAGCCCTCACTGCCCCATGAAAGCATCACTGCCCCCATGTAGCCCTCACTGCCCCAATGCAGCCCTCACTGCACCCATGTAGCCCTCACTGCCCCCCAGTACCCGTCAGACCCCTGCACATCACGACCCCCTGCACTCAACTGACCCTGCACCCCTCCACTAACCCCCTGGACCTCAATGTATCATAACTTGGCTAGAGTTACCATGCCTACTCCCCCAGGGCACTGCAAGTCATTGGTGGGGGTTTGTTTGCAGTAACAGGCCCTTCGTGAGGGAAGGGTTAATAAGTTGACCTGTTACAGAAAACAAACCCTAGATGGAATTGCAGAGTTCCATGCAGATCCAATCTCTCTCTGTACTGACTAGAGTCCGACCATGTGTTTGCTGCACTGTCTCTGATGTATCCCAAGCTACCAGAATTTCTTTTCTGAAAACAAATAGGGCTAGCCCCATCCCCAGCAGGCAGGAACTGAGGCTCCAACACACATCTAATACAGGGTCCTAAAGCCTGCAGAGGGCACTGCGGGGGGGGGAGGGCAACAAGGGGGGGCAAGACACGGGGAAGGAAAGGGCAGAAGAGAAAAAACGCGGGGGGGGGGGGCCAGGAAAGCAAATCGGACCACCCCACCCAGCACCCCACCCCACCAGCACCCGCGGAAAGGACCCAAAAAACGGACAGTCCCGCCGGAAAATGGGATGGTTGGGAGCTTTGATTTTGGTTGATTAATATTAAGTTAAACCAGAAGCCCATTACTATAACAGGCTTATTGAGCCACATCAGCTGTAGGGTAGGCCTCTGGTTTTGCAATGTGAAGTGCCTAGGACAGTTGTCACGAAACTAGTGTACAAAATAAAGCCCCAATACAATCGGATCAATGGTATCAGGGCTTTATCATCACCCTTTGTGTGGTGCTCTTTCTGAAAATTTTCATCAGCTGCGTAGTCACCCCTAATGAGGAGTTGGCTGAATGCTCAGGACTGCGTGCATTTCTGGCCATTTTTCAATGAAATAAGATAGAGAGAGTATACGCATTAGATCTCCCCTTACTCATATGCAAATAAGGAACAGAGACTTCTGGCTCTGACTAATCATTCAAACACAGAAAAATTAGATAAAACATTCCACTATATTCAGGGATGTTTCTGTGGAGTTGCCTTGATTGTCTTGATGGCAGATTCCCCCCGCCACAGGTTCTAAGGTATTTTCACATAACGGCATTGTTTTCACTGTAGGTTGTTTATAGTGGATACCAGACGGTGATTAATCGTCTTTGTTGCTAACATCTGGATCCACATAAGAAAGTAGCCTAACTCACAACTGTAAATAGACAACAGGTTGCTGAACTTTGAATTCATTTCATGTAATCTCTATATTTTTGCAAACATTGTTATGTACAGTTTCCCATTAACAAGTGTACAGCAGCTTTGACGGGAAAAACGCTACCTGCAGTCCAAACAATTTCAGGAAGATGTAATAAAAGTACTTAAAATGGTGCTAATTTTGCCCCAACCAATCAGATCTTTTAAATTTGAAAGCTAACATCTGATTGGTTGGGGCAAAAGTAGCACCATTAAACAATAAGAAATTTATCGAATCTCCCTGAAAATGTTATACAAAAGACATTACTCTGTCAAATGAATAAATAGCCATTTGTCCTGGTTTCAACCAGGTTTTTTGGAACTACAGATCTAATGGAATTTTTGGACTTGTAAAAAGATCAAAAACTTAAGGAATGGCCATCCCCCAAACCAAAATTAACCTACTGCTCACTGTGTAGTGTTCAAAAATCCTCATCTTACCCCTCTGCTCCTGTAAATCGTCTGTAATGTCTGGAGTAGGAGCCATTTCTGTGTTAATAATGTTTCCGCCTCTAACTATTCCTTGTAGAGGTTTCTATGAGGGCAAGCATGCTCAGTAATCACTATAGGCAGCACTGAAAGAGGGAATTTCCCATCATGCAATTCACCTGATTTACATGAAAACTCTCTCTCATTCTAGCTATAGCAAAAACTGCACTAGCAGAAGATATTTCAGATTGGATATCAAAAGATAACTATTGTTTTGGTATAGATGTCCTTTTAACTGTACCTAAAGGAAATGTGCAGAAAGTGCTTGCACATTTGGAAAGGTCTTTTTACTTATGTGTCCTGCCACGTGAATGGCGGGAACTAAAGAGTTACTATGTACGTAACCTAGTAACTCTTTAGTTGCTGCCATTCCAGTGGTTACCCAACCATCACTTTTGTATAATGAGGTATCCAAGTTGGGTTTTCCTGGCTATGCAGTGCTTGGGGCAATAGAGAATAATGTCCTGCTCGAACAGCACAGGAATTAACTGTGATTTAGCATTTGTAAGCATATTTTTTTATTTATAATAAGCTTATATTGTAAGTGGATATATATTAGTCATCAGATCATCTCATTATTGGGGGATGCTTATAGTAAATGTAGTAGCAGGGCTGCATTCATTACAACCTGGTTGTATTACACTGCATGTTTCAATATACAACCCCTATCCCTATCTGCCCTTTGCTATTGAGAGTGCTTTCAGGTAATGTGAAACTAGTAGTGAAACTACATACCGTAGGCACTTGGATTAGTCATTATTTTGCAGGCTATTTGACCAAAGGAAAGCAATTCAGGCTCTGTATCAAATCACTATATTATCATTTATCTGTATATCAACATTTATGTGCAGTTTATGGACTGCTATATAACAACACCCTAGGTATGAAACCCCAGAGCTAAAAGAAACATTTTGGCAGTCCAATGAAGCAACCAGCCATCTACTTGCAAAACGCTAACCTAAATACAAAGGCAAGACCTGCTAGTTTGAGTGCTGATTAGAAACTGAGCTTCTCTGAAGATTTCATGCTGTTTATAGTGTCTCATAAACACCCCCCCCCCAAAAAATCTGATTGGTCTGATACAATCTTAAATCTGATTGGATCTGGATCTTAGACCATCAGATATTGGGGGGGTTTAGGAGTCACTACAAACAGTGAATGTTCAGTAAGGAGAGCTAGTTTCAGTTTTGCATTTCATCTGAGAGTTTATAGCTTTGTGCTGAGGCATGTACTGGGATATAAGTTATTGAGTGATTCTGACTGAGTAGCTTTCTGTCCCAACTACCGGTAAATACTCCACAGGAGATCTGGAGTAACAGAGCTATTTATGTATTGGAATATCTGGTTCCACAATTTCACCAGAAATAATCTCCCAGTAATAGAACAAGAGGGAGATGATTGCAAACCAGTCTAGAGAGGAAACATGGTAATCAAAGGATATCAGAAACACATGCAGCAAAGCTGAGTGTGAATAAAATCAAGTGTAAAGCAACCAGTCTGTAATAAATGCAGCCGTTGTAAAAAATGTTGTGTCTTACAAGAAGCAAACAGCAGCGATCAGCACTCCATTCCAAGCAAGGAAATGCCTAAGTGCCATTCAAAAGTTTCAGACCTGTGAGTACCTTTGTATTTCTGTGTATATATATATTATATATATATATATATATATATATATATACCATTGATAAACACGACACAAACATGCTAACTTGCACTCAACAATATCAGATCATGTAGTTCTAATGACTATAGAAGTAGGGATGGGTTAAAGTAAAATCCCAGAATCCCAGGTGGCACTTGCAATCAGTTGCTCGGATTCTGCATGTTTAATTAATAAATGGAGGAAAGGGCTATTTTAACCATTATGCAAAACCCTTCTGATTGGTCATATCTCCATAGACTACAAGACACTGCCCACTATAAGAGGAGAGAAATCAATTGCTACACCCTAAGAAAACACAAAAATGAAAAAACTTGATAACTGTTCCAAAAAAAAATATGAAAGTATATGGCAAAAGTACACAGGATAGCCCCCTACACTATAGCAAAAATAGTTTGGGGGTGGACATGCCCTTTAAGTATCTAGTGGTGTGGCTTAAAATTTGGGTGGGGGAATGGGAATGGCCAAAAAAAAAATGATGCACTACGTGCAGCATATAGAGTGCCCGGAGTTCCCCATATATTCTAGAACCTAGAGGACTCCCTGGTTGGCTCATAATGATTACTGAGCATGTCTCTACCTCAAAAAATTGTGGGGGAGTACACTGCAAAGTTAAAGAAGAAGAGAAGTGGAAATTAAAGCAATTTGATGTTTTCAAGCCACATTAAAAAAAAAAAAAAAAAAAAAAGAAATTAATTAAGAAAAAAGAATACTGGTATTAAGAACAATAAACACCAGTATTTCTTTTGGCCAGACTGTCAACATTTGTTTTTAAAAACATTTCGGTACTATAGAAAGTGCAATTTTCTGGCAGGAACTTACAAAAACAAAGAGCTTCCTGCAAACTCATCCAATTCCTCAGAATTACTTGGTTAGCAAAGGAAAACACGTGGTACACAGTATTCCTTCTTTAACCTATGTTTTCCATATTCAAATTTAAAATCTAGCATTATCTTGGATAATTGCCCTAAAATCTGTTTAGAAGAACATATAAAGAGATATAGGATGGAAGATCACAAGAGAGGGCTAAAAAAAAGAATTGTAAATTTTTTGTTTGAGTTTTGAATTGTTGTCACCTAAGAAGACCTAATGAAGAGCAAACACCCAGACTGTCCTTAAATACACTCAGTGCATTTATATAAAACTACACATTACGCCCGCTACATAAACAGGCGCTAGAAGCACAGAGTGACCCCTTAGTGTCCCCTGGCCATAGTCCCCTCCATGTCCCAAGGCCAGACCTGCAGTCTGTTAATTGCTCTTCTCCCTCCGTATGTTTCCTATGTTTCTCCCTTAGTGGTGAGTCAATAGGAAATGCAGACAATCTCCCTCTAGTGGTGAGTCATAGGAAATGCAGAGACTCTCCCTCTAGTTGTGAGTCAATAAGAACTGCGCGACTCTCCCTCTAGTGGTGAGTCTATAGGAACTGCCAGTGACACACAAACACGGACACAGGAGACACAGTTAGGGTTTTATTATATAGGATGACACATCCGGATCACATCTAGTTGCACCTCACTCTTCTGTTCCCACCTGCAGGTAATATACCAAATATTTCGAAAGAATGAGGAGGGTGCATGCAGAAAGGGTGCTGCTAAGACATAATTTATTGCGACATGTTTCGGATCAATCACGATCCTTTCTCAAGCAAATACAACGTGAACATCTGTTTAAATACACCATCAAGTGTGCGGTCCCTGTGTCCGGTGTGTGTGTGTCCTGAGCAGGAGGTTTCCGAACTCACTGTTAGAAGCAGAGCAGAGTTATGTCACAATCTCCACAGACTACAAGGGCACGGGACTCTCACTCTGACTCCTCCCCTCCCTCCCAGTCACCAGCAGTCTGCAGAGATTTGTGGGGGGGCGGGTCTGGGTCCTCCCTTGGGGAGGGGATGCAAGATCCAGACATCCGATCCTGAGATCCTGACTAGGAACTTCATAACACAGTGAGTGTTAACAAAAAGTTTACGAGGGATCATGCTGGGTGGGAAGGAGAGGTCTGGGGACAGATGACATGCGGCAATGTCATGTACTCTATTCCTGGGTCTGGGACAGAGGGGTGGTGTGACCTGGGTCTGGGACAGAGGGGGGGCCTGGCGTTCGGGACAGAGTGAGGGAACCTGGGTCTGGGACAGAGGGGCCCTGGGTCTGGGCAGAGGAGGGGGGCCCTGGGTCTGGGACAGATGGGGGACCCTGGGTCTGGGACACGAGGGAGGGGACTCTGGATCTGTGACAGAGGGGGGGGCCTGGGTTGGGACAGGTGGGGGCCCTGGGTTGGGGACAGAGGGGGGGGTGGGTCTGGGACAGAGTGGGGGCCCTGGGTCTGGGACAGAGGGGGGGGGGCCTGGGTCTGGGGCAGAGGGGGCCCTGGGTCTGGGACAGAGGGGGGACCGGGGTCTGGGACGAGTGGGGACGGGAGTGACAGAGTGGGGGTCTGGGTCTGGGACAGAGGGGGGTGGGACCTGGGTCTGGGAATGAGAGAGGGTCCTGGGTCTGGGAGAGGGGGGACCCTGGGTCTGGAAGGGGGAAGAGAGGGGTCGGGTCTGGGAGAGAGGGCGACCCTGGGTCTGGGACAGGGGGGCTGGGTCTGGGACAGAGTGGGGACCCTGGGTCGGGACAGAGTTGGGACCTGGGTCTGGGACAGAGGGGGTCTGGGTTGGGACAGAGGGGGCCCTGGTCTGGAGAAGAGGAGGGGCCCTGGGTCTGGGACAGATGGGGGACCCTGGTCTGGGACAAGAGGAGGGGACTCTGGATCTGTGACAGAGGGGGGGCCTGGGTCTGGGACCGAGTGGGGGGCTGGGCTCGGAAAGAGGGGGGTCCTGGGTCTGGGCAGAGGAGGGGCCAGGGTTGGGACAGAGGGGGGCTGGGACAGAGGGGGACCTGGGTCTGGGACAGAGTAGGGGCTCTGGATCTGTGACAGAGGGGGGGTTGGGTCGGGACAGAGGGGGGGACTGGGTCTGGGGAGTGGGACCTGGGTCTGGGAGAGGGGGGACCCTGGGTCTGGAAAGGAGGGGATCTGGGTCTGGAGAGAGGGTAGGCGGGTCTGGGACAGGGGGGCTGGGTCTGGGAGAGTGGGGGGACACTGGGTCTGGGACAGAGTGGGGGACCCTGGGTCTGGACAGAGGGGGGGCTGGGTCTGGGCAGAGGAGGGAACCTGGGTCTGGGACAAGAGGGGGCCCGGGTCTGGGGAAGAGAAGGTGCCCTGGGTCTGGGACAGATGGGGAACCCTGGGTCTGGGACAGAGGGAGGGGACTCTGGATCTGGGACAGAGGGGGGGCCTGGGTCTGGACAGAGAGGGGGGCCCTGGGTCTGGTACAGAGTGGGGACCTGGGTCTGGACGGTGGGCTGGTTGGGACAGAGGGGGGGCCCTGGGTCTGGGCAGAGGGGGGACCCCTGGTCTGGGACAGATAGGGGTCTTGGATCTGTGACAGAGGGGGGGTCTGGGTTTGGGACAGAGGGGGTGGGACCTGGGTCTGGGAATGAGAGGGGGTCCTGGGTCTGGGAGAGGGGGGGACCTGGGTCTGGAAGAGAGGGGGGTCTGGGTCTGGGAGAGAGGTGCACCCTGGGGTCTGGGACAGGGGAGGCTGCATCTGGGACAGAGTGGGGGACCCTGGGTCTGGGACAGAGGGGGGGCTGGGGCTGGGACCAGAGTGAAGGAACCTGGGTCTGGGACAGAGGGGGGCCTGGGTTGGAGAAGAGGAGGGCCTGGTCTGGGACAGATGGGGGACCTTGGGTTGGGACAGAGGGAGGGGACCTGGATCTGTGACAGGGGGGGCCCCTGGGTCTGGGACAGAGTGGGGGGGCCCTGGGCCTGGGACAGAGGGTGGGCCTGGGTCTGGGGCAGGGAGGGGCCATGGGTTCGGACAGAGGGGGGTGGACAGAGGGGGGACCTGGGTCTGGGACAGAGTAGGGGACTCTGGATCTGTGATAGAGGGGGGGTCTGGGTCTGGACAGGGGGGGGGACCTGGGGCTGGGACAGAGTGGGAGGTCCTGGGTCTGGAGAGAGGGGGACCCTGGGTCTGGAAGAGAGGGGGGTCTGGGAGAGAGGTAGGCCCTGGGTCTGGGACGGGGGGGCTGGGTCTGGGACAGAGTGGGGGACCCTGGGTCTGGGACAGAGGTGGGGACCTGGGTCTGGGACAGAGGGGGGGCTGGGTCTGGACAGAGTGAGGGAACCTGGGTTGGGACAGAGGGGCCTGGGTCTGGGGAGAGGAGGGGCCCTGGGTCTGGGACAGATGGGGGAACTGGGTCTGGGACAGAGGGAGGGGACTGGATCTGTGACAGAGGGGGGGCCTGGGTGGGACAGAGTGGGGGACCCTGGGTCTGGGACAGAGGGGGGCCTGGTCTGGGGAGAGGAGGGGCCCTGGGTCTGGGACAGAGGGGGGATCCTGGGTTGGGACAGGTAGGGGACTGGATCTGTGACAGAGGGGGGTCTGGGTCTGGAACAGAGGGGTGGGACCTGGGTCTGGGACAGATGGGAGGTCCTGGGTGAGGACCTGGGTGGGCATGGGAGGTGGGTTTAAGGGGGGCCGGGTCGGGGGGATGGGGGGGGGGGTGGGGGGGGAGGGGGGGGGGGGGGGGCGGGGGGGGGGGGACCTGGGTCTGGAAGAGAGGGGTCTGGGGTCTGGGAGAGAGGTGGGCCCCGGGGTCTGGGAACGGGGGGACTGGGTCTGGACAGAGGGGGGGACCCTGGTCTTGGACAGAGGGAGGGGACCCTGGGTCTGGGACAGAGGCTGGGGCTGGGGGCCCTGGGGCTGGGACGGGGGGGCTGGGTCTGGGACAGAGAGGGGCCCTTGGTCTGGGACAGAGTGGGGGACCCTGGGTCTGGGACAGAGTGGGGGACCCTGGGTCTGGGACAAAGGGGGGGATCCTGGGTCTGGGACACTAAGAGGGAACTGTGGCCTTGGGACATGGAGGATGGAGGCACTCTGGGCTTCTAGCGCCTTTTATTGTAACAGGCTTAATGTCTAGTTACAAACATAAGATTCCAAGGCATAATTTACATATATGAACTGTCTTAGTTAAAAACTGTATATCATATTCAATTGCGTAGTATTTATAAAACAACAGTTATTAAAACTTAGATGATAATATTATTATTAAATATAAAGTGACTTGTGCATAAATATACCATATACAAAAACCTATATGTGATATATATAAAATATGACCTGTGTTTAAATTACTATATATTAAAATATTCACAATATGTCATACCTAATATATCAATTATTAAAACGCATTTTACTGCATTAGAACAAATTTATTTTAAGATACCAATAAACGTACCTATCTTGGAGTGTGGTAAATCAAAAGTATGACCTATAGGAACAAAGGGCATATCTTGATATAGAAAAGGTTTAATTGACCATATGTCGTTTAGACCTATTGGATTTAAACTTTGCATCTTTTTTATCCATTTCGCCTCTGCTTGCATTAACAATTTTTTTCACATCCTCTCCTCTTATTGGTCTATTAACCTTCTCTAGGATGTACCATCTTAGTTGTGCTCCCGTGTGTCCTTTTTCTTTAAAGTGTCTTGCGACAGAAGTGTCAGATTGAGTGTCAGGGACAAAATTTCTAATGTTTCTTTGATGTTCCTGGATTCTGATTTTAACCTGTCTCTGCGTTTGGCCAATATATACCATTCCACATGGGCATTTAATCATGTATATAACCTCTTTGGTCTCACATGTGGAATGATGTTTCATTAGAATATTGAATCTCTTTGTTGGATGATTTATTTTTTCTCCCTTTATCACCGCACTACAACAATTGCAATTCAAACAAGGGAATGTACCTTTCCTTTTAGTGCCCTTTTTGTTTGTTATTAATGTTATATCTGAAGGACACAATTTGTCCTTAATATTGCTTCCTCTTTTATAGAAAACCCTTGGTTGTTCTTGCCATATTCAATGTCAGCTTGTAATATAGACCAATGTTTTCTGATAATTTGCTCAATTCTTTTACTGCATGAACCGTATTAAGAGACAAATGTCATCCTTTCTTTTTCTGTGTTACGAATTTCTGGTTCAAATAATGTTTCTCTGCTTAATTTATCTACCTCTTCCTTTGCTTGGTTTATTGTTTCTCTCCGGTATCCCCGTTTTGGGAATTTTTTACTCAGCATATTAGCCGCTGTTTTATATTGTTCACTTCTTGAAGTGATTCTTTTGGCTCTCATGAGTTGTCCTTTGGGGATACCGTGGAACACTCTGGGGTTGTGGAAACTTGTGGCATGTAACAGGTTATTCCGATCTGTTGGTTGTATATATTATCAGTATTTGTTTAATGACTATGCGTGATTCATGTTTTATGGGTATTACATATCCGTAGATAGCAGTACTCTGTGTAAACTGATCTAAATATCGGTACATACTTCGTCTTTACGAATGGAGGGGGTTTTCTTTCCTGTGTGTGTTTTCTTGTTATGTGCTTTATTGGTCACTAGGGGGACCTATTTGCCCCTATGGATGTAGATATTTGTGGATGGCATTTATGAAACTTCGATATGAGTGCCACCAACATAACTATAGATGATTGAGTTACGTGTAATGTTTGAAGTTGGGGAGACATATTATTAATGATTGAGTTAAGCTTAACTATTAATGATTGAGTTGTGCGTAAGTTGTGGGCATCTTTTGCGCTGGTTCCCTCTTTTAAGATGGCCGATAGAGGGTTGGGCGGACGTATATACGTGCATACGCACAAATTGTTTTACGTAGAGATCTAGGATGCTTCAGAGGTGGATTCAGCTAATATCGCGGGATTCTCTATCTTATGACCTGTGTTTCGCTGGCTTTTCCCCTGTTAACGTTACTTTCGGTTCCTTTTCATTGATGCCGCATAGGTTTATAAGGTGTTATTTAGTTGATGGTAATTTGCCGTTGGATGAAGTCCGATTATACGGACGAAACGCGTCCGGCTTCCTTTTAACTAGCTCTTCAAACCTCCTTATGTATCTTGACCATGCAGACGAGTGCTTAGTGGTGAGATCATGCTGGTTATGTTCGGCCATTGGTTTTAGGTGCTCCCTCCTCCTATTTTAGGGGTACTAATAGTGTTAAGGTAGCTAGCCTACATCATATGACTATTACCTATGAACCAAATTACTGTTGTATGTAATTGTATAAGAGATTATCTTTATACCGTTGTTCTATGCATATTTACAGGTCATAGTTGTATTGATGCATATGCACCACTTTGCAATGTTTACCTATGTATATACTAACATTTTCGTATGACTAGATGAATGAATATACCGGTATATTTTCTGTGTGTTGCACCTCTGTGATACTGAGGTTTGGAGATGTGTTTTTAATGTAATTTTTTTGCACCGTTTGGTCATATCCCAAGTTTATATATTTAATAAAGGATATTTTATACATTATTACAGTTTGGGTGTGCCCTGTTTATACCACTTCTGTTCTCTTCTGTTCATTATGATCTGTCGGTTGTTGGTACAGATCAGTATTTATGCCCTCTTGTCCAATTTCCACAACTACATCCAGGAAAGGGAGGCTGACCCCTGACACTGTATATGTAAATTTTATGGTAGGATGCATTTCATTTGCTTTATCCACCATTTCATACAGTATGTCCAGAGGACCATCCCAAATTACCAGAATATCATCTACATAACGATAATATGCTTTGATATATTCTTTGTATTTATCGTTATGGAGAAACATCTTAAGTTCCAAGCTATGTACAAAGATATTGGCCAGCAATGGCGCTACCGAGGCGCCCATCGAAGTGCCTTGGCACTGCCAAAAATACTGGTCTTGGAACTTAAAGTAATTTTTTTGTAAAACTATTTGCAGACAATCTAGCAAGAAATACACTTTGCGTGTTGGTAAGTCTGTGCTTAGTAACAGCTCTTCTACACATTGTAATCCCTCTTCTTGGGGTATAGAAGTGTAGAGTGCCTGTATGTCTATTCCACATAAGACAGTTCTATTAGTGGTAGGGCCAATCTTTTGTAGCCTCGTTAGTAAGTCTGTCGTGATACGTTGCGCTAACGGTTGTAGGTAACTATCTACATACCGAGATAGGGGTTCCAATACAGAACCTATACAAGAGATGATAGGTCTGCCTGGGGGGTCCACAGATTTTTTTGTATTTTTGGGAGCGTGTATAGAACAGGAATTCTCGGATGTTCTACACGTAACCCTGCTAGTTCTTTTGTTGAAATTTGTTCTGATGTAGTAAAATGAGTTTTTATAATTGATATATTAGGCATGACATATTGTGAATATTTTAATATATAGAAATTTAAACACAGGTCATATTTTATATATATCACATATAGGTTTTTGTATATGGTATATTTATGCACAAGTCACTTTATATTTAATAATAAAATCATCAAGTTTTAATAACTCTTGTTTTATAAATACTATGCAATTGAATATGATATACAGTTTTTAACTAACACAGTTAATATATGTAAATTATGCCTTGGAATCTTATGTTTGTAATAGGTAAGAAGAAATATGGACTGTTTGTGCAACACAATTTGGTGTATTTAAACAGGATGTTACACGTTTGTAATTTGCTTGAGAACGGATCGTGATTGATCCGAAACATGTTGCAATAAATTATGTATTAGCAGCACCTTTTCTGCATGCACGCCTCCTCATTCTTTCGAAACACTCAGTGGATTGTTTTAAAGGGTCCTAGATGAGCATTCCTTTAAACGAGAATCTAAAATAGGTAATATATTTAAAAGATTAACTGAATTCAACAGATTGACAAATTTTAAACACAAATGGGGGGATGAAACGAGAGCCCCAATTATAACTTGTGACATTAGTTAAGGGGATTCTGTTAAAGTGTGTCATATTTCATTACTTCTTAAGACCAAGTCATATGTTGGCCAATAAAAATTCATGCAAACACATCTATCCATGGCTTAAATAATTTTACTTACCAATGCAATATTTCACTGCAGCTGAATTTTCTTTAAAATTCATCCAAAATTTGATTAAACATGTTTCGGTAAATTGGCCAGAATATAGTCCGTAAAACTGGCACACTGGCAATTGCTAGTCTGTCAAGTGGGAAAATGTGTACAAGGCCCAACAAGATAATCAATGTAACATCGCCAAAAATGAAAAGTGATAGTGTCTCTCTGAACATTTCCTTCAATATGTGGCATGTGCCAACATTTGTGAAACATTTCAGTCTACACATCATAATTAGAGATGGACACAAAATTGAACTCGAACCCGAGTTCGAGCCGAACTTTATGAGTTCGGACAAATTCAAATTAGTTCAGGTTTGAACTAGTTTGTTTTTCCGGACTCGGGGCTGTATTTTCGATAATTATCGTAAATTCAATAATTCTAGAATTTACGGACCATTCGCTAACCCTAGAATGTATCGTTCTCTAACCCTAGTAAGTATAGTTTATTTTCGATAACCCTAAAATGTACAGATCGTTTTCGCTAACCCTAGAATGTATTGTTAGCTAATCCTCGAATGTATCCTTCCATTTTTGGTAACCCTTGAAATTATCGTTAGTTTTCAGTAACCCTCGAAGTTATGGATAATTTTCGCTAACCCTAGAATGTATTGTTCGCTAACCCTCAAAAGTATCGTTCGTTTTTGGTAACCCTCGAATGTACGGGTCGTTTTCACCAACCCTCGAATTCATATTAGATGATCAAAAGGAACATGGGAAATAGCAGCTTAAAAGTGTATAAGCCCCATGTTATCTTAGGAATCTTATCTGGAATATGATCAGTATTTCTTATTAGTAAGTGGAATCCATTGTTCCTTATACTTGCTCATTGTTTCCTTGTACCTGGCTGACACATTGCCAAAGTACGTATAATAAAAATACTGGCATATTAAATTTGTCAAGGCGCTTTCTGTGCTTCTTCTCTTTTTACTCTTTTTTGTGCTCTTTTACAAAGGAACTTTTTTCTTTGTTGCAATAATTTCAACCAGTTTGAAAGTTTAATAAGCATACTGTAAATTTTTAAGGACTTGGGTCCAGTGTTCCGATATATGGCATTTCCAAATCAAAACCAGGTTAGTTTCAAAACCTTTATTTGTCACTAACGATCACTTTGGTTGACAGTAAGGTAAGGATTTTAAAAATCCTTACCTTACATCTCGGCTCCAAATGGTTCTCCTGCAATGCTTGTCTAAAGTCCAGGAAACAGAAGAGTAGTAGCTGTCTTCCTGTGTAAAATGTTTCAGCCTCCTTCTTGTCTTTTGAGAGGACAGTGGCATGCGTAGGGGAGCCCTTTTCCCCACTCCCTCCCTCCTGGCTCCCCCTTCTCCTAGCATAAAATCATCTAAATAAAATGTTGCCCATTCCCACCCCCTACTGCTATATTAGATGTGTAAAAAAAGAATCACAACTCTACTTACAGCTCCTCGCTCCCACAGCATTCGCAATAAGCAGCAGCTGGTTACTGAGGTGTTGCCTGGTAGAATTGTCAGTAGATGGGCATGGCAATTGTGGCTGGAAGAACAGCCTGAAGGTAGCCACAAGGGGTACATGAGCCCTGCTCATCCCCAACATCAGGTGCTGTAGGCCTGCCAGCACCTGGGAAGGCAGAACAGAGGCGATGTAGCAGTGCCACCTTGAAGTGCTGCATTATGCCTTCCCTTTGAGATGCAGGGGCGAACTCCAACACTTTACCATTATAGCGGGGATCTATAAGGGTCACCGCCCAGTACTGCTCCTTTTTTTGATAGCCTTAATCCTGGTTCCTTGCCCTAGGCAAAGGAGGAAATTGCTTAGTGCACAGGGGGACAGGAGGCTGAGGATGTCACACAGCAGCCAGGGAAACTAATATAGGGGTGAGGCTCCAGATGCTGCTGCTGTTTGTGACACAGTCTCCAGTATTTAGGAAGTGAAAGTAGACAATGAGGAGAAGGATAGTGTCTCTGAGGGAGAGCGCTCAAAGCATGAGCACCAGCCTGAACCCAGAGGCAGGAATTTGGGCAGGGGCAGCGCACCTACTGCTGCTCATAGAGATATGGCACCAATGCCATCTGGTGGCTCAGCTGTGTGGGAGTTCTTCTCATTGGCTCCAGATGACAACATGGTTGCAGTGTGCAGTCTGCAACTGCAACGTGTTAACCATGGGATGAACAGCGCAAACTTGGCCACCGCTTCTATGAGAAGGCATATGGTGCTCTACAACCTTGCCCAGTGGGACCAGTGGTCCAGTAATGTGCAAGAACCCACATGTTCCCTTCCACTTGCCCAGGTAGCCACAAATCCTACTTCCCCTCTGGCTCCATCAGCTGCTTCCTTGGTGGAAGTTAGGGAGGAGAGTCTTTGGCCCCAGCAGGACCTCGTGACACTGCTGCTGGATTGTCAGATTAAAGGCAGGTCTTCCCCAGTTGTTGGAGCAGAGGCAACAATTTTCCCCTATTCACCCCTAAACTCAGCATCTTACTGCTAGATTAGCCAAACTCCTAGCGATGCAGCTGCTACCTTTCAGCCTGGTAGACTGTGCAGTGTTAAGGGAGTTAACACAGTGGCAGGTCCCTGGCCGTAGGTACATTGCCCCCCCAGAAGGCAGTATCAACCATCTACAGAGCAATATATATACCTTGCTGAACCACAGTGTGGGCAAGCATGTCCGCATTACTATGGACACGTGGTCCAGCAAGCATGGTCAGGGTCAGTATGTGTCAGCAGTATGTCTGTTAGCCAGCAGAGACACAGCACAGGGCACAAGTGGTGGGATGGTGGTACCACAGTGGATTTGTGATATGCCAGTCTCCACCCCCTCTTCTCATCCTCTTCCTAGACAGCCCCATGCCCCCCCAGTGCCTATGCTTCGTGCCAGCTGAGTCGGTGCCATGCGGTGTTGCAGCTTCTGTGTTTTGGTGATAGGAGCCACTCCAGAGCAGGGTTGCTGGCAACACTGCAAGGGCAGGCTAAGAGGTGGCTGACCCCACACCACCTCTCAATAGGCAAGGTCGTGTGTGACAGTGCTACCAACATACTCTCTGCTCGTCGCTTGGGCAGAGTCACATAGCAGTTCCTCACCAAGTACCCTGGTCTGCAGGAGGTACTGAGGATGGCTAGGAGGGTGTCTAGTCACTTCAGGCCCACAGCTCATCTGGCAGAGTTCTGCAGCAGAATAACCTGCCACAGAACTGTCTGATTTTCAACACCCCAACCTGCTGGAATTCTAGTCTTATGATGCTGCTAATGCTGCAGAGGCAAGACATCATAGACTAGACCAACGCGTTTCCACCCACAGGGCATTGAAGGTGTGTAATGTGGAGTGCAGTCTCTATATAATAACTAAACACAGAAGCAAACAAATATTTTTTTTTTTTTACATTAACACAAAAAGCACACAGACACAGCTTACAGGAAAATCAGACAGCAAAAGCAGATAAAAGGCAGCACTGTGAGCTACACACACAGATACAGAAAGACAGTCACAAACACCTAGACCTCTAAAAGGCCTAGCACTTAGGGGGTTAGTCCTTATAAGAACTTTTGGGTCTCAAATTGTATGAATACAAGGGTGGTTAACAACAAGTGTTAGTCTACACTGAAAATTCAAACACAGAAAGCTTCAAAAGCTCAAAATGCACAAAAAAACCTCCTACAATGTCAGGTCTCCACTAAACTCTCTCCAACACACTGACAAAATGGCACTATTCAAACAGCCTTTTATACCCGAGGGGTTGGCACTGCTGAAATTAGCTGTGATTGGTTAATTTGGGACATGTGGGCAGACTGTTTTCACAAATTCATTCATTTTCGAAACCATGATCATCGATAATTCAATAGCCCTTAGTAATGCTATAGTCCTTGATAATTCAATAGTCCTTGATAATTCAATAGTCCTTGATAATTCGATTGATAATTTGATATTCCTTGAAAATTCGCTAATCATCAAGAGTTCAGAAGTGTAAAATCTGGAAGAGTTCGAAAAGTTCGGGGTCATTCGAACTGTTAAAGTTCTGCCCGAACTTCGGGTCGAGTTTGAGTTCTAGTCCATCTATAGCAATTTTTTGGCACAATTTATTTCAAAATAATTCACCACGCCTGAGATTTAACTGCATATTAGGGGCATTGCTACCTAATTTACTGTAACAAGCCTTGTTTAATACATTTCTTCTTTGTTCATAAGTTTATGTATGAGGAATTACTGTTATATGTTTTAATAGACAATCAGGGTTATTCAATAAAAGTTCTTAGCGTTACAAATGGTGCTAATTTTGCCCCAACCAATCAGATGTTAGCTTTCAAATGTTAAATAACATCTGATTGGCTTGGGCAAAATTAGCACCATTTTTAACGAGAAGAACTTTTATTGAATCTCCCTGTATATATTTAAACAACAACAAGGGAGATAAATATAATAAGGGTCTTTGGAGATTTCTAATTCTATGGTTTATTTCCAAGTTTAGCTGCTTTGGTAACTAAAGTCTATTTATTGTAGGACATTTTCTTAATGATTTACCAGAACTGACCCAGAGTGAGAACATGTAAGGTTGCCTGAACTGAAACAAAAGAAGCGTTGACACGACAGTTCTGACAATGGTGAATGCAAAGCTTTCTCTATTTAATGTGAATGGACTTTCTTTTCCTCATCCTTTCCGCTGTACCCACAGCTTTTCTTGCATATTTGCTAACTCAGTAAAAAGAAGTGCAGTATAGACTAAGGCCAGGATATCCTTAATGCTACAAAGTAATCGTTTTGCAACTAAAAAAAAAAACAACAAAAAAACTACAGAACTTTTTCTTGCCTGACATTAAATGTGCATGTCCACCCACCAGAATTTCACCTAGTCCACCCTCCAAACCTCCAAACTACAATACTTACCCATCAGAAGATCTTGGCTCGGATGTTGCCATGATTCACTGCTGCTACCTGGAATATGATGGTAGAAGATAGAAGGGGGGATAGAGCTTTGTAAACACATGTGCGATCGAGGGGTCGACCCGCAACACATGATGTGTATAAACGGCATTTTTGGCCAACTATTGGTAAGTGTAGGAGCGCTCAGTTAGGCATTATTAATGATCTGACCTGGTCGATTTAGATGGCCAAGTGCCCATACACTTACCAATAGCGGAAACGGGCATTTGTGCACATTGTGTGTGGCAGGTTGGGCTACACGATCGCACGTGTGCACAGGCATTAACATCGGAGCCAATGTCTTCCTTAAGTGACATCCTAGAGCTGGATAAGTATTGCTGTCCGGTTTCTAAATAAGTCATTTTCTAACTTGACACATATATAAAAGGGTGTGCGACTCAAATAATAATAAACCATTTTGTTCTGTTGTGCACCTTTAAAACAAAAAACTAGTGAAATCTATCTGTCCACAACCCCAACTGCTATTTTTCCCAGTTTATTACATACATTTGTAACCAGATATTTAATGGTAAGTTTTGTTCCTTTCTGTCAAATGTATCGCCTCCTCCCTCTTCTCAATGAGCTTTTTATATTCTTGAGCATATTTAGAGGAGCCAGAAAGTGAAACAGCAGTCAATCATTGGTTGTGATGTCAGCAGTTACAGCCTTAATAGACTACATGGAGGGAGGGGCCAGATTACTCTGGCAGAATGGGGAGAATATTAATCCTTGCAGATAATAATGTGCAATATATATCTGTTGGGGTTGGGAGCAGGTAACTGACAATTTACCATTTTTTTTGTTTTAAGGGGCAAATGCCCTTTAAATTAGTTTTGTCTATTTTAATGTTGCAGCTCGATGTGAAATCTGCTATATGTATAGTGGAATGTCATGGGTATTAGGCTATGCCCCCGTTCACAACTATGCAAGCTGGTTCTGAATTTGGGCATGCATGTTGACAACCAACCCCTCCCTCTTTATCATCACACTGTCATGGTTTCAATGTGCTCATGCAGATGTTAGGTTGACAAAGTGCAACAGGAATGAGGGCTTACAGATAACTGCATCTGTGACAAGGAAAACTTAAATGACCTGGAAAATTAAACCAATGCAGTTCAAGCCAGTACATAGGGTCAATAGATAGGCACATTATTATTATTATTTTGGTGGGATACCCTTTAAATCATCTACAACAGCTCCATTCAAAACTTTATAAAACCATTAGGAGGCTGTAATGTACGGTGCAGTATTCTGTCTGTCTTCCCTAAAGTGGCTGCTAAAGCCCACTGACAATTATGGTTGTTATCAGTGATGTCATAACCATCCATTGACCTGGGGATATTTATAAAGTATAAAGAGACAGCAGGGGAAAGGGAGTGGCGGGCAGTCCTAAAAACCTTAACATGTCTCAGGCATCTTCTTTATCTTCTTCTCTGTCTTATTTTTTTTCTTCTCCAATGTCTCCTTTTCTTCTTCTCCACCGCTACCTTCTTTTCTTGATTCCAGAATCTTCTGTCTTCTTCCATGTCCCAAAGATCTTCTGAGCTCCACTCAGGTTTGAATTGCTTTATATAGCATTACCACCTCCAAATATAATTGGTTAATATTCCAATCTAGGTTAATACTGTACCAATCACATCATATTTTCTCAGAAGATGTTAGGACATGGAAGAAGACAGACTCCAGGATCAAGAAAAGAAGAAAGACGACTACTGGATCAAGATAAGAAGGCAACGGAGGTGAAGATGGTGGAAAAGAAGAAAAGGAGACAGCAGAGAAGAAGATAAATAAAACATCAGACACTGGAGCATTACAACTTTTCCCTGTCTCCTATGTACCTGACTGAAGACGGAACTCTTATAAGGTTCAAAGGAATACACCTCTTGGACTTAAGCCATTATAAAGGCCTTCTACAAGGAAGTCTAGAATAAAAGAGATCTTAGGACATTCTGTAATTATTTGTTTGTTTCTGCACCAAAACTGAGTGTTGCACACTTGCTGATAAATGGCAAAGATAACAGGTTTATGACTTCTCTTGTAGGTTCAAGAGAAGCATAGGTCTCTGTTATATTTTTTTTTAATAATTTAAAGTTCTTCAAGGCCTAGAGCTATCATTATGACAAGACACTAGTATAGGCAAAATTCCAAGTTGTTGTCATAGCATCCTTGCCAATTGCTTCTTAATCCCTTGTCAGAGAGGAGTAGAGGAGTTTTTTGTTCTACAAGGTGAGTTCCCCATCTCTGACATTTTTACTGGAAGACCTGTGTATCCCGAGACCACTTATTGAGGTCTAGAAACTCCAAACTCAACCGATCCGCCCAGAGGGTTTCTGACCTAAACAGTGTTTTCTGTGGTTTCCTAAAAGTAAGCTGTCAAAGACCAGCTTTTAGCAAATCTCCCGTAGAGGAGTCCAGAACTCCTCTTTAAATGTCCAATGGGAAGATGAGGAGCCAGGCTGGTACTACAAGCTGGTCGTTGATGGCCTAGTTTGGGGAAGCTACAGGAAACCCAGGGGTGAGGACCTAGTGGTTTAGGTCACCCCATGAATTAGGGAAGGGGGTTAGTTTGGAGGGGTTGATGCTGCTCTAGTTCTCCTTCAAGAGACGATATTCTGCCCAAGTACTTATCATGTGAGAAATCTGTAGAGGTTTTTATCTTTTGTACCACTGTTATATTTATATAATATATATATAGGCAGCCACTGTGGAGTTGTCTATTTGGATCTGGACTACTGCACTTTGTTTTGTAGGAAAAGAAACAAAGCCATAATTATTTAAAAAGAGCATTGTTTTCACCTATAGTGTTTGGTAATTGCTACTCAATGTGTCCCAACTTGAATCTTTAGTGTTAAAGACATTAAAGACTAGAAATGACCTCATTCCACTAGAGGGCCTCTAACCACAAAAGGTTAGTGGAACAACTAAGGGAATAGAAATGTGTTGAGTTAATGACTTTTGATCTCTGCTTTGACAGGAATAACTTGGGGAGAGAATATAACTTGGGGAGAGAATATTTAGTAGCTTCTTCTGGAAGAAAGACCTTGTTTGCAGGCTGTGTTGAATAAGAGCCTGAGAAACTTTTGCTTACTGGGAACCAAAGGTGACTTTTCAAATTTTTGATTCAACATTATCCCCCCTTATTACTGTTGTTTGGGTTTTTTTGTAAAGGTTTTTCCAGCATTGGTTGTACAAACAGCTAATTTTTTTCATGTCAGAGAACATTTTCTAAACAAGTATAACGTATAAGCCGAGGTTTTTATTTTTTTAAAATGAGCCAAAAAAAGCTAACCTTGGCTTATACCCGGGTCAGTCATTACTTACCATGCAGCTGCAAACCAGAGAAGGAGAGACGTTGCATGTAGGAGCGAGAGTGCACAGAAGCATGGGCACGTTAGCACATAAGTTACATGCCTCTTCTCAACCCTCACCCGTCATACAGTAATGGAGGAACATGTAGGGACTGACACTCCTATCTGTGGATCAGGTAATACCAAGTGCTTATATAGAGAGTTTAAAGGTGGGCAGGTGGATTTTTCTCCCTTCTTTTCTTTCGCCTAAAAAGTTTGTTGAACCTTGCCACTACAGATGTTTAGAAACTACAATTCCAAGCAACCAAAGCATGCTGGGAGATGTAGTTTCCAAACATCTGGAGTGCCAAGGAATTGGGGGTAACTGGTTATTGGCACCAATACTGCAGTAGTGTTCATAATTTCTTCCCTCGGCTTATACTCAAGTCAATCAGTTTTACTAATTTTTCAGGTAAAAATAAGTACCTTGGCTTATACTTGGATCGACTTATATCCAAGCATATAGGTTACATACATTTTGTATTATATATCCATGCATTACATATCTGTATTTAGATTGGTATCTAGTCACTTTATTATATTATATTATATTATATTATATTATATTATATTATATTATACTGTTGCTTTAATGAATCAGTGTCTTCAGCTCAGAGCATTCACCTCTTCTCTAATTTTTTATGTTGGTTGTTTGCTTGTGAAAAAGCCTTTTTGTATATTATTCCAGAGTCTAGTGTAGCTGAGATTTATTTAAGGGTTGCTGTCTTAGTGGTTCTTTGTGATGCAGTTTATCGTTGCTATGGTTAAATGTACTAATATTGTAGTCATAAAGTCTGGAAAGCAATGTAATCCTATGGATAGTAGTCCAATAATGTCCTGCAAGTCTAAACTGCTTATCTGTAGTTTGAGGAATGGGATTCATGGTAATATGGTCTCTAAGACTCTTTTCCTCGTGTTCTAATAAGTAAATGCCTGATTTACCTGGAATGGGGAAATAAGAAATTGTGCGTCTTGGGTCTAATTCCTTGTCCTCTAGTAGTGTAAATTAAAGGGCAACTGTGTTCTTAAAACAAGTGAGGGTTAAATGAAAGCCTGCAGTATTTCCTTTATAATGAGGCAAAAATTTCATTGAATGTTCAAACTTCCTGCTTCCAGTAGGCTGAGTGACATCACCTGACCTCTGGCATGCCCACTTGCCCTGGGTAGAAGCATGCTCAGTTAAGACTTAATGCTGGGGAAATCAGAAAGTACCTGGGGAAAAAATTGATAGTTGAGAAGGGAAGCCTATTAATGCAGGCAAAGGCTGGTCACATGATTACAAGCTGGTCACATGGCTGAAAAGGAAGTGTTCAACCAGGAAGTTACATTGCTGAACTGTTCCAGCAACAACTTCTCACAAATTTTATCTAGAGATGTCATTTAGGTTTTATTTTGAAGGTGTGATGGAAAGCATTTTGTATAATTCTTGCTAGTTGGCAAGAATTTGAGACCAAAGATACCCTTTAAAGAGCAAAAAGACTCATGTCTTTTTTTGTTTACTAAAGAATGTCATTGTAGTCTAAAAGAATGTTCCCCTTCAAAGAGTAGCCTATAATTTATTTTTGGAGGGTGAATCAGTTGCCTATCAGACTATGAGACTATTCTCTAACACTGCTAATCAGATGCTAAAGAAACCATAGTAGTAGAAGACTTCTTAACTGCACCTGCTAATAATGGATCTTTAAAAGATCTTTAAGAGTTTTTCTCTAATAGTAATTGCTAAGAGTGGATCAGATTTAGGAACATTATCCCAGTCCTTTACCTCCTCAGGTTTAAAGAGAATTAGATGTTAAAATATTTCTAGAAAATATTCTATCCTGTGTCTTCCGTTCATCTAAGAACAGGAATAAAGGTAATTTTCTTAATAGCCCCAGTAAATAAATGTGATAATTTTTTTAGGTGTAAAGGTTATTCTTCTTCAACAATCTCTCTCAAAATCTCAGAAGGGGTTTAAAGGGACTGTCCACCCCTCTTTTGAAAAATTAATATGTGGTAGATTAGCCCCCAAAACCTAGACATCGTTTAAGTCTCAAGCTGTAATTCGGCTCCCACACAGAGATATTATACTTACATACTCCTCCTCGCTCCACCGCCGTGGCTCTGCACTTCCAGGTAAGGCAGTCAGTGTCGGCCGTGACTGTGACGTCACAGCTAATCACTGACTGCCATTCCTGGAGCAGTCTCCACTGCGGCTGCTCGGGAACAGAAAAAGAACAGAGCAGCCACAGTGGAGACTGGGAGAAGAACCCGGAAGCGGCGGTGGAGCGAGGAGGATGTAAGTATAACAGCCGAATTACAGCTTGAGACTTAAACAATGTCTAGGTTTTGGGGGCTAATCTACCACATATTATTTTTTTAAAAGAGGGGTGGACAGTCCCTTTAAGTCACCCTAAGTGGAAAAAAAATCTTCATCATAAATTTCTCCTTCTTCGGATGCTGAATCAGAAAGTTGAGAAGGTTGCCTATTAATAGTCTTTAGAGGGCCCTTGAACCTCTACTGAGAAATAGCCAGGATGGTCTTTTACAATTTCTTACCAACCAGACCCTATCTCCCTAAGCTGCGATACAAAGCCTTAAAGGACATGTAAATGGGGGCAAATAATTTTTTAACTAATCACATAGGAATTAGGTTTAATTGCCACCAATCTAAAATCTGTTTTCTTCTCGGACCTTCCTATCCCTTGTTTTTTTTAGCTCTGGGAGTTTTAGTTTTTAAAGAGGACGGGACACGTCTGGTCAGTAAAGAGCTGTCAACCACCCTTCCCCTGGCACACTACATGTAGAAACTCTCCGTTCTATAAAAGTAAAGCTTATTTCTCCATCACCGCATGGCTAATTGATTCAGCATTAAGATCAGGAAAGGTAATAAGCATTATCTGTTACTCTGTACCCTTTCTGTGCAGATAAACCCAATCCTGCAGTTAGCTGCTGTCTGTGTTACTTAAGTCCCAATGTAGCACTAAAGAATCCTTCAAACCTCTACAGCTAAAATAAAATCTTGATTCAAGCAGTGATTTCAGCTCCCAGTGCTGCTTACCTTCCCAGAGCAAAGCAGTTTTACTTTGACTTTCACTATAACACAAAATCACTCGGTCAATGCTATTGGCTGTAGTGGGGCACAGATCATATCCACTGCGGACGATCCACACTCTAGCTGTGCCTCAGTTTTGGGAGAGGGTGGATACATAGTGAGGAGACACGCATACCAACTAGGAATGAGCTGAACAGGACAGGGAGCACTGAGAGCACAAAGGGATAAAGTTCCTGACAGCACTAAGAATATAGAAAAGGATAAAGGCAAGTCATTTTTTTCAGTTTAGTGTCCCTTTAAGTACCTTTCCTTAAGCTGGGTACACATAGTACAGATTTTTGAAAGATGATAGACAGGATCTTGCAGATCCCGACTGTCATTTTTCAAAGATCTTCATACACACTGTACCGAGCATTCTCCCTCTAAGTTACCACAGCTGAGGGAAATTTACTGAAATTTTGAATTAGCGCTCAGGGCCACACGCTTCTTTGGAAAACTGACCACACACAGTGCCGATAAAGCCCCAATACCATTGGATCCAAATGTATCGGGGGTTTATCGGTACTGGTACAGGCACCACTCTGATGAAAATATATGCAAGGGTAAGGATTGAAGTAAAGCAAATCTGCCAAACAAATGGACCTCATAAAGGAAACCAAACAACCTGTAAAGGCAAAGGGTAAGTCAGAATTCCCTCAGAGAATCTACTGCCACCAACCATTACCCTCAAGGCTTCTAGGAACATAGTGATAGAGGCTGAAAGGTCATAAAACACTGTCAAAGTAAGGTAAGGAAGATGTATTTAAAGCTTTTGGTGTGGGTTCTACCTTCTGGTTGAAGAGACATACATCTCCATTAGAGATGGCCGAACTTCATAAAGTTCGTTCAGTTTCCGGACTTTGGTAAAAGTTCGAAAGTTCGAATTCGGACCCATTTAAGTCTATGGGGGAGTGATAGTTTGAAAAGTCCGGGTGATTTACAGCTAAACTAACAGTGGTAACTTACTGTAAATGGCTGTGGCACCTGGGAAATGGTCTGGGGAACATGTCACTGTCACCAAAACTTCTTAAACAAGAGCGGGCAATTGTCAGGTTTTGTGCAAGCTAAATTTGAGGGTTACGGCCAATTTGAGGGTTACCGAACCATACTTTCGAGGGTTACCAAAAAAAGAACAAAAAAAATTCAAGGGTTATCAAAATCGAACGATAAACTCGAGGGTTAGCGAACGCTGCATTCTAAGGTTAGCGAAAACAATCCATACATTTCAGGGTGATCAAAATTGAATGATACTTTTAAAGGTTACCGAAAATCAAAGACTACATTCTGGGGTTAGTGAACAGTATATTCTAGGGTTAGCGAAAATGATCCGTACATTCAAGGGTTACCGAAAACGAACGATACTTTCGAGGGTTAGTAAATGATACATTCTAGGGATAGCGAACTAATTTTCAAACTTGGGTTTGAGTTCGGTTTTGTGTCCATCTGTAATCTCCATATTATTATAGGCACAAAAAACAGAAACCAGAACGCAATGATATTGATTTTGCTTAATGCTCTGTGTACTTTCACTGCAAGAAAGATCAAAGGTTAAAGATTTCCTTTATTGAGACTTTCATGTCTTCTCAGTTTAACATCAGATTGTTTTTCTGCATCACTAAATGTGGAAGGTGGTTGATTGTGCAAAATGAGTTTTTCCTGTTGTCCTTCACATTTATTAGGGAACTAAAAATGAGACATTTCCCTTTCCTGTTCAGCAGTTTAAGAAGATGAGTGATGAACGGTTTGTTATCTGATATTTAGCACATGACAGACACTCTCATTTTATTGTATTTGACAAAAAAGAATCTAAGAATTGTGAAATGTTACTGTTACCGTATTTATAAAATGGCCCATTCATGATATCCTTTCAGGTTACTAAATGTTCTATTGAGGGGTTGGTTGCAGAACAGAACATGTCCACTGAACCTTTTATTGCATTACAATCTTCACTTGATCTGCAGTGTCCCTATTAAGGGCTTGTCTGCCCCAGAAAACAAATCCACATACTTACCTTCCCACCCATTATGGTTATACACTATACATTATATACATTATACACTTATCTTCCCAAGACCTCGTCTCCTCTGCAAGCTCAGAGGAGGCATGCAGGAGTGAGGAGGCATGGCCGACTTCAGAATTCCGGAAGAAAGCCAGCATGTCTTGTGGAGGGGAAAGTTAGTATTCCAGGTGGATCGGCGAACAAACCCCGACCGAATGAATTGACACCTGCGATTTTCAGCCGAAACGGCCGTTCGTCACGTGAATGCATCGTCGCCAGTGGTCGTGGCTCGTTGCCAAATTGGCCATGTGTACGAACCTTTAGGGGGAGGTGAGTAACAATAACAATCTTGAGGTTTGGTAGGGTCGGAAAGGCAAGTATGGATTTTTATTTTGGGGTTGGACATGCCCTTTTTTATTAATTATAATGCATAAATGTCCTGCTAGTCCTGTCTTCTTGTTTCACTTGTACTAAGTCCAGGGTCATTTTTAGACATAGGCCACCTATGCAAAGAGATAGGGCGCCCAGTGTTCTCCCTAGCATCTCCCTGTCAGCTTTTACTTGCTGTGTTAGAACTGCTCTCCTTGTTCTGCTGCTGCAATTTGCAACATTGTAGTGAGGAGAGAACTTGAACTTAGCTCACTCTACTTGAAAACAATGTTGCAAATGAACTGAAGGTGAAGGAAGGATGGGGGAGGATGAGCACAGCTAAAATAACTGAGGAGAACTAAAAAGGCATGCAAAACCTACTGCAGACTTTATAACATTGGCCCCTGTGACTAGCAGCCATCCCTATCCCTACCTCTTCCTTCCTTCCATCCAACTCTCCAATTAGAACTTAGAGTGGGTGAGGAGTGAACAAGTCAATGGTGGAGACATGGAAAGCAGGTACATACGGTATATCATGTCAATGCAGGCAGACGAAAGGATTAAAGGTAATACTGTGCTGGTACTGAAAGTGTTAATGGCAATACTCAGAGAAAGTGCTGGCACTGAAGGGTTAATGGCAATACTCTGAGAAAGTGCTGACACTGAAGGGTTAATGGCAATACTCTGAGAAAGTGCTGGCACTGAAGGGTTAATGGTAATACTATGCTGGCACTGAAAGTGGTAATGACAATATTTTGGGGAAGTCTGCTGGCACTGATGGGTTAATGGCAATACTCTGGGAAAGTGCTGGCACTGAATGTGTAAATGTCAATACTCTTGGAAGGCTAGACCACTCTACAGTGCTTTTAAATGCGATGGGATTGTGATCTGATCACGCTAGGGCACCAAGATGGCTAGAAATGGCCCTGACTTGCAGGGTTATTCAATAAAAGTTCTTATCGTTTAAAATGGTGCTAATTTTGCCCCAACCAATCAGATGTTAGCTTTTAAATGTTAAATACGTTCAGATTGGTTGGGGCAAAATTAGCACCATTTTAAACGATAAGAACTTTTATTGAATCTCCCTGTAAGTGAATAGAATGGTCTCAAACCCACGCTATGTACAGTACATTGGGGCAAACAGGTTTAATAAGTGGCAATGCTCCTTACCGCTTCTCCCTGAATATGTCTAAAATGAGCTGTTAACATTATTTCCAATTCATTTAATTATTTCCTCCTATATTTGAATATTTAAAGTATCACTATCATTTTATACAATACATACAAAGTTATAAAGGTCATATCATTTGGAAAAGCACATTTTCCAGATTGTGTAAATAAGGTACGATTTAACCACTGATAACCTTTAATCACTGGACAGTGAAAAATTGCCCTAAAGCAAACAGGATCTGAGGCAAACAATGCTGTGCTGTTTCGATACTTTCAGATGTAGAAAGCAAACAGAGTAAAAGATAATAGGAAATGAAATGAAGGTTAGGTCAGGAAGTAGCTTTGGTTCATTTCCTCTTCAAATTTTTTTGCATGTCAAGCACATTTTCTCCAACTGGAATTCATACAGCTCACATTCAGATAGATATGCTATATATTTTTTCTATGCTAAGATCAGTCTAGGACACCAAAATATCTCACCGTGGGACAAAGCTCTAATGGATTCTTATATCCATACAAGTCACACATCATTTTGAAATATACTTTTTTTTACTTTAGTGTAGGGAACGTTATCCTATGTACTTTTGCCATATACTTTCATTATTTTTTTGGAACAGTTATCAAGTTATTTTCATTTTTGTGTTTCTTATGGGTGTAGCAATTGATTTCTCTCCTCCTATAGTGGGCAGTGTGCTTGTAGTGTATGGAGATATGTCCACCAATCAGAAGGGTTTTGCATAATAGTTAAAATATTCCTTTCTCCATTTATTAATTAAACATGCAGAATCTGAGCAACTGATTTGCAAGTGCCACCTGGGATTCTGGGATTTTACATTAACCCTTTCCCTACTTCTATAGTCATTAGAACTGCATGATCTGATATTGTTGAGTACAAGTAGCATGTTGATGTCAGTTTATCAATGGTATATATATATATTTCAAGCTTGAAAAAGGTCAAAAACCACAACCGAAACGTCGCTGTCTACACAATATGTGTGAATAAAAATAAAATGTTCGTTTGATGGAATTGAAGTCCTTATATGTGCACTGACAACAACCAACTATATTTAAAATTCTCATCAGTAGCACCAAGGCATTCATGTCGACTAAGTGAGTGCCTAACTATACCACAGATACATAAATACATACACACACACAAAAATACGAAGGCACTCACAGGTCTGAAACCTTTGAATGGCACTTAGGCATTTCCTTGCTTGGAAAGGAGTGCTGATCACTGCTGTTTGCTCTATAGTAAGACACAACATTTGTTACAAGCAGGGCTGCATTTATTACAGACTGATTTCTTTTAGGGCTAGGCCACACTGAAACACAAACGCAAACGCAATCGCAATCGCATGCGATTTCATGTGCGATTTTTTTTGCATTTGCGCTTGTGATTTCTTCAATAAGTATAGGAAATCGCATGCGATTGCGATTAAAAATGCAGAACGCAAAACGCAAACACAAACGCATCGAAAAACGCGTGTTTTTTTTGCGTTTCCGCGTTTTCAATAATTTTGAAAAATCGCAAGCGCAATCGCAATCGCAAACGCAAGCGCAAACGCAAAAAAAACGCAGCAGTGTGGCCTAGCCCTTACACTTGAATTTATTCACACTCAGCTTTGCTGCATGTGTTTCTGATATCCCTTTGATTACCATGTTGCTCTCTAGACTGGTTTGCAATCATCTCCCTCTGTTCTATTACTGGAGATTATTTCTGGTGAAATAGTGGAACCAGATATTCCAGTACATCAATAGCTCTGTTACTCAGATCTCCTGTTGAATATTTAGTTGGGACAGCAAACCAAACTTTTGCTGAAAGTTTTTTTTTATCTTAGATACTGAAAGCCAAATACTGAGAACTAAATTGAGAGCCATCTGAACTAAGTGCTGCCCATTCAAGCTACCCAGCCAGAATCACTCAATAAGCTTATATCCCAGTACATGCCTCAGAACAAAACTATAATATCTCAGATCCAAGATCCAATCAGATTTAAGATTGTATCTAGACCAATCAGATTTTGGGGGTGTGTTTATGAGACACTATAAAACAGCATGAAATCTTCAGAGAAGCTCAGTTTCTAATCAGCAGTCAAACTAGCAAGGTTTGCCTTTGTATTTTGGTTAGAGATTTGGAAGTAGATGGCTGGTGGCCAAAAAGGATTTTTTTTTATTTCCTGGGTTTATTATAACTGTGTTTTGATTACAGAGCCTGAAATTGCTTTCCTTTGGTCAAATAGCCTGCAAAATAATGACTAACCCAAGTGCCTATGTAGTTGCGCTACTAGTTTCACAATTCCCTGACAAGCACTCTCAAACAGGAAAGGGCAGATAGGGAATGCATAGGATAGAGGTTGTATATTGAAAACATGCTGTGTAAATACAACCAGGTTGCAATGAATTCAGCCTACTTACATTTTCTATAAGCATCCTCCAATAATAAGATGATCTGATGACTAAATATATATCCACTTACAATATAAGCTTATTATAAAATAAAAAATATGCTTACAAATGTAAAATCACAGTTTATTCCTGTGCTGTGCTGAGCAGGGAAATTATTTTTCTATTGCCCCAGAGCACTGCGTAGCCAGAAAAACCCAACATGGATACCTAATTATACAGAAAGTGAATGGTTGGGTAATCCACTGGAATGATGGCAACTAAAGAGTTACTATGTTACATAACAAAGTAACTCTTTAGTTGCCGCCATTCACGTGGCAGGACGCACATAAGTAAAAAGACCTTTCAAATGTTGCAACAAAAATGAAAGTTTATTGGCAGCACTTTCTGCACATTTCCTTTAAGGTAACAGGTATAAAAGGACATCTATACCGAAACAATAGTTATCTTTAGAAATCCAATCTGAAATATCTTCTGCTAGGTGCAGTTTTGCTATAGCTAGAATGGAGACAGTGCAAATCAGGTGAATTGCATGATGGGAAATTCCCTCTTTCAATGCTGCCTCATAGTGATTACTGAGCATGCTTGCCCTTATAGAAACCTCTACAAGGAATAGTTAGAGGCGGAAACATATTACACCAGAAATGGCTCCTACTCTTTAATTTCTGGGACTTTGAACAGACATTACAGGAGAACCGTTTGGGGCAGAGGGGTAAGATGAGATTTTTGAACACTACACAGTGAGGCCAGTAGTAGGTTAAATTTTAGCTTTGGGGGTGGAGCCATTTATAGTATAAGCAGCACAAGGATTTTATCAACATTGAATCTCACCTGCCACTTAGCAGCCCAATGTGACAATTTATATAGATCCACCTGTAATGATTGCACTAGGGATGGACTAGAACTCGAACTCGAACCAGAGTTTGAGCCAAACTTTATGAGTTTGGATGAACTCGAACTATTCAAACTAGTTCGGGTTCGAACTAGTTCGATTTTCCGGACTCGCTGGACTATTTTAGAAAATCCTTGAACATTCGAAAACTCACGAATGTACGAGGATTTTCGAAACTTCAGCAGGCCTTGAACGGTCGCTTCCAAAAATCTCCGAATGGCTGGAGATTGCCGAAAACGGACGCTCACGGATTGTTGAATGGCTGACAATCTGGCAGCCAGACGTTTGGGGGTCCTGCAGCTCTAATAAATGGAGAAAGGGCTATTTTAACTATTATGCAAAACCCTTCTGATTGGTGGACATATCTCTATAGACTACAAGAACACTGCCCACTATAGGAGGAGAGAAATCAATTGCTACACCCATAAGAAACACAAAAATGAAAATAACTTGATAACTGTTCCAAAAAAATGATGTATAGTAAAGTATATGACAAAAGTACACAAGTTCCCTAAACTAAAGCAAAAAATTGTTTTGGGGGTGGACATGCCCTTTAACCAATCAGATTTTCTGAAATCTAAATGGTTACCGAAAGCAGCATGTAGAAACTGGAAGAAGCGCGTGTGTGCACTACGTCCGGTTTTTATGCTGTTCCCCACGCACGGACGTGTTCTCCAGACCATCTCCCGGGGGGCTGTAAGGTAAGTTTACCCTACAATATTTCAGAAAGTTCATTCGAACTTCAGGGGTTTGTGAATGAAATTCAGGGGTTAGTTACTCAAAGGCGAAAGAACTGATTATTTCTCCCAGAGAGATAGTGCAGAGGGAGAACAGCAAAGGTCCTAAAACCAAGCCCTGAGGGACCCCACATTTAGTGGAACATGTGAGGAAGTCCTATTAGCAAAAGAGACAGAGAAAGATCTGTTAGAGAGATAAGAAGCTTGATTTCGGATGCCCAGAGAATATAGAATTTGCATTAGAGAGAGTGGTCCACAGAATCAAAAGCAGCCGATAGGTTGAGAAGAATGAAGACCAAAAACTGTCCCTTGGCTTTGGCAGTTTTAAAGTCATTTGAGACTTTGCAGAGGGCCGTTTCAGTTGAATGACCCGGTCAGATTCCTGAATGCAATGGGATCAATAAGATATTAGCATGGAGGTATTTAGTAATGCGTGTAGAGACAAGCAGGGAGATTCAATAAAAGTTCTTTTTGTTTAAAATGGTGCTAATTTTGCCCCAACCAATCAGATTTTAATTAACATTTGAAAGCTAACATCTGATTGGTTGGGGCAAAATTAGCACCATTTTTAATGATAAGAACTTTTATTGAATAACCCTGAAGATGTTCTAAGAGTTTTGACACAAATGGTAAAAGGGAGACGGGGCGTTGATTCGAGAGACAGGTATGGTCCAGAAAAGGGTTTTTTAAGAAGAGGTTCGACTCACATGTGTTTAAAGGAAGAAGGAAAAAGCCCAGTGGTCAGGAAGAATTAAAAATGTGAGCAAGAGCAGAGGAAAGGATTTTAGCACAGTGTCTGAGTAAGAAGGAGGGCATGGGATCAAGGGTACACATTGTAAGTGGTGAGGACAACAGGTGGTCAAAGACTTAAGAATGGGTGACAGGGGGGAAAGATTCCGGAACTGCAGGTGGTGGGGCAGGCAGAAGAAAGTGTGAGTTGTCCTGGAGTGAGGGGATTAGAGTACGTATATCATCTATTTTAGTTCTAAAGTAGTCTGCAAAATCCTGAGTAGCGTTAATGGAATGAAGACTGTCAGTAGACGAGGGCTGCAAAAGAGTGTTAAATAGCGAAAATAGAGGACGTGGGTTATTTTTGTTATTGTGTATAACTGTGCTAAAGTAGGAGTGTTTAGCTGCTGAAAGAGCCGAATAAAGACACGACAACATAAGCTTGTAGTGGTTAAAGTTGGTCTGACTGCATGACTTTTCCCACAGCCGCTCAGCTACACGAGTAGAGTAGCGCAGGAATTTGGTATCTGAAATGAGCCAAGGACGAGAGTGGGGCGACATTTGTGGGTTTGTAGGGGGGCAATGGAATCAATAGTAGTAGATAAGACAGAGTTATATGAATGTATTAGCAAATCAGGGTTAGAATCAGACATGAGGGCAATGAGGCTAGAACTGAGAAAGGAGAATAGAGCCAGAAGGTCTATTGTTCGGGTGTTGTGAACAAGGACAGTTGATGGAGTGTCAGGGGAGAGTAGGTGGTAGAAAAAGTAATTAGAATGTGATCTGAGAGTGGGAAGGAGGTAATAGCAAACTGTGAGACAGAAAGATTTTTAGTATAGACCAAGTCCAGGAAGTGACCATCCTTATGGGTGCTAGTGTTGGTCCACTGCTGGAGGGAGAAGGAGGAAGTTAGGCAGAGAAAGCGAGAGGGCCAGGATTGCTTAGAGTCGACAATTAAAGTCACCTAGAATTATAGCCGGACAGCCAGAGTAGAGAAAGATAGAAAGCCAACTCTGTAAGGAAAGTGGCTAGGGCTGAGGCAACAGGGGGTCTGTATACGACTGATACTCAAAGACATAAGGGGTGGAAAAGCTGGACAGCACGGACTTCAAATGAGGAAAAAGCAACAGACGGTGGAAAAGAAACAAGTTTCTTTTCTTTAACTTCCATATTGCTAGGTATCTCTTCTTTTAAATTTGGCTTCAACTCTTGTTTAACATAAACACTTACACTTACTATTTTCTCTATCTTGTCTAAACAAGGAGTATCCTTCTAAACTTACAACCGAGTAGTGAGAATTGTTCAATTATGTTTCAGCTATACCTATTACATCGTAATTTTCAGTCAGCGCCATTATCTCCAATTCTCCCATTTTGTCAGCCAAGCATCTCGCATTTGCAAACATATATTTTAGATTATGATCCTGTAATTTACATTTATAATCTTTCATGCACATGCCTCCCTATCCCCTATGCCAGCCCCACCCCCCTTTCCACCCACCACTAGCCATTCTACACCCTGCTTACCCCCTGGGCTATCTATCCGAGTGAGACTGATATTACCATCCTCCCCAAACCTAGTTTACAATCTCCTCCAACCTCTAGCCATCTTCTCCCCCAAAACAGCTGCACTACCATCAGTGAGGTGCAACCCATCACTACTAAAGAGCCTGTAGCTGACAGAAAATTTTCCCAGTTCTTTAAAAACCCAAACCCTTCCTCCTTACATCAACTTCTTAGCAACACATGAATACTCCTTAGCTCTTGCTGTCTGCCTAGCTTAGCATGTGGCTGCAGTTATATTTATGAAAAAACACTACCCTGGAGGTCCTTGCTTTTGACTTGGCCCCTAGCTCTCGGAAGTCATTTTTAAGGACTTCTATAACTTTGTCATTGACACCAATGTGAACCAAGACCACCGGGTTGCACCCAGCCCCACCCAATAATCTGTTTACATGATCCAACACATGCCGAAGCCTAGCATCAGGCAGGGAACACACAGTTTGGCATGCAGGGTCTTGGCAGCAAATGACCCTATTCAACTTTCTAACCACTACCACCTGCCTAGCCTTCCTGACCCTAAGTTCTTCCCCCCTTGTATTAGAGACGGCAGTCCCCTGGGTGTTCAAGGGATTAGCCCGCTCCATACAAGCCAATTCTGAGCTGTCCACCTCCATTTGATCATCTAAGATGGCAAATCTGTTGGGAGGGCCAACATCACAAAACTACCCCCCCCCCTTAACCTTACCCGCCCCTCTCCCACCCCTCTCTATACTGGCCCCAGCCAGTGGCTGCTGTCCCCACAGTTTTGCCAATCCTTGCAATGCTGCAAGCTGTTCTCTTAGACTCTCCACCTCAGATTCCAAACAGGCAACCCAATCGCAGTGCCCTTCTTGTTTCAATGTCCTTCTTTTTCTATGTCCTTTAAAAAGGTTCTTTATAACAAAGGAGTTTATAACAGCTTCCACTTGTTCATTCCCACTCGCAGGAGTTTTGTCAGGTATAAAACCCCAAATACAAATATACAAAGGTATAGGTACCCACACAATCTCTATCCTCTCTGGTTAGCTTCTATGTCTGTTCAAGGACATAAAAAATATACATCAAAATATAAATTGTTGGAGCCATGGTATTGCAATAAACATGCATGCATTTATTGTGCATATATAATGTTTCGGACAATCTGGTTCCTTTCTCAAGTGTGAAATAACACTTAATTTACAATTAAAAATCACCAAGGAGTTTAATGACCATATCAAAGGATAAGAAATAGGTATCTGCATAGTAAATTAAAATGTAAACATTTTTCAATGCAAACCTCATTATTAGTATTAGTATTACAGCATTGCCATATTAAGCTTTTTTGTCCCTATATACTTAGTGTGTAAGGTCAGTAGTACCAGTAGAAATGAAAAGTCAATAGGAGTTTTTTAATTTCCTCATTAAATGTTGACCCTGAATTTCCAATTGCAACACTGAACTTTGAGTGTCCGACACTGCGTGCTAAATTTTCAACATAACTTTAACAAAGTTCACAAGTTCTGGCCCAATACCAGGTTCAGTTTGAAGCCAGGACTTATTACTACTGAAGAGAAATAATTTGAAAATATGATACTATTTAAATATATATCCATCACAGTCAATGCTCCTCTCACTGACATCTAATGACCAACATGAGACCTTCATTGTTAGCCTATTAACTCAATGCTGTTACCGAGCTTGGATAGGATGTTTGGAACTGTTCTCAGTCGTAGGAATTATTTTTATTATATTTCAGCTATTTCATTTTTTGTAAAGATGTTCGTCTCTTTGTCTACCTTATATGAAGGGAAAACTGTACTATTATTTAACAAGTAGTGCATTGATCAATTTTTTTTGAGTTAATTTTCCTTTAAAACAACTGTGTTTGAAAACATGCTCCTTCTAAAGTTAAGCTTTAATCAAACTTATTTTTAGGTAAATTTGACCACCAGAGGTCACAGTTTCATGTAATGGTGTAGTTATCATTTATCTGGACGGTCTATGTATTAATACATAGCTGCTTTCAGAGAAGTACACTGGTTCTAACAGAATTAAATTTAAAGTCCTTCAAAAGCCAGTCAATGTTTAACTCTGTCATCTGAATAAAAAGGGCAGATATAAGGGCCTAGCTCATTGGTTTTCTGTATAGATGTTCTCTATTTCTCTAGTTCTCCTTGCAGTGCTACACAAGTTCCACTATATATGTTCTAGAGACATATATTAAGCAGCATGCAACAATTCTCTTCATACCCACGTTAAAAGACAACTTCCATTTTTCATGTTTTACCTTCTAGATTTTTCCAGAAGCATTCGTCAGTGTATTTTTTATTCTATTCTGTCCTGGTTGAGAGCACAGGGACAAAATGTGCCCAATTGTGTAGATTCCACTTTCTTTGCAGGACCCAAGGTGAAGGAAAGCAGATTCTCCAATCGTTTGTTATATTCCCAACATTCTTTTAAAACCCCGCCCAGTCTTGCAAAAAAACAACCACGACCCCCTGGACAGTCTGAACCCTGACCAATCCAAAGCTAGAAACAGCAGGACACACACCCAAAAATGAGATGGTTGGCAGGTATGTGTAATGCAGCTAAAGGATTTATAGTGAATAATGAGCTCTATTTTGAAAGAGATAAGTATATTAAAAGTCAATAAGTCACCAAGAATTTACATGATCACATTCAAGTGCAATACCTCATTGGTCATAAAACTTCAAACTGACTTGATATTCTTATATTTTTAAGTGGGTGGTTCATTGTTGACTACATTACACAAGCTATAATACAGGGAGATGAAATAAAAGTTCTTATCGTAAATAATGGTGCTAATTTGCCCCAACCAATCAGATTTCAGGTTCCATTTGAAAGCTAACATCTGATTGGATGGGGCAATCAGATAAGAACTTTTATTACATTGCCCTTAGCATGTTATGTGACACTTGTTATTTACATAGCTAAAAACAATTATAACTGATAAAACAGCTTAGCACTGTTTTCAAAAGATATTAATTTCAGTGCATTCAGAATGAAACATTATTTCACTTCCTAAAATTTTCTAGCTCTGGTCCTAAACAAAACTTTGCATGGTTCCTTAATAATTGTTTTTAAAATAACAGTCCACCAATAAAAATCCTTTATTTTTACCAAAAAAAGAACCAATAATAAAAGGAGCTGAGATTGGTTTCTTTGAATAAAATCTGCATTTATTTGAACACAAAACAAAAACTAAATCAAATGAATGTACTTTGTAATAGCTTAAGGGTCTTAAAGAGTCTTTAGCAAAGAATCCTTTTGCTACCATACATAAACATCATAATATGTTTCATAAATTGTATCAGTTGTCATTGGTTTGTATGCAGAGAATGAGGAGCATGTCTTGCATGCCACTCTCACTTTAATGGGGTTAATGAGATGTCATTATCTAACCACCATGGGGAGGTAGCTGCAGGCTATAGCAGGTGTGGCCTGAGGAATGCTTCATGGAAGTTGCCCTATTCAATAGCCTTCAGTATTAGACGCTGCAGAAAGCACCACGTGCTGAAGGGGGATACAGCTAAAGATAAACTCAGGCAGCCAAGGGGTGGTCATCTTCATAGTCTGAATCCACAAAGGGGCCTCTTTAGATATCCTTTTTATTTCTTTTTGTTTTCACACTAAAGCTTCACAGTTGGTGAAACTGAAAAGAATTGGGAGCTTTATTTAAACTGGACCCTGCCAGGACTGCGCTGTAGCAACCATGATGCTGAAATCTATAGCTACAAATACGATCTCATAAGTCTTCACCAACTTAAAACTGCCCGTGGACTTGGAAGCTGCATCTGTGTGGCTATTATTTTGTTAACACGCTGAATGTAAGGTTTAAATTAACTGTCTCAAAACTAAAAAAACAGTAACTGTATAGTCTAGTAAGGTGATTTAATAGCCAATAAAATAAAAGGCATTCAAATATTTTTACAGTTTAGATTTTAGGATTTGGTAAATAAGAAAAAATGAATTACCTTCTCTCTAATTTTTGCCTGTGCTATTAATTTCCAGCAACCAATCAGATGTTACCTAATGTTTTCTAAAGCTAGATACACACACTAGCGAATAACCCCCAATACTGTCGGGTCCGACGGTATAGGGGCTTTGTCGCTAGTGTGTGTCGCCGTTTTCTCGAATGAGCCGCCGAACATTCGTTGGGAAAAAATTAAAATTTCCCTCGGCTGCAGTAGACTCCTTATGGAGGAGTCTGCCTTGGCTGAGGGAAACACACAGTCCCGAGAGTTCTCCCTGTGTGTATGCAGATCTTTAAAAGATGACAGACAGGATCTTGCAGATCCTGTCTGTCATCTTTCAGAAATCTGTACTGTGTGTACCCAGCTTAATAGGCCAGTAAAAAGATAGTATCTGATTAGTTACAGCTAATTAACAGCACAGGAAAGTTTTTCATTTCATGGTAAATAAACCTGTATATATTTATATTAAAAAGTGGATTGTGTCCTTTTAATTGAATCTAGGATTGTTCTCATTTCTTTTCTCTGTCTGATAATATACATCCTCCAGGAAGGTTACCGTTAAAGCAAGATTTGAAGGTAGTTTAAGTAATTTCACGCCAATGATACTGTACCAGCTGCACATTTTGCATCAATAGTGTTAATTTTCCCAGACTCAGTTTATCTATTTTATTTTGCAAGTCTACATAATAGCTAGAAGCAACCAAGCGAATTATTTCATCTGAACAGAAGTGTGATGTAAAACCAGACTTGGTTGAGTAGAAAATGTATGACTTTTAAATGAACAAATCCAGGCCAGATGTCGTGTTCAGCCTGACCGCAAGGCAAACAAACTTATGAGGAATCTACAAAAAAATACCATAGTGTGTCATTAGTTCTCTATGGTTAATAATTTCCAGGTAATAAAATGAATAACAGGCAATTAAGGAAAGCTATCAACCTTGGGTTGGCCTAAGAAAAATCAGATAACATTGTTTAGGTTAACTTTTATTTTTATGTAGATATATTTAAAGCCTTTGTCGGCATAAATAAGAAACTATTGCATGTACGGTTTTGCATCAATAAAAAAACAAAACTGCTTCTAGCCACAAAATAAATGTAACCAGAGACACAGGATAATTGTCATTGTACCAGTAACCCAAACACTACAAAGGGACAGTTCAGAGGAAATTTTTTAAATATTTGTTAAATTGTTAGTTTGTGTAATGCCTTCTTAGTTATTCTACATATTCTCTACCATTTCTCCCATACCCTTTGCTGTTCCCTGCTGTTGACTTTAGTGAGCTGACATTTCAGGTTCTAACGGTCCTTCTTCTTCCCAGGATGCACCACATCCTTGGAATGTTCCTAACAGTAATTTCTACTGATTGGCTATTGGATGGGTCAAAGATGCTCAGATCTCTACTGAGCAACTGAATCATCCCAGGCACTGGGTCAAGGGCAAGACCATAACAGTCTCTACTAGGGGTCCTGCAAACAGGAAGTCAGTATTTCGGTTGCCTTTATTTATACACAGACAAAATGCTGAATTGGCAGATTAAGGTCATTGGGATGAAAAAATACTGCTCTTTTTTCTGAAAAGCATATGTATTTCCACTGAATTTCCCCTTTAACAGGTGATATTAACAACTATTGCACTGTTCTTCTCTACAAGTATTGTCTGACAGAAATCCTTGGTATATTTCTATATAACAAGTGCACATACCAAGTACTTTAACTAGAGATGAGCAAAACCGGTGTCTTTTGTTCCGCAAGCTGTTCTGCAGAACTTACTGAAATTCCAAAAATTGGATTCAATCCCAGTTGAAACTGAATTTTCAAAATTTTAACCTCGATTTTCAAAGGACACATTTAAATAAAATTATCTTAAAAAGTAAATTACAATAGCAGCATGTTCTGCACACTTAACAATGTCTAGTTTAACTATAGGTATTTTACACAACTGCAGATTTGTGGATTTGGCTTGTGTCTGTCAATTGTAGTTTGAGAACCATTGTTAAAGTAGAAATGCTGTTATATGCAAGCATGAGCCAGATCTTCCACAAATCTCCTCCCAGAAACTGTAGGATGAAATAATATATTACAAATAATTATACAAGTTATTCTAATTAATACACTCAGGGTTATTCAATAAAAGTTCTTATCATTTAAAATGGTGCTAATTTTGCCCCAAACAATCAGATCTTATTTAACATTTGAAAGCTAACATCTGATTGGTTGGGGCAAAATTAGCACCATTTTAAATGATAAGAACTTTTATTGAATAACCCTGTCAGAGTTCTACCAAAACGCTGTCTAGTTCCTAGAGTCCTTTAGATGTTATTTGTGCATGATGGGTACTTGGCAACAAAAGGACTTCTGGGGCCCATATACTTCCCTGACTAAAGAAAGGGATCTCTAAGGGTAAACATATTCTGCAGCATTTTAACTAATATAGTTACTATTTATATAGTATACAGTATAAAACAGGAACATTTAGTATGTAATTATTCAGCAGCACCACAGGGGGGCAGCAGATCCATTAACATGTAACTGAGAAAACAACTGGATTTAGCCTTTTCTAGGGAAGAAATGTGGATTCCTGTTTACTCACCAGGAGAAATGTGTCATAATTGTGAGTTTGGATAAAACTCAGCGTGTAAATTGCTTTATATACTGCAGGTTTTGGTGTCTATGGAACATTAACTTTTTTTTTAAGTTAACAAAAAAAAATCTTATGCAATTAAGTTTCTTGTTATTTAAAAAAAGACAATGCGTTCGTTTATAGTTGATCAAACTATTTGATGTAATTTAAAACTGAGCAGAATTATGATGGTGGAATCACTTCCTATGGTCAGGGGAACACACAAAAACTTATTCATTTCATAGATTTAAACTCACCCACCTTCCTTTTTATTTGGCCAAAATTGAAAATTTTTCAAATTGAAACTTGACATTTCTAGGACTTCGTCTGATGTGGACGAACGGGTGACCATCATACATGGAAGTATCGGTCGATTGGGCCGAAAAATCTTCTTCTGTGTACCCAGCCTTTAGGGTAATGCACACGTGTGATCGGGCAACGATCCCTAATCGAACGCCCATTTCGCTCAATAAAGTGCCCATACACAGCCGAAACGGCCGTTCAAACACATCGTGCGTGTGTACGAACCTTTAGGCTGATAGCTTCTTTTTTAATCAATCTCTGGTCTGATTTTGGTAAACTGAACAGGTGCTCAACAGTTCTGTTTTTTTTAAATTCCAAAATCGATCATTTTGAATGATCCGACTTGTAAATAACTACTGATTCTGTATATTTAAATATTGGTTAGGCTAAAATATTTTAGGTAAAGGGGTAAAGATCTATAAATCTGTCATGAAGAATGATGAGCAAACTTTGTCCCCATGTAGCAGGCCTAACTGTAACACTTGTCGCATCTAATACCGTGTCTGTGTCTTCCAGACAGTAAGGCTGGGTACACATGGAGGGACTTTTTGTCCTGACCGAGTTCTCGCTACGATGTCCATTGGTTGTGGCAAATTCTGGGAGATGGTCTGGGAAACTTGTCCGTGCGCGGGGAACAGCAAAAATACCGGACATAGCGCACACGTGTGCAACTTCCGGTTTCCGTGCAATACTTTAGGTAATCAAATGATTCCAAGGATTTCCTAGAGTGTAAAACTCGGAAGGCCGCTTCCGAAAATCCCTCGAAAACGGGACCCCCTCCCGGGTCCTTACAAGGACCATTGTGGAACTGACAAGGGCCCTTTGGGGCTTAAGGGGTCCCACAGCTCGAACCAGGACCCCTCTCCCCGGCACTTATAAGTGCCTTTGCGACACTAAAGGTTCGTACACACGTGCAATCGTGGGTCCCGACCCGCGATACATAATGTGTATGAACGTTCGTTTCGGCCGATAATCGTCCGGTGTATGGGCCCCCGTTCGGTCGATCCCTGACCGAACAGCCATGTAAGGACCCGGTTTTGAGCTGTAGGACCCCCGAATGTCTGGCTGCAGGATTGTTGGCCGTTCGGCAATCCACAAGCAGCCGTTTTCGGGAATCTCCAGCCGTTCAGGGTTTTTCGGAAGCGGCTGTTTGAGGCATGCCGAACGTTCGAAAATCCTCGTAAAATCCTTGTACATTTGAGAATTCTCGAATGTTTGATGATTTTCCAAAATAGTCCCGAGAGTCCGGAAAATCGAGTACGAACAAGTACGAATAGTTCGAGTTCGTCTGAACTCATAAAGTTCGACTTGAACTTGGGTTTGAGTTCGATTTTGCGTCCATCTCTAAATAACACAATGTAAGGTCCCATAAATACTAAAACAGGTCAGGGTAGTGTAGCAGCAAGAGGAATCTATTCTCATGAATGCGTTTCGCTTCCTCGGTGTGAAGAGGCACGCTAACCCTGCTCCCAATTGCAGGAGCATGCTGCCATTGACTTCTATTGTAAGGGGAGCCGCGCCAGAAGAAATCTGCTCCCGGCACCACTCCCCCTAGTGGCATCACTCATTATTGTGCTTACTAAACTCTGTATTAATAGCTTATCCCTCGTTTTTTTTACGAATAATTCTCTTTGAAAGAAGTGTTTATTGATAAGTTAGTTTTCGTGATTGTTGTGCAGCAAAATGTACACGATGAACAGAATAGAAATGTATCTTTATTCTGTCCACAAAATACAGTCAATGTCTCATCTATAAATTGGAGAAAATCTTTATAACTTAGGTCACCAGGTATTTACAGCTTTATATCTGTCCACATATAGAAATAAATATCTGGTAGGATACTCCACACATGTGGTTCCTTATATAGAAATGTATATAGGGCTCTAATGCTTAAGATTACACAGCGGTATAGTGCGGAGGCATTTACATAAGTTCTTAAGCTTAAGAGATTCTTACAGGGACACTGATCATTTTTCTGGGGATTAATAGCAAGGGAATTCTCATTCAATCATGTGCATTACTGTTCTCAGTAACAGGAAAGTAGAAGCACAACCTACCCTAATGCATTAGTACTGCCTAAGAAAAATATGAAGCAGTGCATATAGTAGATGCAGGGAGATATAATAAAAGTTCTTATCGTTAAAAATGGTGCTAATTTTTCCCCAACCAATCATATGTTAGCTTTCAAATGTTAAATAAGATCTGATTGGTTGGGGCAAAATTAGCACCATTTTAAACGATAAAAACTTTTATTGAATAACGCTAACGGTTTCTTAAAATGGATCTAAAGGTTTCACATTTAGTTGACAACCTAAATCACCTTTTTTCTCTCGATACACATACACACAGAGCAATTAGGTGTATGATATACTGGTCTAGTCTGGGTGCCACCGTCTCACTTGACCAGCGAGCCAACCAATGAGAATGTCATTACTGCATACCCTAAACCACCCTGGTTTTCTAAAGCCTTAAAGCTGGTCACACACTTTAAAGATAAAGGAATGATTCCGTTGGTATTGTTAGTGAGTAGCGCAGAAACAATCGTTCCAGAGCCCGACAAATGTTCACCGTCTGCCTCTGGAATGTTTGGAAATTATCACGGCCATGTTCGTCCCTGTGTACTAAAGTATAGAGTTGGCCACGGCTGAAGGAAATGAGTCTGTTTCGAATGTTCCCCCACTACATAAAAAAGGAGAGTGCTCGGGACTGTGTGTAGCCTAATCTTTGAAAAATTATTCTGTCTGATTATTACAGTGCTTTCCCATCTTAAAGTCATGTATGGCCAATCTAAGGGCACGTTTTGTCAGTTCAGTGTGGTGCTAGGTGGGCTGAGTATACGCTCCATCCACATCTCCACTACAAAAAATAAATAGTTGTGATGTTTCCACCTAGACTGCACTTAAAGGGAAACTGTGGTCCTCCATTTTGTATGTGTCTTATGGAGGCAGCCATTGATCATCAGAACCATTTGACCGCTGCCTGGGTTTATGTTTAAAGCATGCTCACTGCTGTCATTACAGATGGTTAATTCTAATTAACATACCGGAAATGCAAAGATCAACATTATAATTCCCCCAAAGTCTCTTTTCCCCTTATTTGCATAGCACGGTGGCTCAGAGGTTAGCACTGATGCCTTGCAGTGCTGAGGTCCTGAGTTCGATTCCACCCTTGGACACATCTGTAAGGAGTTTATATGTTCTCCCCGTGCTTACGTGGGTTTCCTCCGGGCACTCCGGTTTCCCCCACAATCATAAAGACATACTGATAGGTTGTATGTGTACATAAAGTGATTAGATTGTAAGCACCTTCGGGGCAGGGCCTGATGTGAATTGAGTAAATAATTGTAAAGTGCTGTGGAATATGTTGCGCTATTTAAAAAAATAAAAATACATACATACTTACATACATAATGAGCAAGAGAGTTGTGGGGAAAACTCTCCCTAACTCGCTTGACTCCTTGTAAGTCTAATTTTTCAAAGCCCAGAATGAACGAAAGCTGTATGTTTCCACATGAATACCAATAATGAATATAGGCAGTGGTATGCAATATTTTTGATTGTTTTTGTTAAAAAAAAAAAAAAAGAATGTTAGAAGGTAGATCAGATTTCTGGCTCAGCAATTCAAAATTACGATATATAAAGATTTCTTGACAGGGCCTACTCTCAAATAACATAAATAGAGAACTAGCAGCAGTACTGTTTTAACCCTTATTACCAAATAATGAGGATCTAAGGTTCACCCGGGCTGAAGTTAGCTCATTGAGCTTACCAAGCCAGGTGTATACTAGACTAACCACTAACTGTTGTAGACCTTATGCTTAAATACAAGACTATAAGGGCTAGGCCACACTGAAACGCAAACGCAAACGCAATAGCATGCGATTTCATGTGCGATTTTCGTTGCGTTTGCGATTGCGATTTCTTCAATAAGTATAGGAAAACGCAATCACACCGAAAAACGCACGTTTTTTTGCGTTGCTGCGTTTTCAATAATTTTGGAAAATCGCAAGCGCAATCACAAACGCAAGCGCAAAAAAAACGCAGCAGTGTGGCCTAGCCCTATCTTATCAGTATAGCTGCTAAACCAACACTAAGCTGCAACTAAGATCTCTTGCACTTTATAGTGTCTCCCAAACACACCTTTAAAATCTGATTGGTCTAATTTAAATCTTGAATCTGATTGAACCTTGAGTATCGGGCCAATCAGATTTAGTGGTGGGGTATTGGATTGGTCCAATACCCAAGATCCTATCAGATTCAAGATTTTAATTTGACCAATCAGATTTCCAAAGTGTGTTTGGGAGACACTATATAATGCAAGAGATCTGAATTGCAGCTTGTTGGATTGGCAGATATAGATATAAGGATCATAAGTTGTAGACTTGTTGTTGTAGTCTTGTATTTAGGAATAAGGTCTACAACAGTTATCAGTATACACCTGGATGGGTAGGCTCAATGAGCTACCTTCAGCACTGGTAAACCTTAGGTTCTCATTCTTTGGTGAGTATTAGAACAGCACTGCTCCTGGGTATGTCTCCATTTATGTTACTTTGGAGCAGGCCCTATTAAAACATCTTATTTTCTTAACTTTTCTAATTACAGAGCATACCTTCTAGTTCTGACATACTATTTTTTTCTTTTTACAAAAACAATCAAAAATATTGCATACAGCTGCCTATATATATTTTTGGTATTCATGTGCATTCTGGGCTTCAAGGAGTCAAGGATTCAAGTAAGTTAGGGTAATTATAATGTTGATTTTGCAGTACTGGAATATTAATTAGAATTAGAGATGGACGAACTTACTGAAGTTCGGTTCCTTTCCGAACTTCAGTAAAAGTTTGGAAGTTCGGAAAAAAAAACATTCAAGTCATGAGGGATAATAATTTGGAAAGTTCAGAAAAATAACAGGTAAAATAACACAATGGTAACTTACTTAAAATGGCTGTGGCACCTGGGAAATGGTCTGGTGAACATGCAACTATAAGCAAAATGCATTTAAACACTTCTTTCCTCAAGATCGGGCAATAGTCGTGTTTCCACATGCTACATTTGAGGGTTATTGAAAATCGCACATTACATTCAAGGGTACCGAATTCGAGGCTACATTCAAGGGTTATTGAAAATCAAACAGTACATTGGAGGGTTCTTGATAAAGTACCAGTACATTCAAGGTTTATCAAAAATGTATAATATTGTTGGGTTACCAAATTTGAAGGCTACATCGAGGGTTATCGAAAATCAAACATTACATTCAAGGGTTACCGAACTATGCATTTGAGAGTTACCGAAATTGAAGGCTAGATTCGAGGGTTACTGAATTTGAACATTACATTCAATAATTATTGAATTTTGAATAATTATTGAAAACTAGACATTAAGCCCGTTACATTAATGGGCGCTAGAAGCCAAGAGTGCCCCCTCACAGCCAGAGTCCCCCCTCTGTCTGGCAGCCAGCATTCCTCCCTCTGTCCCACAGCCATAGCCCCCCTCTGTCCCACAGTCAATCCCCCCTCTGTCCCACAGTCAATCCCCCCTCTGTCCCACAGCCAATCCCACTCTGTCCCACAGACAGTCCCCCCTCTGTCCCACAGCCAGCCCCCCTCTGTCCCACAGCCATAGCCCCCCTCTTTCCCACAGCCATAGCCCCCCTCTGCCCCACAGTCATAGCCCATCTCTGTCAACATAAAGTTGATTTTTACAAACCTGAGGGTTGATTGGGAATAATGAGCCATTTCTTTGTAAACAAACACCAATTTCACTTTAGGAAAGAGCCATTTTCAAATGCAAATTAGAGCAATTACAAGCTGTATCTGAAACCCAAGTGCTTGTTGTAGGCCTGAGTAAAGATATGAGCAGACTGTCACCAGTGTAGCATGCCTCAGTCTGTAACCTTCAGGCTACAAAAATATACTCTTATGTTATACTACTTATTAGTAATGCTAAAGATGAAATGGTCATGTTTTTTTTTAAATTGAAAGTTATACATAAATACTATAATACAAATGAAAGAACAGACAGAACAGTTTAGTATCTTTTCTTTTGTTGATTTGCCCTTACTCAAGGCTTAGATGAAAAATACCTTTAACTGAGGTACATGCAGTTTGCAGGTTCTGTCTGTTATCTTTGACAGATTGATACTGTGTGTGCATTGAGTTAGGGGGCCATCAATGCAGGAAAAGATGCATGGTGTTGTGGGTAAATTGAACTAAAGGTGTCCATGCACAGCAAACTTACCTTCTGACATTCCAGCAGTGTTCTTCCGTCAGAGGAACCCCCCTATACTTATCTTAAAGTGATCCCAAAAACGAATGGGCTAAATAGGGATCAGTGTAGAAATATTGGAAGGTAAAATTGCTAGAGGTTTTAATACCTCTTACCTATTAAAGGGTATGTCCACCAGAAAAAAAAAATATTGTAAGATATGTTTCTTTAGGTGAACAGGGGTAAGAGAGAACATTCCTACCTTCCCTTCTAACTTTAACATCCAGTGCAGCATCAGCGAATTTGCTTTTCCCCCTCAATCGCTTAGCTGACAGGTTCCCCAGCCAAAAACCTGACTGGTCTCCAGTAGAGATGTAATGTGGGTTCGAATAGAACCCAGTTTCTAATCGAATCTGAGGATTTCAAAGTCCCAATGAAAATCGAAAGTAGACGATTATTGAAAATTTAACCCTCGAAAGTAGCCATTCTCCAGGTCTCTGTGTCATTTACAGCAACCTACTATTACTATTTGTCCCTCAAAATTGACAGAAACGTTTGAATTTCTTTCTCCCATAGACTTTTATGGGCCGTTCTCGGAATGAAACTCAACAGTTTCGAACAACTCTAGTCTCCATTAGTTATACGGGTTATTCAATAAAAGTTCTTATCGTTAAAATGGTGCTAATTTTGCCCCAACCAATCAGATGTTAGCTTTCAAATGTTGAATAATATCTGATTGGTTGTGGCAAAATTAGCACTTTTTTAAACAATAAGAACTTTTATTGAATCTCCCTGTATTTGTGCACTGGGGGAAGTGATTGGGGAAAACTTCAGCCACTTAATTGGATAATAAGTCAAAACGGGAGGTAAGAATGTTCATCTAAAAAAATACATTTTCTCATTTTTATTTTTCTGGTGGACATACTCTGAAATGCTTTGGTGCCAATTAAGACATTATAGTTGCACCTAGAGTCATTTCAGGGGCCATGTGGAGATATTTGGAAATAATTCTGTCTATGTCATTAATCTAATTTTAAATGCAATTTCTCAGGAATAAGTGTATATCCCAGACTGTGACCTGCCACCATGCACATTATTTGACGGGAATCTCACACTGGCTGTTTGCTATTTCAGAGTGGAATGCATATTTTTATGCCAGAAATGAATGATAAATTGATAAAACAGCAGTCACAGTGCAATGTCCTAGGCTCGTTTATTACTTGGTTCTGAAATGATCTAGATGATTAATAGGGTCTTTAATCTTTTTATTGATGGGTTTTCAAAACCTCTCCCCTCAGCCAATTGCAGGATGGAGCTTTTAAAAGAAACCAGCAAGACTGCAGCTATTCTACCTTCTGCTTGCCTGAGTATTGCACTGTCTGGAGTAGATAAATATGGGATGGATACTGTCATCTCCACGTAGTGCTTCCTGCTGGACCTGCTCGGTCCTTTACAGTCTGCCCTGTGTGTAGCTAATTTATTGTGTCTTCTCATTATTGGTGAAACCCATTGACTGTTGCAGTATTGGGAGTATTGGGTACATCCCTGAATGTATTTAATATGTTCCTAATCTGCTGCATCCAATGAAAATTTACACCCAGAGAAACATGGTACCTTACAGAATGCCAAGACAATGTGCCTTTTCCAGGAAGACTACTAAATGGCTGCTAGTGATATGGTAAAGAAAGGCAAATATGCACATAAACAGCACAAACCATTATAATATTTGTAATATTTCTACTAACATGCAGAGTTAAATACATGAAATATATGTAATTGTGGAATATCCTTACAATCTACAGGAGGTGGTTTATACTGTATAAAGTACATTTCTCCCCCGTGCCCCAGTATTTTTAGTCTCATTAAGATAATCATTAGGTGATGATCATTGGACAAACCTAAAACATGAGCCCCCAGGACATGACTACTGCCAATTTGCAGACTTATTGCTCTCTGTCTGTTTACTACAAGCAGTGGTCTGGCTATTTGACCCTAAGCCTTTAAACCAGACTGAGCTGTCTGGGCGTTACAAGTGACAGGTGAATGATAAAGTCTATGCATAGATAAGTGAACCTGATGACACTTGTTCTTGTGTCTTTATTTGCAAAAGACTTTTATACAATTTTGAGAAATAATGATGTTATTTAAACCCTGTATGACTCATAAATCTTACTGGTGAAACAGATTGATATGATAAATGGAACAAAAAGAGGATCTGCAGTAATAGGGATGGCAGCAAAATGGGGCAATTCCTTGTTTGTTTCACTAGGAAATGTCATTTGAAATGAACATTGCTCAGATATCAACATACAAGTGAGAATGTTTTTCTAAATCTTTAACTCAATGTCCCATTGATACACTTTAGTGCATGCTGTAACAAGCACTAGTGTAAATTACCAAAACGGCCTTACCATAACATGCAGTATCACAAGAATATTCCATACTGCAGCTTCATAAATATGTCCCTTGGTATTATTTGTAACTCCCGAATCATTATCTGTGATGATAACAATTTAACAAATATTGATAATTTCCACTGAACTGTCCCTTTAATATGTAATTCTAAAAATTACACAGGATCTGCAAATTCCATTGCAACATGGGAAAACAAGGAAGAATGATTACAAGCCCTCATGTAAACTCTTTATTGCAGTTAAATGGTTGTTTCTTTAAATGGTAGGTAGGCAAATTCACAAAGCAGAGAAGCTTGAAATAATATGTGAATTATTTATTTGCACTTTCTCTGTAAACCTTTGTAAAAGAATCGGCCTTGGGGCATTTTGGGAATCGGCACTTTGTTCTCTTAGCACACGGAGTTCATTTATCATTTTGCACGATAAGATTATTTCCCAACCGGCATTTAAATAAGGCCACTCGCTGGACTAGAAAGGAACATGAATGAAAAGTTTAGTGAAAAGCCGTTTTCAGGATATGATGTGATTCTGTTCCAGAGAAAGTTTACAGATTCAACAACTCACTAGAAATGCAAAAAGTGGGCCAAGCTTGTATGTCTAACGCTCATGGACAGGAATGACCTTGCGATTCATCATTCTAATGTGATGCAGTTCTGGTCGTGCTGCAATGATTTATAGAAAACATGCTATCAGCAAGGGAGAACAGATACAAATCCTCATTGTTTTGGACTGAAAGATTTAGGTCCCTTAAAAAACAAATTTGATGAATATTCTTGGCATTTTATTGCATCATTGTATTTATCACAAAAGAAGTATGGTAAAAATAGACCAGCAGCTCTTGTGAGAAGTGGTTTATTCTGTTTGTTATACATATGAGTTTTCTCCTGTCATCCATCAATGCGGTCACAGAGCAAAAGAGCAGAGTATGCTTTGCATTATGAGAATATCTTTCACGTAGTCATTAACACAAAAACATAGAAATTAATTGTCCAGTCCAACTGACCCATATAGTCTGTTCTCGTTTTAGCTATTCTGGAAAAAAAAAAAACTTGTCTATTTAAAGTTAAGAATAATGAACACAAAAGGTTGATTTATGGCGATTTTTTTTAGAATTGTTCATTCACATTGTGTCTCTAGCAACTTTGTAGGTGTGAAAAGATAAGTTTCCCAGTAGTGTGGACTACCGTAGCAGAATCATCAAACCTGTGTGTAACTTTAGTAAGTTTACTTTCAATAAAAAAAAAAAGATTCCCCATTTACAGAGGACCAAACTGCCATGTTTTAGCTTAGAAATTCCATGCATCAGTCCCCTAAACCTTGATATGCTGTTGCTACTGCTCCTTATTATTCCTTATTCCTATGCTCCTCTGCTTCTGGTATCATCACTCTGTGAGACAAATCTTTTTGGCACCAGCCCCAAAGGACAATCGGAAACATGAAGAAAGGGAGCATTAAAGGGCAAGTCCAGCCCTGAAATGAAAACTTACATACAGGTAAATCACTCCCCGAAACCCTAAACAGTAATAGTTTGAAATCTGAAATATATAAGTCTAACCTGAAATCCTACACAATGTCCTGTTTCCCCTGTTTCTGCTTTCTGGTTCTTCCAGTTAGCAACTGTCAGTTATGGATTTGACAGTTGACATCACAGCCAATGACTGAATGTTAATCCCCTGTCTGCCTCTTCTGAGCATGCCCAGGCTCAGTACAGGCTCACTACAGGTTTCTAAATTGCTCAGTTTCCATGAGGCATCCAGAAGCATAGCAGGCATACAGTAATGAATTCATAGGACAAACTATGATATATCAACATATTTTAAAGAGGCCGTTCTTTAAAAAGTTTTCCTTTAAAGACTGGAATGGTTTTAAGGTAACTGTTTGCATTCATAAAGTAAAAAAGATCTGGTCCTCAATGGAATATGATGTAGATAAAAGAATATCTAGATCTTAATAATTTTAAGGTGCATATTTCTAAAGGTGCGTTAACTGTCCGCCACCGTTATAGCCACCATTTTCGACAAAATTGGACTTGTAATACGTGCAATATTTGTAAGCGTCAATATCTGGCAGCAGAAAATCATTATTGCCGTAAGCGTTGTTGCGCTTATCGCAGTCGTTATCGCTTGATCGTACTTATAAAGTGGTGGTAACGGCACACTTGCGGTAAGTTTGGCTGTTTTAATTCACCAAGCTTGGGGTGGTGGTAATGGGCAATGTTAGCGTTGTTGGGTACAAGCGGCTGCTGGGAAGGGTGTGTGGTTGCGTGCAGGTGTGTGTGGTGGTGTTGGGCGGTTGCACATGTGTCCGAAGCTTTAAAGAGTTAGCATCACATTGTGGAGCCAATTTACCCAGACTCGCTTGGCCAATATATGGAGTTAAAGTTGCGTACCGGTTAGCGCAACTTTAACTCCATATTAGCATTGTATGTGCAGGCTACGTAAAAATCACAAGCGTTTAGAGATGGAAGCGCACACTTATCTTCAGATTTAACTGTTTATTATATCACACAAACGATATAATGTGATATAATAAACAGTTAAATCTGAAGATAAGTGTGCGCTTCCATCTCTAAACGCTTGTGCTATAGCTGGGAGTCCTACAGATAGAGGACGAATGGGAGCTGCACCTTCAACATCAGTGGCACGTTGCCAACAAGGAGTGCCTAGGCCCAATCTTTTGGTATACGTAAAAATCACCCACGCATACAACACTCGCAATTCAATACTGGATTTGCTGGCGTTAAAATCCCGCAGTGGGTAAATCCCTTACCGGGATTTACCCACAATCGCAAACGTGATATTGAATCGCAAAAGGAGCTTTACCCAGAGCGATAGCGGCCCTGGGTAAATAAGCCGGTACGGATATTATTTTGCAAAGGGAAGACAATTGTTACTTGGGCCCATGATGTAGTAAAAGACAGACCACTAAAAAAACCTTGGTCCAGCTACAATATTGCAATCTTGTTCACATAGATCTTAATGGCTCCCCGTGAATGCATTATTGTTCGTTTACCATAGGTTTAAAGTTTACCTTGGAATATGATGTAAACTGTTAGACCCAGGACCATCAAGGAGAGTCCATTATATTGACATTACTATATATTATCATTTTATAATTATGTGTTCATTTGCAGGTTCTGAATGTATAATTTTACAGGGGTTATAAAACTGGACCTAACGTCTGTATGTTAAGGTTTGCGCACACGAGCGATGTGTATGATCGGCCATTTCGGCTGATAATCGTGCCGTGTATGGTCATTTTCTTGGCCAAAACTGTCGTTCAGTTGGGGATCGTTGCCTGACCTGCCATTTTGGCCGAGAAAGTGCCCTTGCATTGCACAATTATCAGCCGAAACGGCATCTGTGATCACACGTGTGTACGAACCTTTAAACTTAATGTCTACCAAGGTAGCTTTTCACAAGGGAATATTTTTACTGGTAATGTTGGGGCCTGAGAAACTGAAGAGTTTTGTCTATGCCGAGATATAGCATAGACAGAGCAATTGAGAGGACAACCAGCGTGTGGCTATCAGATTGTGTGTTGCAAATTGTCTCATGCTAGAAATTTTTATTTTACCAATTATAATTGCAAAATATTGGGAGTGTACGATCATCATCAATTGGTGAATGGGCCTCTTTACCCTAAAGCTGGGTACACATGGTCCAATCCTTCAACCTGAGCGACCATTCAAGGCTTCCAACCGGTCGGCCAGGAGGAAGGACTGTCGGTTGTGGTAAAAGCAGCCCCGTCCGATAGTTAGCCACGACTGAACGTGCGGTCCATAGAGGGCTGCACAATCGGTGATAGTTTTTCGATACATCCGATCATGCGTTCGTCCGATTCAGATGAACAAACAGTCGCTGGTCGGTAGCGGACGCAAGAAAAATCATACAATAATTTGGCCTGACTCTTTGGGTTAATCACACCTACCATAGCTTAACTCAGTAAAGAGGAGGAGTCAGAAACTACAGAACTTCTGAAAGGTTTTAATGAATAAAGCTAGCCATACACATAACCAATATTCAAATTCCATTGGTTTAAATGTAGTTTACAGAAATGTGTCCATGTGTTGCAAAAGAATGATAAACCTCATTGCCACATACTACCACTGTCATCATTGAGACCTATCAGGACAGATCGTCACCTTTGCTAAAGTAAAGGGAGGTGTAGAACCATTGCTCTGTGTAAAGAATATAGAACAGTCATTCAGATACTGTATACTTGTAAATCAATGGAAATTCATGATCAGATTCCAATGGAAACTGCCTTGAATTTGGGGTGAATGTCTATGGCCTCAATAAGTTTGGCCTGGAGTTACATAGAAAGACAACTAATATGTCATTACAATCAGCAGTGTCCAGGCTTTAATAATTTATTACACAAGACACTGTACGTGCGTTCCGGCCCTGCACAACAGGATTTCCATTCGCTATGATACAATATGGCAAACACGCAGGTAAACCTAGCAAAACAATTACCTATCAATGCAGCTTTTCAAAATAAAGACAAATTTTCCCTTTCAACTTTTTAACATTGTTTACATTCACTTCATGGTTTAGGCATTTGGAAGCCTAATCCCATATACTCTGCACAGATGATTACAAGGCTAAATTTCAAATCAAAGAATTAAGCCCTCTTAGCAGTAAGCCTTGGAGAAGAACAAACACGTTTAAAGCTATTAGTAGGTAATCTTTCCCATCAAGCCAAATGATATATACAAGGCAAGGATTGGACTTTACTTTCTCCTTTGGGAAGGAACACGCTTTTTTGTATATCCATGTTTTTTGTGGGTTTTTTTAACACGTAAATTACTTTAAAGAGACCTCTGACAATTTGTATTTTATCAATTACACCCTTAGGGGAAAAAAAAAAAAAAAGGAATATCAAACAAAAAATGTAAGTCACCTTTCCTCCTTGCTTATGGCTACCAGGTCGCCTCCTGCATTAACATTTATGTATTACTGTCCCTCCTGCAGCTCATTCATGTACAAAGGGGGACCGGGTAGTAACAAAGGATCAACCAATATCAAAAGGAGTATTTCACCAAAGCAATTTTCACAAAGGGGAAAAATTGCAAAAAAAGTAGTTATGTGTGCCAGGAGAACCACATGTTGGCCTACTAAAGTCCCCATGAACATTCATGATTTCCCATCATGTCTGATCTTTCAGACCAACTGCTTTTGCAAAAAGCCAAGAACAAGAGGTTGTGTTGGAAATCCCAATCCAACCACCTGCCCAATCTGACCAGAACATCAGACTGGGTGACCGCCCACATGTACCAGCTCTTAGGGCTTTGTAATTTAAAATAAAGTCTAAATACACAAATAAAGGTAAATAGATCGCTGAACATTTGTATAGAGCATATTGCAGATATGGGCAAATATCCAATTCTAGATTTATCAGAGGCTGTGCGACTGCACGTAAGTATTTAACGACAAATATTAGCTAGCATTAAATACGCATGTGCAAACAGCCTCGCAGCCTCTGGTTGCGTGAGTGCCTCTTCCGGAAAAATATCCTTGAAACTACGAGATTTACCGCGGATTTCTCGTATTTTTGAAAAATTTACGAAAATTACGAGGATTTCTCGTATTTTAGAAAATTTTTGAAATCACGAGGATTACGTGTATACGAAAATACACGTAATCCTCATGATTTCGAAAATTTTCGAAAATACGTATTTTCAAAAATACGAGAATTCCTCGTAATTTTGAAAATTTTCAAAAATACGAGAAATCCGCGGTTCGGAAGGCGGAAAATCCAGAAAATCCGCCATTTGCGAACGGGATAAATCCGCGGCTGATCCGGGTTCGGATCCGCGAACCGGCCATCCCTAGTACACACAGTAACGATAAAGCCCCAATACCGTCAGATCCGGCTTTATAGGTACTGTGTGTACTTTGTTTTCCGAACGAACGAGTCAGGCCGCAGCCGAGGGATCACAGAGTCCCGAGCGTTCTCCTTATGCTGTGCATAGGGGGAGCGCTCGGTAATGTGTGAAGCCCGATGGTTTGAAAAGTGACAGACAGGATTGTGCATATCCTGTCTGTCATCTTTAAAGATCTTTCAGGTGTGTACCCAGCTTTAAGCTGGCCATATACAGTACTTGGCTGATAAACAGCCAAGTACTGTATGTTGGATCTGACTGATAATCAGCTTTATGATTGGTTGAAAATAACTGACAAACTATCCCTGTTGGCTTTGGGATCTTAGCATGTGGCAAACTGATAGGTTGATAGTGGAAATGTATTTGCATATCATTGCAAATGCATAGGCAGATTCCAAAGGTATTAAAATTTGCATGTGTATGGCCACCATAAGGTTTTACGATCTAATTAATGCTAAATAAATACTGTTTAGAAAATGGGATTTTTTTTACTGTTGTCAAAATGATGTAAATAGATATGAATAGTGAGAAAATAAACTTGAATGCTTCTAATACACAATCTGGGTTATTCAATAAAAGTTCTTATCGTCAAAAATGGTGCTAAGTGTACCCCAACCAATCAGATGTTAGCTTTTATATGTTAAATAAGATCTGATTGGTTGGGGCTAAATTAGCACCATTTTAAATGATAAGAACTTTTATTGAATCTCCCTGAATATATTTTGATATTTTTATTAGGGGAAAAAAATGATATATAAACATAATCAGGATGTACTAGAGGAAGATCTTTCTCTGTTTATTGTTTGTAAAGAACTGCTGTTCAATTTGATTTCTTTCTTGGCTGGCATCTCCCTTCTAAGTTTCTGCAAGTTGTCACATTAAGTTTGCATACAGGGTTTGTGAAATCGGGCTTCGGCTTGGAGGAAGCCATTAGCTGATGACCCATTGTGTCCTGTTTCTTTTGTTTTTATACAAATTACTCATCAGTACAATATGGTTTCAGAATGGCTTAAAGAAGGTTCAATTAATTCATTATGACCTTGGAAAAGGAAAAAAAAGGCACTTAAAATTCAGATTTTTCTCAGTTGCTTTTCAAGTTCTTTAAAGTGTTTTTGAAAGATTTATTGTTATTTTTTTAAAAAATCTATTAACCATGACAAGAGAGTTTCCCTCAGTTGTGTGAGTTTAAGGGTCTATGAATAAATTTATTCCAAGTTATTGTGGGGATACCAGAGTAACTCACTTAATAACAATGGGGACACAACAGAATGCTTGTATATAATTGTTTATTCTGTTACCTAATAAACCCTTCCTATTTATGGCTTATTTATCATTTAAATACATGTTTCAAACTTTTGTATTCAAGTTCCTGGGGGAAGGGAAGAAAGCAGACAGAACAAAATCCTTTCCAAAAGCAGACAGCATACTATGTTGGGTATCTGCCCTATGCCAGCGCAGGATATAAAAGCATAATAATGGATGACAGTGTAGCACATGGGGCATTCCCACTCTTCACAAATGATGTCTGTTGTGCTAGTTAACCTTTTCAGAGGCTGTGTTAGCCCATGCTGTGAGGCAGTATAGATCTGAATATAGTGAAAGGCCTGGGGAGAGCAGAGCATCCCTGCTTTTGAACAACAAACATGATGAATCCGTCTTCAATTCAGAATACCAAAGAGAAGGGAGCCCGTAACACAACCTCTAGTGTGCATTGTTTTGAGCCCTTTTTAGAACCAAACACAGTATCCTTACAAAAAAAAGCACATTAACTTTGAAAAACAATGTTCTATAGGATGAATGGGCATAAGTAACAGAATATAGCTACAACTGGAAAAGTGCTTCTAATCTGAGCTATTTCTTAACTATTTAATAAGCCACGGGTTTTATTAATTTCTGGCATCCATAGTCCTCCTCCAGCTGTCCATACAAAAGTTTCGGTTCAAACTTGTCCACATCACTAATGGCCAAGTTCACAAATATAATGCTGGCTGAAAGAGAAGTAGCTAGATCTGGTCAGGAGCTCGTTAGAGAAAATAGTAAAAAGATACTGGGTGCCAGGACCGGTTCTGGCAATTCTGGTACCCTAAGAAACTCTCCCTTGGTGCCCTCTTCCCAACTCAATTTCCCAAATTTCAAACCACCTTTTTTTAATCTTTATGTAGGTTAGAAAACCTAAAGAGCTAGGGAACCATCCTTTATTTGGCTATGTTAGGTTGACTTTTTTAGACACCTTGTTTTCACACCTAGAGTATAGAGCACTGTATTAAGCAGAATAAAGTATATTCTATCACCTATATGGTATATATACGAAGTGTCAGAGAAAGATGTGTACAAACAGCCGTTTCAGGCAATTATCGGCCTGTGTATGGGCACTTAATCAGACAAAATGGTTGCAACGATCCCCAAATGAACAGCCGTTTCGGCCAATAAAGTGCCCATACATGGGCCGACTATTGGCCAAAACGAAGTTCGTACACATCCTGTGTCACGGGTCGGCACCTGCGATCGCACATATGTACGAACCTTTAGAAAGCAGGGGTGCTCCATGAGAGAAGTCTGCCTTCGGTGGCAGAATCTCAGGGATTATAGATTGCTGCCCACTATTATAGACTTCAATGGCTCAAAAGTGCAGAAAGTGGACATGCCTTTGTGGAGAACTAGTTGTTTTTTTAATTGCCAATTACTGGAAATGATATTGTTGATCCATCCTATTTTTTTAGATATCCAATCTGAAGCATATAAAATTTCAGATGTAATTTAAGTGCCTTCTTCATAAACCCTACTGCTGTGTCAATTCCCTCAATTCCCTCTCCCAGCGCTGCCTCGTAGTAATTACTGAGCATGCTTTCCCTCAAGAAAGTCAGGTCAGATGGAAGGGAAACAAGTAATAGATTGAAGGTATTTTTTCAGAGTAGTTGGCTTATAGTATTATATATAACTATATATATAACTATAAGTGATGTATTTTTTCATGGTACATGTGAGCTTACTTCTAGAGATGGCTGAACTTTATAAAGTTTGGTCCATTTTCCAACTTTTGAACTTCAGCAAATGTTCAAAAGTTCGAACCCATTAAAGCCAATAGGAGAGTGATAGTTCGAAAAGTCCGGATGATTTACAGCTAAACTAACAATGGTAACTTACTGTAAATGGCTGTGGCAGCTGGGAAATGGTCTGGGGAACATGTCACTATCACCAAAACCTGTTAAAAATGATCAGGTGATTGTCAAATCTTCTCTGGGGCATCAGGAGATAATTTTTTTAGTGCATGGATAAGTTTAAAAATTACAATCACACAAATCACACACCTGTTTCTTAAGCTAGCCATACATGGTCATATTTTTTCTGATCGGATTTTTGATTGTTTCAGTGAATCAAAAATTCAACAGGAAAAACTGAATAAAATTTCCCACCTTGTGGCACCGATCTTCCGATTCCGTAGAAATCTGCAAAAGATGAGGACTGGAACATGGTGTCACTGGAAAATGTACTGCCTGGCCCAATCTTAATTTTTCAATAAACCAACCAATATTGTTGAGCAGGTGATCTGAAAAACTGCCATTGATTTTTCCGTCGATTCAATTGAATTCGGAGAACCAGACGGAATATCAATTCCGCATACGGATATCTTTACTCTAAATTTTAGAACTGATACAAATTAATTTACTAACTCAAAACCAATACTTTAAGATTCATGAGTGAATACGTTTCATTGTCATCCATATCAAAAGGGTGGGAGTATCTCATTTGTCAAACTATTCTAACCTGACTAAGTGTGTAAGGTTAAGGAAATTCCCTGCTATCGACCACCGAGTCCTGCTGAATTTGAAGAACGCAATACAATTAATCAATTTCACACCAATTATAGCTTAGCAGTTTGAAGATCGCTGTCATTGAGATATACAATATCCTGTCCGCCAACTGTATGCAAATGATATCGCTTCCTTTCTGTGTTCTAAAAACCAAGAGAAATAAAAACAGGCATTTATTACAATTTCCTGAGATTTTACACCTTGTCCAAAACGGATGTTTCTATGATCTCCTGGTGACCCAAATAACGTTCAAGCTATTTAAATTGTAACCTTGCCTAGTGTGAAATGGCTTGGGGATATCATCTTAACTTGGCATTATATTAAAGATGATAGCTTTCATTTGTCTTGGCTGTTTAAATTGTTATTGGTGTGTTTATTTTTTAAACACTGCATAAACTCTGTACCACTAGGTAATATAGCCCTGAAAACAGAAAATACTGAAAATGTTTTTCTCTTTACAGGTTTTGTATTAAATATCTACTACATATGAATCCTTTTTGCAGTTATTCTGTATCTGTATAGGGTATTTTTTAGGCTTTTGTGATCATATTTACTCCTTGGAATGTTTTGAATGTTAACATTTCGATGTGCCTGTGATGTTAGGGCAAACATCTGATACAATTGCTCCTCTTAAACTAGGTACTTACACTGCCAATAAAGCCCCAATACTATCAGTACCGGGGCTTTATCTACAGTGTGTGTAGAGTCTTTCTCGAATGAGCATTAAACGTTCCCGTCGGCTTCACGGTCATTTGAGAAAGACCGGAAATTTTCCTCAGCCGTGGTCAAGTGAAACACACAATCCCGAACTTTCTCCCTAAACTGTGCATAGAACACTCGGGACTGTGTCTATCTGATCTATGAAAAATGACAGACAGGATCTTGTAGATCATTCAAAGCTCTGCCATGTGGGTACCCCGCTATACCTTTCTGGTTCCCATGTAATCAGATAAATCCTGACAAGATTATACTTTTTTTCTTCTTAATAGTATCAGGCCCCGTAAAAATGAGCAAGGGGATCTAGAAACGACCAGGCCCATTAAGGCCTAGGCCCCAATTTCATGATTTGTCTATATGTCTGCCAATGGCTGGAAATGTAGCCAGCCCCATTCCTTCCTGTTCGATATCAGAACACATGCAATCACCCTTTTTGGGATCCAATGGTTTTAGGAGTTGGTCATTCAACAAGCTTATTAAAAAATATCCTCAGGATGTAGTGGAATGTCTGCTGTGTAGGATCTTAATATAAATATATTTGCACCCCATCAAGTCAAACATTTAAAGGGAATCTATAGTGAAAGTTCTCCTTCCTTTTGAAAGTAAAACCTATAAAATCTATATTTATTCCTCCCTCTCAATAGTAGATGAGCAAAGAGCTGTTAAAGATGTTACTCATGCATAGCAGAACACACAGTAACAATAAAGCCCTGATACAGTCGGATCCGAAGATTTCCATCGGCTGCACTAGACTCCCTAGTGCGGCCGATGGAAACACACAGTCCCGAGCGTTCTCCCTTTGATGTTCATGTGTGTATGCAGATCTTTGAAAGATGATAGACAGGATCTTGCAGATCCTGTCTGTCATCTTTCACTGATCTGTACTGTGTGTACCCAGCTTACATTGAGTTGTCTAGTCAGTGTTTCCACCCACACATGCTATATTTATTTCTTACAATAACAAGCACAACAATATATTTATGGATGTTAAAAAATATTATGTTGCGTGGGGCAGCTATTTAAATTTACCTTTTTTACACACTGATAAAACCATCTGGACCCATGCCCATGGAACATATTCAATATTATCTTTAGTTTTTCTATATGATACCAGGTGTCTTTACTGTACTTATAACAGTATGGGGTTAAGGACAAGGGCTTTGGATTAGACAGTGTTCTGATTGGATCTTGCTATGTGCCTCGCTGCAGCTGCTAAAGAAGTGGATAGTTACAATTACATTTGTGACATTGTCCTGTAAGCAATTAGAAAGTGCACAGGTCGGATAAGTGATGTAGGAACCAAGCCGCAGCAGACACTTAGTAGACAAAGAAGTCCCTTACCAAAACAAAACTTCTTGTAAGGTTCTCCAAAATGCTACTATCAGCTGTCCTATCAACAGCATTAAAAATCTAGTGCAGCTTGTCAGCATCCAATTATCTTGGAGCATCTTAACAAGACGGTGCCTGGGGCTATGTGCCAGACTCTAAGCAGCGCTAAGCTTACTGTACTTACAAAACTATACAGTTCAATTAAAATCACAGTGGTTTAAATCCAGATCCTCTGCTATTAGGGCTGGCATTCTGTGTGATAAGTAGCAACACAGGGAAGGGGTTGTTATGGCCTTTGAAGCTTCTGTTCAAAAGAAGACTCTCCCTTTAGCTAACTGTATTCACCAGTCTTATCAGCGGGATTCAGCTTCTGCCTGTTTAACAAAAGGACACACTTTTAAAACATAGAGACAACTTTCTACTTGTCACTCCTTTTCACTCAAACAAACAATTATTGAGGAAGTGTGGACTTCACAATAGATCAATACGGATAGTCTTTGCTTTGCTTTTTTTTTTACATCATCGATATGTCACTGGGTCATCTCATTACCTGCACAAAGTTACTGTAAATAGAGAGATTTACACAGTGTGTCTGTCTGTCTGTCTGTCTGTCTGTCTGCCGAGAGTTCCTGATACAGATTTAGGAAATAGCAGCAAACTCTAATCTGCTAAAGACCAAACATGACTGATTCTGTAATTCAGTTTAAAGCCAAAATAAACCTACACGTGGATGTTTCTTTTAGCTTGAAAATGTGAAATACAACGGTCACACTTTATATCTAACATTGACACCATGTTTACTCATTATTACATGATAAGGTATTGGCACATGGATTCCCAAGTAATATTTTAATAATTAAAAGCAATGAGCTATATCTATGGTATTTAGATTTGGACTGTAAATGTTCTTGCAGCGATACTGCACCTTTAGCGCCATAGTAAACCTCTGATAACGTCTATGGTCATAAATATATGACTGCTGTGAAATTTCCCCATACATAAGTGGTATATTGCTACCCCACGGTATTGTCTATTCAAAATCACAGTGCTTCTTATAGACCACAGGGGGGTTTGATTGGTCATGGCTGCAAATCAAGGACATGTCCTTAATGAGTGTATAAACCTGGGGACCTTTCTGTACACCCTTTTTATCCATTTAATGCAAAAATACACCACAAATGGAAAGGGTATCTTTCCATTTGTGGTGAAAGGTTTCTCTCACCGGCTTTTTGTGGGGGGTGCAGGACCCGAGTGGTAAGTAATAAGAAATACACAAACTGCATTTTTTCTTCTGTTAAGATGAAGATCATTGAGGTATAATTGTACTAATTACCATTCAGAAGTCAGAGGATGAAGAAATGATTCTGATCTTAATATAATTAAATTGGTCCTTTGTTCAAATACCATGAAATGTCATAGCTTGGTTTGTTAAATCATAAGATGGAAAAGTGGGAAACGAAAAAAGATTTTTTTTGTCATCTATATAATTCATATAATAACTTGAGATAAAGGATGTTAGGAAATTATAACCGCCATAAGCATGGGATGAGCTTGTCATAAGGAATATATATGATATTGCTGCTGAGCTGATGTAAGAAATACAGTATCTAACAGTACATTTTGAGCTACATCTAAGCAATCCACATAGATGTGCATACTGTATATACTTATGAACCAAATGGTAAAGGCATGTGGGCAGGGTTAGCAGATAATCAGCTGATTGCAGGGCATTTAATAGTTATAATTATCAGGACTGCACTAAGTACATTTAAACATAATTATTTCTGACAGTGTTATAATAGGTGCCCTATGTTTTTTTATTGATCTCACTGGAGGATACAGGGTTTCAGCTAAATGGGACCCCATATGCTAAAAAAAACACCATCAAGTAATACTCTACCAGAGAGCAGGCTGGTATGGACAGGGTGTATGAAATTGTGGAGTGGAAAATAAAATGCTGGTACCTAATTTATAGGTACAATCTGCAATATGGTATATCTTATATGGAATATAAGAACATTTAAAGAAAATATTTTCCTTTCACTTGCAGGAAGAAACAAAAATGGAATGCTGGGAATTGTAGATTTGAAATATATGAAGGGCCGCAGGTTCATCCCTAAAATAATTATTGGTTTTCCATAACTTTGTAATAAAGCTGAACACTAGATGTCACTATTGATGTATTCTCCATGACCTCATAAGTTCGGTGACAGCACCATTACTAGTAACAGTCACTGCTCGTTTACACGATAGTTTTAGACACTTGTAACACCTTTTGTGTGTTTTTGTATTTAGGAGCCCCTACTGGCTAATTAACAACCGTGATCATGTTAACATTTTGCTCACATTTAAACTTTAGTAGTCTTGAACAATGCCTTTTTCCTAAATGTTGTTAGTTGAAAATAAGAAATCTTTCATTGAGTTTTGCACAATTTATTTTCTTGAACATCAAACAATCCTTATATTTTGTCTTTAAAAATGATATTGTCTTTAATTTTGTTTTGGGTGTAATTAGTATAAAATGTAAATATGTTTACTGTTGCTGCGTGGATAAGAGTTTTTTTATTTTCTTAAAAAATCTGGTAAAAAATTTGTAGAAAGTAAGGCATCCATTTAGAAGAGGGTGTAGAATAATGTTCTCTCTACACTCTGCGCTCATGCAACTTGACAGGCCTGCGTAACTTGACAGGCCTGCACAAACGGTGCAATACTGCACACACAAATCTCTGCTGGAATATAGCCACTGTATTAATTAAGACTGTATTAACTATCTGAAAAAATAATATATATCTGTATACACAGCTAGTTAAAAAATTAGATGGAACTTTGGTGTTGAATTTTGCAGGAACAAGTGCATTTCTTAAACCAGAAATTGCCCAATTTATAAAACTAAATTCATTTTGTGCATTAGAGAACTCAGAAGGCAATTTATGCTCATAATTCACTTAAAGGGCATGTCCACCCATATAAATTTTTTTTGTCATATTATAATATGCCTTCCCCCAGCCCCAACCGCTATAAAATAAATTTAAGAAAGTGCCCCGATGTTTTCTTACCTTCCCTCTCTCCTCCGACGCCCGGCCTTCTGCTTGCAAGACACTGCAAGCAGGGGGCGGGACCGGCAGCCATGTCTGTGATTGGCTGAGAGGCAGCCAATCACGGACAGGGCTGCCGGCTTCTCAGAACGCCAGGGGAGAGAAGGTAAGTAGAGTTCGGGGTTCTTTCTTAAAATTATTTTTTAGCGGTTGGGGCTGGGGGAAGATATACTAATATATGGGAAAGGGTTTTTATGGTAGGGGGAGGGATCGCAAAACGGGAGGGAGAGGGAGGGGGAGAAGGGCTGCAGTACGCATGCCAAACTTCTCCTGGAGGCCAGATAGGAGGCAGAGTCCTATATGGACTCTGCTATCCTCCTGCTGGGCAGTTTTTGGGACTTTGGGGGGGGGGACTACAGGAGAACCATATGGAGCTGGGATGTCAGGTAAGGATTTTATTACACTACATGGTGGGGCCATTAGTGGAGGGGATTATAGTTTTGGGGGTCGACATGCCCTTTAACCTCTGAAATTTGTCAGTTGAGTGAAACAATTTCCCTCTTAAGCAACCTTACAATAATTCGCCCAACCAACTGACATTTCAGTTTTTCAGTTGGTCGGGCTGAATTATTGTACTGGTTCCTTGTGGTGGCTATGACCGACTGCCGACCATTTGTTCATCTGAATTGGATAAACGCACAATCAGACAGGTCAGAAAACCATGGCCAATCATGTGGTCCTCTATGGGACCGCACGCTCAGTCGTGGTTACTGAAGGACATGGCTGCTTTTTCCTCTTTCCTCCTGGCCGACCGGTCGAAAGTTTCAAACGGTCGGTCAGGAGGAAAATTGTATGGTGGGTACCAGCCTTAAAGCTTATTACACACACAAGCAATAAAGGAACAATCCCTTCAGTACCAACGAGATCAGTCCCTTATTGGCCATGTGTGTACAGGAAAAATTACTGTTTCCGATGCTGACAGGCAGGGACCTAAAATATCTCTCTGCCTCGACCGACTCCCTGTACTGCAGTATAGAGTCAGTTATGATTGTTTAGGTTTGTTGCAGCCCTGAATGATCTTCCCTATACTTTACAGATTGTATCTGTTAGAGATTGGTACTATTTGTACCCATCTTACTTTTCTGTGACCTGTAGACTACCAATCAATTTATTCGTTGTAGTCTATTGGTCAGGAAAATAGGTTCAACATTGGCCCCAACCAGCACATAATAACATAGTTGCAACAAAGCACTAATGGGCTTAGGGCTCGTTCACCTTACACAGGGATGAAAACAGAATGAAAACAGTGTGTTTTGTGTAGTGATTTATTTTTCCTTTCTCTGGGCTAAACACTGGTGCGTTTCTGTGAATTTTTTTTAAATTGACCGGAATAATCTGATCCATATAAGAACACATTGATGTATGTATTTTTGAAACAGACAAAAAACGGACATAGTGTGAATCAGCCCTTAAAGTCTAGTATTAAATAGTCTCATGTTGAACTGTTTATTTTGGTCTATTCATTAAAAATAGATGCATTTCCAGATATCGTCATTTTCCCAAGCTCATTTGCTGCCCTAAACAACTGCACATAGCCATATCTTCGTTTGGCACAAGATTCATAATGGTTCAATATGTACTTATGACTTATTATTTTTATCAATATAAAAAACACATTTGCAGCAATCACTAGCCTTTATGGGTTTATTCAGTCCATGTTATTTCAGAGACCCTGGTTTAAGTCTATTTAGATGCACATTTACAGTATGAATTTTTTCTGTTATTTTTTTCCCAACCCTATTATTGGCAACAATTTTCTATTGAACACACAACAAATCCCTTCAAAAAATCTGCACTAAACCCTGGACAAATCACTGCAAATATATTACAGCAGCTTTTTTTGCAGTTGCTGTTCTTGGTGCAGCTCCCTGAAGGTATATAAGGTCAATGTTCATTGTACATTGCTCCTGTATTTCACTTGCTAAACTTTATTGACACCCAAGTTTGAATGCAGGAGCAATGCTGGACTTTTTCATATTTCGTATTTTTAGATTTCTTAGTCTTGTTATGGTTGATAGACAGATTGCCATTATTTAAAAAGGTACCCCATACCCAGCCAGGTTATTATTGGCCTGTCCGTTTGGTAGGAAAGCTTTTAGAAGGAATATTTATTAGGACCCAGTACGCTTTTTTATTCGCAATATATCCTGCCAAACCAATCTGATTGCCTATGTCATTTTACTTTACTTAGAAATTAAAATATAACAATGAAAATTAGAATTTATTTCCTTTTTTCGTTTCTATACTGATTAGAAAATCTTCAGAGCAAACTATTCTTAACAGAGAAATGGGCTTTCATTTTTACATCCCAGATGGTTAAATAAAAATTAAGAATTATTTTTAATATAAATAAGGGAAATGCCTACTCAGTCTGTTTCTTCTTTCAGGAGCACAATGTGCCATGTGAAGAGATGACAAAATATACGCGAAAACGATTCTCCGGTAACACTTGCATCTCTCTGCATTTTGCCTTTCACTGTGTTGACTCTGCATATCAGTCATATACTCCTTCAAACACAACTGCCATCACGTTTGTTGTTTGCCGAGTAATTCAAACTTGGAGTTTCCTGGAAACCAATATAATACACATACAACAAGGTACATATTTATTTTCAGATGATGATAGGATTTATCAGCAAAGCCCAAATGAACAGTGTTAGCTATTCTATATTATTTAGATTCAATGATCACTTCCTTTGATATTCCAAACTGTACCCTCTACCCAAACAAATGACTCTAGCTTTTATTATAGTAAACTAAAAGGGGCAGTTTGGATCTCATTTACATGCATCTATTAAAGACACCTAAGTAAGTATTACTTAGGGCAGATTTTTCACCCCAATCGACTGATATTTGCGCGTATCAGTCGATTGAGCCGAAAAATCTGTGCCGCCCATGATGCCGGTAAATCACGGGCGATCGATTTTTGTCCTGGCCGAGCACTCGCTCGTAGCGAATGCTTAGTCAGGACAAATGGTCCCCTCGTGTGTACTCAGCCTTATTACTAGGATGGGATCAGTCTACTGCTCAATGAGCATTTAAGAAATGCTTGACATAAATATTCGCTTTCTCTCTTGATATATATACACTAAAGGGAAAGCTCAGTGGAAGATATCATTCAAAATATTCTTAAAATTCTTACAGCCTCGTTTACCGAGAATCTGCTGCGCTTCGCTATAAGTTAGCGTGACTTTAACTCCTTCCTTGTGCTTGCTGCGCGGGAATTGAAAGAGACACCTGTGCAGCCTACGCTCGCGATTCAATATTGTGTGCTACTTTTAGCTCGTGGCTGCTGTTAAAATCACACTCTGAGCAAATCCTTTTTTCTGGATTTACCCATAGTCGCAAATTCAATATTGAATAGCATTCGGGAGATTTACCCAGAGCTGCTATAACTCTGGGCAATGGTTATTTGCCCTGTTAGTTTATATTATGCATTAATAGTTATTCTACATATTCTCCCCATTTTGAAAAATCGGTTGATTTCATACCCTTTGCTGTTCCCTGCTGTTGACATTAGTGAGCTGACATTTGAGGTTCCAGCGGTCCTTCCTCTTCCCAGGATGCACCACATCCTTGGAATGTTCCTAACAGTAATTTCTACTGATTGGCTGTTGAATGGGTCAAACTTGCTCAGATCTCTACTGAGCAACTAAATCAACCCAGGCGCTGGGTCAAGGGCAAGACCATAACAGTCTCTACTAGGGGTCCTGCAAACAGGAAGTCAGTATTTCAGTTGCATTTATTTATACATAGACAAAATGCTGAATGGGCAGATTAAGGTCATTAGGATGAAAAAATACTGCTCTTTATTCTTAAACATATATTTATTAGCACTGAACTTCCCCTTTAATACCCACAGGAGATTCACAGCCTATAAAATAGCACTGCCCAACTAATCGCAGAAATAAGGAATCATTTATTCCTCCCAGAACCTCCCAGTGACCTGCAAGACATGCAAACTTACTCTTGTGTGTCCCTTTTGCCAATGCATGTGTCCAGAACAACTGGCATTATAAGAAACAACAAATCCTAAAGATAAAGAACTATTTATTCAACTTGCAGAAATGACATTGCAGACATGACATGTTTCCATTTTGTTAAAACTTATCAGTGTAAGATAACAAATAGCTATTATACAATTATACTTTAACCCATAGTCTTCTCTAATCACCTTTAAAACAGACAAGTCCTTACACAAGGATTTTGTTTGGATCAGCTGTTTCCTAAATTTCCCTTGTTGTTCTGGCCCAGCATTGAAAGTGGGAATTTCCCATCATGTAATTCACATGATTTGCATGACACTGTCTCCTTTCTAGCTATAGCAAAACTGCACCTAGCAGAAGATATTTCAGATTGGATATCTAAATATAACTATTGTTTCGGTATAGATGTCCTTTTATACCTGTTACCTTAAAGGAAATGTACAGAAAGTGCTTGCAATAAACTTTCATTTTTGTTGATACATTTGAAATGTCTTTTTACTTATCTGTCCTGCCACGTGAATGGCGGCAACTAAAGAGTTACTATGTTACGTAACGCGATGCCATTCCAGTGGATTACCCAACCATTCACTTTCTGTGTAATGAGGTATCCAAGTTGGGATTTCCTGGCTATGCAGTGCTCTGGGGCAGAAATAATTTCCCTGCTCAGCACAGCACAGGAATAAACTGTGATTTTGCATTTGTAAGCATATTTTTTATTTTATAATAAGCTAATATTGTAAGTGGATATATATTTAGTCATCAGATCAGGGCCGCCATCAGAATTTTCAGGGCCCCATACTAGGTAAATTACTGGGCCCTAGCTGCACCCCCTCACCCCTTTACAGCCTGAGCCCCTGCCCCAAGCACAGTAGTTGGCAAGCAAAATCATCAATATATCTACTGACTACTGTAAATACAATTATGTGGATGCCAGGCAGGGCTGTGTGCTGTGCAGGTGCGGTCTCACCGGTCTGACTCTGATGACTGTGACACAAGTAGTGAGACTGTGACATGTTGTGGAGTCTGTCTGTGGTCTGGACTGGTCTCTCTGGTCACTGTGCTGTGAGCTGTACTTTGCCGCGCTCAGGACAGCTTCACCCGTTCAGGCAGCTCCTCCTCCTTCTGAATCTAATCTTACCTCCACCTCACCTGACCACCTCCCCTGCATCCTGAATGGAGTAGGAGAAAAGAGGAGGAGCCAGGTCTTGAAGGTCTTCCATTCCACACTAAGTAAGTTGCGCACCGCGCCGGACGGCCTTATAGATTGACGTCACGGTGCGGCCGCGGGCGTACGTAACAACATTGTGAGTGACGTGTGACGTCATTCATTCACCAATGCCATACTACCGGTAGTTGTCGCCCCACTTGTAAGTTACTTACGTTACGCGTGTCGCGGTACAGAAGTATCACCTGTACCCCCCTGATGGCGGCCCTGCATCAGATCATCTCATTATTGGGGGATGCTTATAGTAAATGTAACTAGCAGGGCTGCATTCATTACAACCTGGTTGTATTTACACTGCATGTTTTCAATATACAACCCCTATCCTATACATTCCTTATCTGCCCTTTGCTGTTTGAGAGTGCTTGTCAGGGAATTGTGAAACTAGCAGTGCAACTACATAGGCACTTGGGTTAGTCATTATTTTGCAGGCTATTTGACCAAAGGAAAGCAATTTCAGGCTCTGTAATCAAATCACTATTATTATCATTTATCTGTTATATCAACATTTATCTGAAGTTTATGGACTGCTATGCAACAGCAACATAGGTATGAAACCCCGGAGCTAAAAAAAAATCATTTTGGCAGTCCAACTAAGCAACCAGCCATCTACTTGCAAATATCTAACCTAAATAGAAAGGCAAGACCTGCTAGTTTGACTGCTGATTAGAAACCGAGCTTCTCTGAAGATTTAATGCTGTTTTATAGTGTCTCATAAACCCCCCCCCCAAAATCTGATTGGTCTAGATGCAATCTTAAATCTGATTGGATCTTGGATCTTAAGCTAGGTACACACCTAGCGATTTTTCCTCCTGACCGACCGTTCGATACTTTCGAACGGTCAGCCAGGAGGAAGTACTGTCGGTCGCGGCAAAAGCAGCCGCGTCCGATAGTCACCGCGACCGATCGTGTGGTCCATAGAGGACCGCACGATCGGACGAGGTTTTCCACCCTGTCCGATCGTCCTTTCGTCCGGTTTGGACGAACGGTCGATCGGACATGGGCACATTCGAATGCGATAATTTCGGTCTGATCGACCGATACACTGAACTATCGGTCGATCGGACCGAAATATCTAATCATGTGTACCCAGCTTTAGACCAATCAGATATTGGGGGTGGGTTTAGGAGTCACTACAAATAGGAAATGTTCAGTAAGGAGAGCTAGTTTCAGTTTTGCATTTTATCTGAGATGTTATAGCTTTGTTCTGAGGCATGTACTGGGATATAAGCTTATTGAGTGATTCTGGTTGGGTAGCTTGAATGGGCATTCCTTAGTTCAGATGGCTCTCAATTTAGTTCTCAGTATTTGGCTTTCTGTATCTAAGATTAAAAAATATTCCAACAAAAGCTTGGTTTGCTGTCCCAACTAAATATTCCACAGGAGATCTGAGTAACAGAGTGATTGATGTATTGAAATATCTGGTTCCACAATTTCACCAGAAATAATCTCCAGTAATAGAACAGAGGGAGATGATTGCAAACCAGTCTAGAGAGCAACAAAGTAATCAAAGGGATATCAGAAACACATGCAGCAAAGCTGAGTGTGAATAAATTTAAGTGTAAAAGCAACCAGTCTGTAATAAATGCAGCCCTGCTAGTAACAAATGTTGTGTCTTAGTTTAGAGCAAACAGAAGTGATCAGCACTCCATTCCAAGCAAGGAAATGCCTAAGTGCCATTCAAGTTTCAGACCTGTGAGTGCCTTTGTATTTCTGTGTCTGTGTGTTTGTATATATATATATATATATATATATATATATATATACTAGCAAAAGTGTGCCCATTGGTGCACAGTGGAAATTATGTGTGTATGTTTTACTATGTGTAGTTGCAGTGCTCACAGGAACCATCAGGAAACATCCAGGGGGGCAATAATAAAATTAGTCTGAAGGTCCTAAAAAAAAACCAAATAACCCCTTTATATTAAATGAACAAATTCACACTTATATCCTCCCTTACCTATACTACCTGCCAGCTAGAATATAGAGGGTCTATGTGGAATAAACCTGCAGGTCTGAGAACTGATCCAGGCAATCTAAACAGCACCTTTGGGCAATCAAAAGCAGCCCATACATATATCCGATTTTACTTTCCCGACCGAGTGCTCCCGCGACATTAGACCGATCATGCAAAAACCGCCTGTCTGTGGCATAGAAGAATGGGAAAGGTGGTTCTGAAGTTCAAACTAATATTGCAGGAGCGCTTGGTTGGATAAGTAAAATCGGATATATGTATAGCCACCTTAAATCCTATACAGTATCCTGATTAACATGCAAGGTTCATATTTATTAGTATTTACCACAACAAGTTTAACGAAGCTATGGGGTTAGGACTTGGGAGCACAGGATACTGATTGAATATACATGTTAGGGAGAGGTGTGGATAGAGGAGCTAAATGCTCCACACAAAGTACTTATAACAGAAGGTACCTCAAAGAATCATGTTATTTTAATAGCATTACCTTAATAATCTAACATATAAACACATATTTCTCACTTAAAGAAATGGGTGGGGACATGCAAAGTATCTTATTTATTGCCTGTGGCAAAGGCATGTATCTAGATATAATACAACCTAATGGTATAGAGCAGGTGTGTTTAACTTGTGACCTTTTACGTGTTTGAAAACCATAATTCCCAGCATTCTCTGTTTGCAGTAAGTTTTTTCTTAATATCCTGTAGCTAAGGCATCTGTCTAGATCTAATACAGCCTAAGCTTGTGACCTTTCACATGTTTGAAAACTACAAATCCCAGCATTCTTTGGTTTGCAGTTAGTGTTTTCTTAATGAACTTTTCACATGTTTAAAACTACAACTCCCAGCATTCCATAACTGCACAGAATTCTGGAAAACTTCGTTTTCATACATCCTGGAATAAAGACATTTTCATGACTTACAGACATTAAAAGCCCACGGTCATGCTTTAGCGCTTCCTACCCAAGGGTTTGAACAAGTGATTCATCTGCCCTTCCCGTACATCCATAGCTATTAGACTATTGGATTAGGGGAGCATTATATGGGTCAATTGGTTGACGCAACATTAATGCCCGCTTTGCGGCGGCAGTGCGAGTACCAGAAGAGGCACTCGTGCGGCCGTTTCAAAGTAATTTACCAGAGGTTGCGTGCCTCTTTACACGTAAGTATTAAACACCAACTAATAGCTGGCGATAAATACTTATGTGCGGGTGAGATTCACCCAAAATCTCACAGCCTCTGGTAAATCCTGTACGGGAGATTTGCCCAGAGAGCTTGAGCCTCTGGGTGAATCTCCCTGTTAGAGTCATAAACTTTACCATATTTGTACTCACTTCCAAATACCACCTACCTGGCAGTTATAATCTATAAATTCTAAAGGTTCGATCGCCTGTGCCGACGCATGACGTGTGCGAACGGCCGTTTCAGATTATATTCGTGCCGTGTATCAACAGAACAGCCATTTTAGCCGATAAAGTGCCCATACATGGCATGATTATCGGCCGTTCGTACACATCGTGCGTCACGGGTTGGCACCCGCGATCGCATGTGTGTACAAACCTTAAGGCTGGGTAAACACCAATAGTGCCACGGATTAGTCGGCTGGAAATATGTGATGGTGTGGGGAGGCCAGCCGCGACCGAGTTCGGTCGTCCGTATCAGACAAATGGGTCAGTTAGTAAATCACGGCCCTATGGGACGACATTATCAGTCTGTCACATGCGCTGGCTGCAGTCACTGTTACTGTGACCAACAGTCATCTGTCCTAGCAGGGCTCTCACACAAAGCTGATGCTCAGTTGGGACACATGTATTATATGTATCCAGACAAAATGGTATTCACCTGCAGATTTGAACAAAGATCCAGGCAATCCTGCCACAATGTGCAATTCAATCTGAACATCCTGAGACCCTATACAGGATCCAGAAAAACATGCTAGGTTCATACTTTTTGGTAATTACCACAGCAAGTTCCAGATTTAAAGTCACTATGGGGTTAGGAAACATAGGATTCTGATTAGCTTAATAAATTATGGAGAGGTTTGGATAAAGGAGCTAAATGCTCCCCACAGGCTAAAAAATGAAGTAGAGCCTTCTTATAACTGAAGGTACCTGACAGCCTCATGTTTAATATATTAATATTGGGGTAAAAACAGCCAATTTCTCTACGAATGCTGGGTAGTTTCAGAGACATGCAAAGTCATTTAATCATAAACAGACACTGTCTAGCAAACAGAAGCTGGATTGTCTTATTACTTTCTATAAAAAGGGGAGGGGGAGTAAATGTGAGAGTCTGAAGAATTTTCTAATTGGCTAAGACTGTCACATGTTTTACAAACAGCACATAACTGGGTGTAATACAGGAACTTTCTTACACTTCCTATCTTTTCATGGACAGTGCCTAAGAGAATTTTTTGATTTGCTAACAGTGGAAGATCAGAACCTCTCTTTGGATCTTAGTAAAATTCCACTTCCTTTTAGTGTCTACATGGAGACCCTGTAGAAATCCTGGAGGTGTGTCTTACCCTATCATTTTGAGTTTTCCATTCAAACTTAGGGGTGTCCAGTAAAGTAAGTTTAGTTTATTAATTGTATATAAATTGTTTTGTAATTCAGTAGTAGGTAGTAGTACTATACTTTGTATGGGGTTATTTCTTATGGTGATTTTAATTAAATAGTGCTAATTATACACATACATATGGACCTATCCTATGTATACCCCCACCTAGTTAGTTGCTCCTAAAAATTCAATGCAACCTCCGTAAAAATATAAATTTATTTATATAATATATTTATATTATATTTATATAATATATTTTTAATATATATATATATATATATATATATAATATATGGGATATGGGATAAGGGATAAGGGATATATATACCATTGATAAACTGACACCAACATGCTACTTGCACTTAACAATATCAGATCATGTATAGGGATGGCCGGTTCGCGGATCCGAGCCCGGATCCGCAGCGGATTTATCCCGTTCGCGAACGGCGGATTTTTCCGGATTTTCCGCCTTCCGAACTTCCGATTCGCGGATTTTTGATATTTTCGAAAATTTTCTGAATTACGTGAAAACTCGTAATTTCGAAAATTTTCGAAAATACAAGGATTTCCTCTTATTTCCATAAATACGTATTTTCGAAAAAATTTTAAATTACGAGGATTACTCGTATTTTCGAAAATACAAATTTTCGAAAATACGTTAAACCCCGTAATTTCGAAAATTTTCGAAAATACGAAAAATCTCGTAATTTCGAGGGTATTTTTTATTTTAATGGGATTTTTCCGAAAATTCGCGGATCCTCGAGCGGACCAGATTTTGTGAAGTTCGGACATCTCTAATCATGTAGTTCTAATGACTATAGAAGTAGGGAATGGGTTAATGTAAAATCCCAGAATCCCAGGTGGCACTTGCAAATCAGTTGCTCAGATTCTGCATGTTTAATTAATAAATGGAGAAAGGGCTATTTTAACTATTATGCAAAACCCTTCTGATTGGTGGACATATCTCCATAGACTACAAGAACATTGCCCACTATAGGAGGAGAGAAATCAATTGCTACACCCATAAGAAACACAAAAATGAAAATAACTTGATAACTGTTCCAAAAAAACAATGAAAGTATACGGCAAAAGTACACAGGATAGCATTCCCTACACTACAGCAAAACATAGTTTTGGGGGTGGACATGATAATGCTCGCGATTTTGTGCGCGATTTTGTGCACTGCAGTGTGGCCTCAGCCTAACTCTTCTGTTTCGCTTACTTTACTTTAAGGGCATGTCCACCTCCCTAAAAAACAACTGATATATAGGCCCCCAAACCCTAAGATTGCAATATTTACCTATTACTCCATGTAATCTTTTCTGGGGGGCCTGCCACTATATACTAATTGCACTTTGGAGGATGAACCTACCCTTTAAAAGTCCCCCTTACCTGCTTGTGAAAACATCTCACCTAGCCAACATAGGTGAATGTCATTAAAAGTATTACATTTTAAATAGTAAATTCCAATAGCTAGCCTTCCATTAAGTCCCCCTATAACATTATTTTTTGGGAGATTGGAATAAAAATACCGGTAGTTTGCAATATAAAAATGCTTCTGTCTGCAGGCAAAATAGGAAGGACTTGTTTACTCTGCTCAAGCACTGTTTTTGTCATCAATGGAAGTACAGATACTGTAAAGAGAAAGAGCTACAAAGCGTTAAAGAAAGGCTGCCTAAAGGGTTTATTTTAAGGGAATGAATAACAGACAATATGTTAAAGCAGGAGGATATTTAATCGCTTTTTGAACACATGCTCTTTTATTTTACTCATTGAATAAAACACCCAGCCATCCCCAACCATCATTGTTGAATTTTACTTACTTTGTATTTGAATGTTTCTATGTATATATGCAAATCTTTATTTATACAGTCCCTACGAGTATGCAGCTTTTTCAATGAAGACCATACAAAATGCAGGAAATAAAGGAGCGTTTGTCCAAGAGACTTACGGGCCATTTTCATGGTTAATATATTACTTTATATAAAATATGTCAATGCAGTTTGTTTTTCTACCATTTATTGAACTTATCCCGTTTCACCATGCTGAAGGTTCCCAGAACAATGGATGTTTCTTTTGCCCAAATGCTAAAATAACTGTTACACAAGCTCACACATGCAAATTTTTGGGTTTGCACAGATTTGTTTGTGTAAATCTCATTCAAATGGAAAATAATTAATCCTTCATTTTATGTACCTGTACCACATTAGCTGGCGGAATTTTTGAAAGTTGTGATTTTGTAGACAGAAATGTTTTGTGTATAGGAAGTTTACAGTAAAAACTTTTTTCTTCATCTAATAGGCAGTTTGTTACTTTAGTAATGTAGAGTAAGATGTACATCTTACCCAACCGCTATCCCACGATGCTTTAAACACCTTCACGAGACTAACCGCATTGCAGGAACCCAGTTAGGTAAGACGTAACTTTTTTTTCTGCTTGCATTCAATAGGTATTAAGTTTTGTGCTACAATAAAACTAAATGGTAAAAAAAAAATTGTCAGTGGAGATACCCTTTAATCAAGTACCTGTGGCCTGTCCCACGAGATGGTCAAGGATAGTTTGTTTGAATTAGGATTGAATATTTTAAAGGGCATGTCCACCCCCAAAACTAAAATTTAACCACATTCTGGCCCCACTGTGTAGTGTTAAAAAAACATTAACTTACATCTCTGCTCCAACTGGTTCTCCTGCAGTAACTGTCCGAAATCCAGTAGGAGCAGTCTTACTGTGTAATAGGTTTCTTCCTTCTCCTTGTCCTTAAAGGACAGTGGCATGTGCAGGGGAGCCCTTTCCCCCCTCCCTCCATGCCTCTGTATTCCTCTTTGCTGCCAGGTGCCCTACCTCTAAAAACACTTAAAGGGTATGTCCACCCTAAAATCACATTTTTAATATAGCCTTCCTCTTGGTCCCCCAGCCCCAACCGCATAATTTTTATTTTAAGAAAGCTCCCCAAACTCTTACTATACCTCCCCTCTTCCTCCGCTGCGCTCCCGCCCTCTGCTTGCGAGAAATGCAAGCAGAGGGCGGGACCGGCAGCTGCGTCTGTGATTGGCTGAGCGGCAGCCATTCACGGACGCGGCTGCTGGCAGCTCACTTCGGCGGAGGAAAGAGGAGAGTAAGTAAGAGTTTGGGGAGCTTTCTTATATAAAAATTATGCGGTTGGGGCTGGGGGACCAGAGGAAGGCTATATTAAATGGGATTAACGCTAGGGGAGGGAATCCGGAGAGGGAGGGGGTGGGAGGGGGAGAAGGGCTGCAGTATGCATGCCAAACTTCTCCCGGAGGCCAGGTAGGATGCAGAGTCCTATATGGACCCTGCTAGCCTCCTGGTGGGCAGTTTTTGGGACTTTGGGGGGGGGACTACAGGAGAACCCTATGGAGCTGGGAAGTTAGGTAAGGATTAAACTACACTACATGGTGGGGCCAGTAGTTAGGGGGATTATAGTTTTGGGGGTGGATATGCCCTTTAACATATTGTTGGGCACCCTAGCCCACCCCAAACTGCTAAGTCTGTTTGTTTAAAAAATCTGCAGAACTCTACTTACAATATGTTAAAAAATTATTTTCCAGGTGGACATACCCTTTAAAGCACATATGCCCAATAATAAGAAAATCTTGCTGGTTTTGGGATCCTCAGTACTATTTAGAAAAAAGGAACTATATCCACTGAAAATGGTTCTACCTAATACACAGGTATTAGTTTTAAAGAACCACAGCTGCTATATAAAAAAATAGCTTGTGCTACCTGTGTGGTAGTTAAGCTGCCACAATTCCTGCCTTAAAGGGCATCTCTACCCTCTCAGCAAAATTAGCATGTAGGTTAAGGATCCCCCTAAACCTAGTTTTCTTTATACTTACTCTGAGATGTCCGAACTTCGCAAAATCCGGTCCGCTCGAGGATCCGCGAATTTTCGAAAAAATTTGAAATTCAAAAATCCGTGAGCGGACCCATTAAAATGAAAAATACCCTTGAAATTACGATATTTTCCGTATTTTCGAAAATTTTTGAAATTACGGATTTTACGTATTTTCGAAAATACGAGAAAACAAGTATATTCGAAAATTTTTGAAAATATGTATTTTCGAAAATACGAGTAATCCGCGTAATTTCGAAAATGTTCGAAAATACGTATTTATGAAAATAAGAGAAAATGTTCGAAAATGTTTGAAAATACGTATTTATGAAAATTATCGAAAATACGTGAAAACCCGCAATTTCGAAAATTTTCGAAAATATGAAAAATCCGCGAATCGGAAGTTCGGAAGGCGGAAAATCCGGAAAAATCCGCCGTTCACAAACGGGATAAATCCGCGGCTGATCCGGGTTCGGATCCGCGAACCGGCCATCCCTAATACTTACTGTACCTTACCTAAAGATGCTTATAAAGTTTCTTATAGAACCCAATCCCTCACACCTCCACTCCTTTGCTGCTATTCCGAACTTGTTACAAGCTTGCACAGCAGCAAAGAAGGCAGCTTCAGCAATGCAGTGAATGTAATTAAACAACATTAATCCTAATTCATCCATGCTGCATGTGTTTTTATTATGTGCCCTCCATGTTTAACTAATGTGGAATATATAGATGTCAGACAGACAGACAGATAGATAAACAGAGACATAGATACTATATAAGCCCCCCAACTAAAGATGGCCATACACAAGCGATTTTAATAAATTTAATAGTTTCACTTATAGAAACAACATAGTACAGATCTTCATGAACAGGATAAAGATGCATTTTGGAGGATATGCCATTGTTAGTGTTTTTGTATGAAAAATTCAGACATCAAACTTCAGAGGTTACTGACCGGTTACTGATTGAGAATGCAGCATCCCAAATTGCAGTGCGATGACTCCTTCCTTGATGAGAAAGTAAGACGGTAAAAATAGAAGAAATCTACTATTTAGAAATAACAGGGTAAAAAAGAAAAAAGGAAAAGACAACTTTGAAGCAATATGTAAGGTGAGGAAAATAAGGGTTTACATGCCCTTAAAGACATCAACCCAATCAACAAAAGGTTCCCAGGGGTCAATTCTAGAATAAGGATTGGTCATTTGGAAATGTTTTGCATAAACAGGCGGCACGAGAATTCAAATGCCGGCATCCTGCTGGACCCGGCACCCGATTCTATCTTATTGCTACCCTAGGCTCACCTCTCCTGTATCCAGCGAATTCCTTGCCTACAGAGACACTTACCTTGCCAGTTCCTGTGTGTGCCTTACCTTTAGAGATGTCCGAACTTCACAAAATCCGGTCCACTCGAGGATCTGCGAATTTTCGAAATAATAATGAAATAAAATGAAAATATCCTCGAAAATTCAAGATTTTCTCGTATTTGCGAAAATTTTTGAAAATACGTATTACCGAAAATACAAGTAATCCTCGTAATTTCGAAAATATAAGAAATCCGCGGATCGGAAGTTCGGAAGGCGGAAAATCCGGAAAAATCCGCCGTTCGCGAACGGGATAAATCCGCGGCGGATCCGGGTTCGGATCTGCGAACCGGCCATCCCTACTTACCTTGCCAGTTCCAGCAGAGACACTTACCTTGCCAGTTCCTGTGTGTTACTTACCTTGCCAGTTCCAAGCAGCACATCCAGGATTCTATTCCCATCAGCCTCATCTGCTCCTGTATATAAACCTTCAGTCCGAGGTCTCCTCCTGAAAGCGTACCTGTAAGTACCCCGGCCAGCCGGCCGAATTTCTTACATTTTAGGGCTTTTGTGTGCGATTTCTGTGCGTTGTTCCGTGCTTGTGCATGAGTTTTTGTAATTAAACATTATAAAAACGCACACATTTGCATAAAAAAAATGGTGCAGGCAAATCGCAAATGTTTCAAAAAACCATACATAGAAAATAGACCCAACCAGCATTAATATATTGACACAAAGTATAAACTGGGGATTGATATACACTCCTCTCTTTCAGGGAGATGCAATAAAAGTTCTTATCGTTAAAAATGGTGCTAACTTTGCCCCAACCAATCAGATTTTATTTAACATTTGAAAGCTAACATGTGATTGGTTGGGGCAAAATTAGCACCATTTTTAACGATAAGAACTTTTATTGCATCTCCCTGTTTGTTTCTAAAACTCACTTAGCGGAGCAGGAGACACGGGTGTAGCAAACCCTGTGCCTTTCGCTTAATGACCTCCTCTTACAGAAAATCCCACATCAATACAAGACAGAAATCGGAACCCACTCACCATTCCCACGCGGTGGTTCGGGTGCAGCCAGCCCCAAGCCTGTCGCTACCGGCTCCAAACACCGGCTCTTTAGAAGATAAACAGCGCACACTGATGTTCTGATGTAGATAGGGATAAACCTATGACTAAGGGCCCTGCGTGGCCTGAAACGTGTAAGACGGGGATGCACTTTTTGAACTTGGCGTTAATGCCGCCCGCAATAAAAATTATTTGCTTTTAAGCACTGGAGTCTGTTATCCTTATCTGCATCGGAACATCTGTGTGCGCTGTTTATCTTCTAAGGAGTAGCAAATCGCAAATGCCTGCGCATCGGAAATTGCAGGAATTTTTGCGTTCCCGAGATTTCCGTTTTAACCAAAATTGCATGCCCTAACACAGTAATGCATTTTGTATTTGTGTTTTGAGCTGTCAGCTATGTTGCCTGTTTCAGTATTGTGATTTGTGTCCTAGTTGTAGTCAAAGCAGATTTGGGGAAATTAAAATCAAAAAGTTGCAAAATATCAAATAAATGATGAAGCATTATGCCTGTCATTTGTCACTACAGGCACCAGTGAAACTCAATCAAATAAAAAAGATTGTTGTAGACAACAATCTACAACAAACTGGAGGTTTTATCCAAGGTTTTATAAAAATCACAATTTTAAAGGTTTTATAAAAATCATAACATCTATCTATCTGTCTGTCTGTCTGTCTGTCTGTCTGTCTACCTATCTATCTATCTATCTATCTATCTATCTATCTATCTATCTATCTATCTATCTATCTTATATCTATCTATCTATCTATCTATCTATCTATCTATCTATCGGGGACCAGTAACTGCTACCATTAACCCTTCTTTAAATATACATGTCTGCCAGCAACAACCTTTAACATAACTATTTATTTACATTCAAAAATAATTGGCTATAATATCAGGATTTGGGTCGGAGACATATATCATTTGTCGGAGGAGCTGTGGGAGGGGTTTGGATGGAGCAGAGGGCGTGTCCAAGTGTACCATTTTTGTCTTTGAAATGTTGGAGGGTATGCATTCTCTGCAAGGTGCTCATCCACACTGCTGATACCAGACAAATCCCCTCAAGATAATGTGGCTGCTGAATTGAATCAAAACAACCTGTGTAAGCTATCTTTTATTGCATATAGGCAGAGCTGGGGTTAATTATTTCATATTCTATAAGTACAGAATATAGGCCTCAAAAAGAAGAGGCCGCCCAAAGACAGGTTTAAAGAATCCCCTATTTAAGCACATAGTATCCTTAATAAATTAAATAGAGCACACAATTCTCAGTGTTTTATTGCATGATACACACCCTATTATCACACCCTTGTGCGATACACACCCTATTATATAAAAAAACTACACCAAGATGATACTATCAATAAAAGTTCTTATCGTTTAAAATGGTGCTTATTTTGCCCCAACCAATCAGATGTTAGCTTTCAAATGTTAAATAAGATCTGATTGGTTGGGGCAAAATTAGCGCCATTTTAAACGATAAGAACTTTTATTGAATCTCCCTGTATGTCTATTAATATCTAGTCCAAACCCCCCATATACACAGAAATACAGATTAAAAACATAATTAAAATATGTAGCAGGTAAAAGCCACTCTATAGTAGAATGTAACAGCCATGCTCAGCTGGTTGACCATAGTAAAACACTTGCAGTCAGGGTACAATTTATAACAATGTCAATCCTGAATGAATATGTCCAGAATAACAACTTATAATTAAATTGTTGCTAAGAGTCATGTCATACACAAAATGGGAAACTATATATACAAATGGGATAGAGATGTATACAAAAAAATTAGAAATAGTAACATTTTATTATAACTTCAAGAGAGATGCTTGTGAAGGTTATCATTCATCCAGGTCATGGTATATCTGTTGTATTCAATTAGATCAACTGGACTTGAAATGTAGTTCTTGAAGACGTTTCGCTAGTCATCCGACTGGCTTTCTCAATTCAGAATGACTTGTACAAGAATCTGTGGCAATTATGTACCCTGGAAAATCCCAATTAGCATATCACAGCCAAGTGTTAAGGGTGTGATTAGATAGTGGCTAAGAGGTGTAATAGGAACGCCCAGAGTAAGGTGTTAAAACAGCATTGTACATGGCAGACAGATGGTGTTGAACCCCCCCACCTCTATTTAGGCTTGGTTTCTTTATTTTCACATAAATGGCCTCCTTAACACCTCTCTTGAACCAGTCACGTTCCTTCGCCAGTATGTTAACATTACAATCTTCAAATGGTTGTCCTTTAGTCCTTAAGATGCAGATACACGGCTGAGTCCTGACCCAAGGATTTGGCTCTTCTGTGCTGGGCCATACATTGATGCAGTGCTGTTTGGTCTCCCCCACATACAAATCAGAGCATTCTTCACTGCACTCCACTGCGTATATGATGTCGCTTTTCTTGTGTTTAGGGATTGGGTCTTTCGGATGTACCAATTGCTGCTCAGTGTGTTGTTCGGTTTAAAGCAGACAGGGATACGATGTTTGAAAATTCTTCTTAATTTCCGGAGACCCCTGCTACATATGGGATGACCATGTTCTTCCTCTCGTCTTGCTTTTCCCCTTCACTGTTGGTATTCGTGTTCTTTTCTTTCCTTCTACTTCTTTTGACAAAGGCCCAGTCTGGATATCCACAAGTTTTAAGGGCTCCTCTGAGATGTTTCATTTCTTTAGCCTTCGCCTCTGTGCTAGTGGGGATGTTCGTGGCTCTGTGTTGCAGGGTGTTAAGGAGGCCATTTATGTGAAAATAAAGAAACCAAGCCTAAATAGAGGTGGGGGGGTTCAACACCATTTGTCTGCCATGTACAATGCTGTTTTAACACCTTACTCTGGGCATTCCTATAACCAGGGGTGTCCCTAGGGTTTTTGGCACCTGAAACAACTCTGAATGCCGCCCCTAGACTGTGGCTTAGTGTGTGGGCGTGGGCTTAGCGTGTGGGTGTGGCTTATCGCGTGGGCATGGCAAATCATTAATTTGTTTTTGAAAATGGTTATTTATACGCTTCTCTTTTTTAGAAAACACTAAAAACATGTTGGGCAATGGTACATTAATTAGAAAGCCTACCATACTCTGTAGAATAAAGATGCTGGCCAAAAGATTGAGAGCCCTGCTACCACGTCAAGGTAGACTTTCAGCAGGCCCTAACTATTATCTAGACTATATATTTTTATATAGATATATATAATTATATAATATTTATCTATCTCTGTATTCTATCATCTATATTATGTATCTCCTATTCTGTCTATCTATCTATCTATGATTTATCTATCTATCTATCTCTGCTATCTATCTATCTCTGCTATCATCTATCTCTGTATCCCTCTATCTCTGCTATCCCTATCTCTGCTATCCCTCTATAGCTGCTATCCATCTATTCTCTGCATATACTTACTCTATCTCTGCTCTATCACTATCTGCTATCTATCACTCTCTCTGCTATCTATCACTCTCGCAATCTATCATCTCTCTCTGCTATCTAGCACTCTTCTCTGCTATCTATCACTCTCTTCTGCTATACTATCACTCTTCTCTGCTATCTATCACGTTCTCTCTCTGCTATCTATCAGTCTCTCTTGCTATTATCAGTTCTCTCTCTGCTATCTATCACTCTCTCTTATTTCTGCTATCTATCACTCCTCTCTGCTATCTATCACCTCTCTCTTGCTATCTCACATCTGCCGATCTATCACTACTATCTCTGCTATCTATCATCTTCTCTGCTATCTCTCTCTCTCTGCAATCATCACTCTCTCTGCTATCCATCACTTCTCTGCTATCTATCTCTCCATCTATCTATCTAGCTACTTCTATCTAATCTATCTATCATCTTTCTATCCACTATCTCTAATCTCTGATATTTATCCTCTCTATTATCTATCTATCTATCTATCTATCTATCGTTATTATCATCATCGCTATTATCTATATATCTATCTCTGCTGCTATCTATCTATCTCGTGCTATCTATCTATCTCTGCTGCTATCTATCATCTCTGCATCTATAATCTATTCCTAATCATCTCTTGCTGCATATCTATCTATCTCTGCTGTATCTATCTATCTCTGATGGATTATCTATCTCTGCTGCTATCTATTATCTCTGCTGCTATTATCTACTCTGCACAATCTATCTATCTATACTTGCATATCGATCTAGCTATCTATCTCTGCAATCTATCTATCATTCTCTGCAATTATCTATCTATCTCTGCAATCGATCTATCTATCTCTGCAATCTACTATCTATATCTGCATCATCTAGCTATATCTAATCATATCTATCTATCTTCTATCTCTGCTATCTCATCTTGCTATCTATCTCTGCTATCTATCTCTGCTACTATCTCTGCATCTACTCTGCTATCTATCTTGCTATCTATCATCTATGTATATCTATTTACTCCTGCTATTATCTATCTCGCTATCTATCTATCTCTGCTAATCTATCTATCTGTTGTCTATTATATATATCTTTCCATCTATCTATCTATCTACTAGATACTACTACTCTAATCATCATATTCTATCTCATCTCTCTATCTGATCTTAATCTTCTATCTTCCTATCTATCGCTATTATCTATCTAATCACTTTTCTATCTATCTATCTACTGCTATCTATCTATCTATGAGATATCTAATCATCTCTGCTGCTATCTATCTATCTCTGCTGCTCATCTATCTTTATCTATCTATGCTGCTATCTATCTATCTATCTATGCTGCTATCTATCATCTCTGCATCTCATCGATCTATCTCTGCTATCGACTATCTCTGAATCATCTATCATTCTGCAATCTATCTATCTATCTCTGCAATTATTATCATCTCGCATTATCTATCTATCTCTGCAATCTCTCTATTATCTCTGCAACCTTATCTATCTATCCTATTATCTATCTAGTCTGTATCTCTCTGCTATCTACTATCTCTGCTATCTCTATCTGCGTCTCTCTATGGTCTATCTATGGTGTCTATCTATCTCTGGTATCTATCTATATCTGGTATCTATCTATCTCTGGTATCTTATCTATCTCTGGTATCTATCTATCTGCGTCTACTATCTATCTTTCCTCTATCTATCTATCTAGATACTACTATCTATCTATCTATCTATATCATTTCTACCTACCTATCTCTGCTATCTATCTATCTATCTATCTGTCTATCTATCTATCTCTGATATTATCTATCTATCTTAGCTATCATCTATCATCTGATATTTATCTATTGTGCTATCTATCTATCTATCTATGATATTTATCTACTTCTGCGATCTATCGCTCACTATCTATTTCTGCTATCTATCTATCTCTGCTATCTCCTATCTATCTATCATTATCTATCTATCTGGGATATTTATCTATCTATCTATCTCTCTCGGCTATCCATCTCTCTCGGCTATCTATCTCTCTCTGCTATCGCTACTATCTACTATCGATCTATCCTGATATTTAAGTATCTGGGCGATTCTATGTATCTGTGCTATCTAATCTATCTACCTACCTATGTATTCTGTTATCAACCGACCTACCTTATATATAAACTATCTCTGTGGTCTATCTTTCTATCTCTTCTACCTACCACCCCCCTTGTACCCAGCAGGCCAGTCCGACCTGCTGCCCAGGAAGGGTTTCATCACTCCTAAAACAATTTAGCTGGCACCTAATTTTAAAAAAATTTCCCTTACTGTAACGACCGTGGATGAGACAGATGAGGGACAACCAGCCTGGCAAGGAGTCACCAAGCTGTGTAGAAAACACACACACACCGGCGCTGCTGAGTCGGGTCGAGTCCCGCTTGCCTTACCCGGTCTTTACGGCCGGGGGGAAAAGCCGGCTTTCTTTTTCAAAAACACAGACAGTACAATGCCGCCATGAGCACTTTTCAAGTTGGTCCATGGTAGGAGCGGCGCGACCTAACCTAACAAACAGTAAAGGCTAGCCTAGCCATATGAAATTCCTTTAACAATATCCAACATATCTTAGTCAAAGAGAAATTTAAAAAAATATCTGCAGCAAAATATATGTTTGGAAGAGCAATCTGTTAAATAATGTGTTGTCCCATCCATATCTGTTATATCTGTGTCCCCATCATATCAACAACTCATTAGTTAATTTTTTTGGTCTCAAAACCTTTCCATACCTTGAAACACGGAATTATCTGGTGCCGTCTTTCTTTTATTCAGCAAAGGGGCTGAAGTAGGGAGGTAGTGCAGCACAAAATGTATGTAGGCCCACCCCAAGTAAGTAGGTAGGCCCTGTACACTAGTAGGTAGGTAGACCCACCAGACAAGAACCAGTCACGTTCCTTCGCCAGTATGTTAACATTACAATCTTCAATGGTATGTCCTTTATCCTTAAGATGCAGATACACGGCTGAGTCCTGACCCAAGGATTTGGCTCTTCTGTGCTGGGCCATACATTGATGCAGTTGCTGTTTGGTCTCCCCCACATACAAATCAGAGCATTCTTCACTGCACTCCACTGCGTATATGATGTCGCTTTTCTTGTGTTTAGGTATTGGGTCTTTCGGATTACAATTGCTGCCTCAGTGTGTTGTTCGGTTTAAAGCAGACAGGGATACGATTTTTTTTTGAAAATTCTTCTTAATTTCTCGGAGACCCCTGCACATATGGGATGACCATGTTCTTCCTCTGTCTTCTTCCGCTTTCCCTTCACTGTTGGTATTCGTGTTCTTTCTTTCCTTCTCTTCTTTTACTTCTTTGACAAAGGCCCAGTCTGGATATCCACAAGTTTTAAGGGCTCCTCTGAGATGTTTCATTTCTTTAGCCTTCGCCTCTGTGCTAGTGGGGATGTTCTGGCTCTTGTGTTGCAGGGTGAAGAGGCCATTTATGTGAAAATAAAGACCAAGCCTAAATAGAGGTGGGGGGGTTCAACACCATTGTCTGCCATGTACATGCTGTTTTAACACCTTACTCTGGGCTTCCTATAACAGAGGGTTTCCTAGGTTTTTGCACCTGAAACACTCTGAATGCCGCCCCTAGACTGTGGCTTATGTGTGGGGGTGGCTTAGCGTGGGTGTGGCTTATCGCGTGGGCATGGCAAATTTCATAATTTTGTTTTTGAAAATGGGTTATTTATACGCTTCTCCTATTTTTAGAAAACACTAAAAACATGTTGTGTGCAACTGGGTACATTACATTAGAAAGCCCACCATACTCTGTAGAAAATAAAAGATGCTGGCCAAAAGATTTGTAGCCTGCTACACGTCAAGTGTAGACTTTCAGCAGGGCCCTAACTATTATCTAGACTATATTTTTATATATAGATTAATTATAATATATAATTATTTATCTATCTCTTTTATCTATCTTCACTATCTATCTATCTCTATCTCTATCTATCTCCTGTCTTCTTCTATTGCTTTCTATCTATCTATCTCTACTATCTGCTATCTATCTTCTGCTATCCTCTATCTCCTCTATCTCTCCGTATCTCATTCGCTATCCTCTATCGCTCTCTATCTCTCCTCTCATCTACTCTGCTATCCTATGTCTTATCTACTCGCTATCTCTCTTCTATCTCATCACTCTATCTTGCTACTTCGCTCTATCTCTGCTTCTTCATTCTTTCTATCTATCACTCCTCTCATCTATATCTCTACCTCGTCCTTCTCAATCATTCTCTCTGCTTCTCATCTCTTCTCCTATCTCTATCTCTCTCTCTACTTCGTCTCTCTGTATCTATCTCATTTCTGCTTTATGTCTCTGATCTACATCTCTCTGCTATCTATCATCCCTCTCTCTATCTTTCTTACTCTTCTCTCTCTATCTGCCTCTCTCTCTTATCTATCATCTCTTCCTCTTCCTGCTTCTAATTCTATCTGCTATCTTATCGCTTACTCTCTGCTATCTTCATCACTCTCCTCTACTCTCATCCTCTCTCTGCTATCCTATCTCTGCTCTCTATCTCTTCTCTACTTAGCTTTATCTTCTATTCTCTTTCCTTCTACTATCCTCTCTCGATTTCTTCTTCTTCTTCTATCTATCTCTAATCTCTCTATCTCATCTCCTCTTATCTACTCTATCTCGTCTTCTCCTTCCTAGCTCTCTATCTTCGATCTTTATCAATCTCTTCCTATCTCTTTATCTATTCTATCCTCTATCTTATCTTTATCCCTTCTTATCTCTAGCTCCTATCTCTCTCTATCTTCTCTTCTCTCCTCTCTATCTCTTATCTATTCTCTTCTCTATCTCTTCTTCTATCTTCTCTCTATCTATTTTCCCTTCTGCTCCTCTTCTCTTCTCTTTACTTATCTATCACTATCTTTCCTATCTCTTCTATCTGTCTCGCTTCTATCTATCTCTATCTATCTATCTCTAGAGCAGGAGGACTCGCTCCGTCTCCATCTCGCTCTACTTTCCGGCCACTATCTAATCACACCCTTAACACTTGGCTGTGATATGCTAATTGGGATTTTCCAGGGTACATAATTGCCACAGATTCTTGTACAAGTCATTCTGAATTGAGAAAGCCAGTCGGATGACTAGCGAAACGTCTTCAAGAACCACATTTCAAGTCCAGTTGATCTAATTGAATACAACAGATATAACTTCAAGAGAGATATCATGCCAAATTTACATATATTAATGTTAACTCGTGATCAGAGAAAGGTTGTCTATGCTAAGGAGAGAATTAATCCAAGGAGTCCAAAGAGAGTTGAACTGACCCACAGGATTACAGGCGAATCCCCCAGTGTGCCCACAGCTCATTAACTCAAGAAATCAAAGAAAACTGCTAAAATTAAAATACACAGCCAAAGGGACAGTAATAAATGCATTTGAATAAACAATAGGAGTCATTAGGAGTAAAATAAACATGTAAATTAGCAACAATAGAGATCTAAAATGTTTGTTGGGGTGCTAAACTCATCCTGGTGGGCCCCTGGTCTCAGATTTCATGTTGGGCCCCAACACTCCAGTCCGACACTGTTTATGTCTATATAGGGGATAGGGGTTTATCCATACAGGGAGATTTACCCAGAGGCCCAAGCTCTCTGGGCAAATCTCCCATTCCAGATTTACCAGAGGCTGTGTGACTCTGGGTGAATCTCACCCGCATGTAAGTATTTAAGGTACTTGCGCAGCCGCCACAAAGCGAGACAAAGTCGCGATAACCGATTGTAAATCGGTTAGCATGATGTTAAGGGCTGAAATTACCCTGGTGTAGTTTTTTATATAAAAGGATGTGTATCGCAATTAAAATGATTTTTTTCATCCAATAGAACACTGTGAATTGTGTGCTCTATTTAATTTATATTTATTGAGGATGCTGTGTCTTTGGACCCCTCTCTGTACATAGAATGCAGTAAAGCTTTTTGCCTTTTTTATTTGGATTCAAAACAATATTCAGGTCAGTTTGACCTCTTGATCTTGTTTTATCAGTAGTTAAATGGTAATAAGTAGCTTGTTAAGTTGGGTACACACATGGCAGACCTTTGAAAGATGACAGACAGGATCTGCAAGATGAAATGCTCAAGGTACCTCCCAGGCGTCCAATCCCTTCTGGCCACCTCACTGCCAGATAGACAATATTAAGAAATAAAAACAGTAGGGTTGTCCAGTCGTTTATATTTTACAAGGGGTAATCCTTCTTTATTGCAGTTGCAACAACACACAATGTTTCGGCCGCTAGGCCTTTATCACTTGATAAAGGCCTAGCAGGGGAAACGTTGTGTGTTGGTGTAACTGCAATATAGAGGGATTACCCCTTGTAAAATATTAACGACTGGACAGCCCTACTCTTTTCATTTCTTAGGATCTGCAAGATGCTGTCTGTCATTTTTCAAAGATCAGGACACACACAGTCTCGAGCATTCTCCCTTATACACAGCATAGGGCGAACATTCGGGACTGTGTATTTTTCACGACTGTGGCTGACTCCCCTATAGGAAGACTACCGTGGGCATGCACTCGTTCGGCAAAGGCTCTACAAATACTGTCGATAAATCCCCGATACCGTCGAATTCAATGGTTAACGGTGCTTTATCGGCAGTGTGTGTACCTAGCTTAAAGGGACTGTAAACTCCCCTAAACTCCCCAAAATAACTCTGTGTCATTCGTTTCTATTATTCACAGGGAGGTGAGAACGCTTATTCTCACCTCCCTGTGAATAATAGGACGCTCGGAGGACCTGGAACTTACCTTACCTGGCGCTCCACTCGCAGCCGCTCCTCATTGAACAGCTGTTCTCTCCCGATCGCGCGCCCTATCTTTTGTATTGGCGCGCATGAACCTAAGGGCGCGTGGTCGGGACAGAGCGGCTGTCAGTGAAGGAGCGGCTGCGAGTGGAGCGGCGGTAAGGTAAGTGCCAGGTCCCCCAAGCGTCCTATTATTCACAGGGAGATGAGAATAAGCGTTCTCACCTCCAGGTTACACCCTTACACTTGGCTGTGATATGCTATAATTGGGATTTTCCAGGGTACATAATTGCCACAATTCTGTACAGCCCATTAAATGGAGAAAGCCAGTCGGATGACTAGCGAAACGTCTTCAAGAACCACATTTCAAGTCCAGTTGTATCAATTGAATACAACGAATATAACTTCAAGAGATATCAGCCAAATTTACATATATTAATGTTAACTCGTGATCAGAGAAAGGTTGTCTATGCTAAGAGAGAATTAATCCAAGGAGTCCAAAGAGAGTTGACTGACCCACAGGATTACAGGCAAATCCCCCAGTGTGCCCACACTCATTAACTCAGAAATCAAAGAAAACTGCTAAATTAAAATACACGCCAAAGGACAGTAATAAATGCATTTGAATAAACAATAGGAGTCATAGGAGTTAAAAAACATGTAAATTGCAACAATAGAGATCTAAAATGTTTGTTGGGGTGCTAAACTCATCCTGGTGGGCCCCCTGGTCTCAGATTTCATGTTGGGCCCCACACTCCAGTCCGACCTGTTTATGTCTATATAGGGATAGGGTGTTTATCCATACAGAGATTTACCCAGAGGCCCAAGCTCTCTGGGCAAATCTCCCATTCCAGATTTACCAGAGGCTGTGTGACTCTGGGTGAAATCTCACCCGCATGTAAGTATTTAAGGTACTTGCGCAGCCGCCACAAAGCGAGACAAAGTCGCGATAACCGATTGTAAATCGGTTAGCATGATGTTAAGGGCTGAAATTACCCTGATAGTATTATCTTGGTGTAGTTTTTTATATAAAGGATGTGTATCGCAATTAAAATGATTTTTTCATCCAATAGAACACTGTGAATTGTGTGCTCTATTTAATTTATTTATTGAGGATGCTGTGTCTTTGGACCCCTCCTTGTACATAGAATGCATAAAGCTTTTTGCCTTTTTTATTTGGATTCAAAACATATTCAGTTCAAGTTTGACCTCTTGATCTTGTTTTATCAGTAGTTAAATGGTAATAAGTAGCTTGTTAGTTGGGTACACACATGGCAGACCTTTGAAAGATGACAGACGGATCTGCAAGATGAAATGCTCAAGGTACCTCCCAGGCGTCCAATCCCTTCTGGCCACCTCACTGCCAGATAGACAATATTAAGAAATAAAACAGTAGGTTGTCCAGTCGTTTATATTTACAAGGGGTAATCCTTCTTTATTGCAGTTGCAACAACACACAATGTTTCGGCGCGCTAGGCCTTTATCACTTGATAAAGCCAGCAGGAAAAGTTGTGTGTTGGTGTAACTGCAATATAGAGGGATTACCCCTTGTAAAATATTAACGACTGGACAGCCCTACTCTTTTCATTCTTAGGATCTGCAAGATGCTGTCTGTCATTTTTCAAAGATCAGGACACACACAGTCTCGAGCATTCTCCCTTATACACCATAGGGCGAACATTCGGGACTGTGTATTTTTCACGACTGTGGCTGACTCCCCAATAGGAGACTACCGTGGGCATGCACTCGTTCGGCAAAGCGCTACAAATACTGTCGATAATCCCCGATACCGTCGAATTCAATGGTTAACGTGCTTTTATCGGCATGTTACCTAGCTTAAAGGGACTGTAAACTCCCCTAAACTCCCCAAAATAACTCTGTGTCATTCGTTTCTATTATTCACAGGGAGGTGAGAACGCTTATTATCACCTCCCTGTGAATAATAGGACGCTCGGAGGCCTGAACTTACCTTACCCCCCGCTCCACTCCAGCGCAGCTCCTCATTGAACAGCTGTTCTCTCCCGATCGCGCGCCCTATTCTTTTGTATTGGGCGCAATGCACCTAAGGGCGCGTGGTCGGGACAGAGCGGCTGTCAGTGAAGGAGCGGCTGCGAGTGGAGCGGTGGTAAGGTAAGTGCCAGGTCCCCCAAGCGTCCTATTATTCACAGGGAGATGAGAATAAGCGTTCTCACCTCCCTGTGAATAATAGAAACGAATGGCACAGAGTTATTTTGTGGGGTTTAGTGTTCCTTTAAGGATCCACTGTAAGTGCACACAAAAATGAATGAAGGTTATTTTCATGATTCTTACCAAGCTTTTGAGACTATCCAAATAAAAGGGAGAAGAACATTGTGTAGTACTAGTTTAAATCAAGTTGGAGTAGTTTTGTTTTCCTGCATAGTAGGCTTAAACAATGTACAAACACACGTTTATGTAAAGGTGTTTATATTAAAGGAAAACTAAACTGGAAAAAAAAAACTTTAGAAAAGAGAAGGAAGCAATCTAGCACCCTGGGGCATTTTAGTGATGGCTAATGAGCTGTGCATCTTCCCGCTCCACCAAATGGGCCGGGAGATGGTAATTCCGCAAAAAACATAAACGTTGGAAAACATAAACAATTCAAAGTGTGTGAAATTGCAGCCTTGGTTTCTTTAATGTGTTTTGTTTGTTTTTCTAGTTTACCTCTACTTTAAATCAGTTTGAATAAATTAAAAAAAGTAAGAGCAGATATTTTTCCTTATGCATAGAACATTAATTCACTGCATATTTACATATCTATTCAGGATCACTATGGTACTATTGCAGTTGTCTATTTATATATAGAGAGAGATTCGCCTCTACTGTGCTAAACAGTAGGGAAGTCTATATCCATATGCAAAGGAATGTCCTTTGCCTTATTTAAATATAATTGCTAATATATATTTTAGGCAACATATAGGAACATGAAAACTGTTTAAAAATAAGGTGTCGTTTATTTTCTTCACCTACAAAACAACAAATGTCCAGCTTTCAAATATTGCCAGTTTTTGGTAATACATAATAATACATATTGTCTTCATTCATGGGAGCGTTTACCAGGGCATGCGACCTTTTTGTGGGTCAGTGATGCAAAGGGACGTTATACTGTTATTACAGGAAATGAAATGATTCAATCTGCATTTTAAGGCATAGTGTATTTATTATATAATGGAGTTACAGAGGAAATACGTTGGTATACAAATTTTTCTTTGATTTTCTTGTACACACCCATAGTTATCAATTGGTTAAGTATATATATGGTTGATATATATATGTCTAATATCAACTAGCTAAAGAGCCCAGGAATATGTGAAACATAGATCAGCTAAGAATGACATTACATGAGTTAACATGGCAAGGGTTTGTAAGGGATCATTATAGATGTCCCAGTAAGACAGCCCTTGTGGTCTTTACCGACTGTGTGCTATTGTACACTCGCTGTCAGAGTTGCAACCATTGTTGTAAAATAGCCAAGTGATAATGATAATGATCAAAAAAGTATTCCTCTCAGTAAAAACAAAGACCCTGGTGTCTGCCCATTTTCATGTTTTAAAGCCTAGGCATGCTCAGTTTCATTCAATCAAGGAAAGAAAGATCATTTCTCCAATCAGCTACTTTTACCCTCTGTGCTAAGGGGAGAGTGAGAGGGTGTTTGGAGTGTCGCGTTTCGGCAGATAGACCGCGTGTGTGCGCGTTCTATCAGGCGGCATTTGTTGGTCTGCCGCTGCAGATTAGACAAATGACCCCCAGCAAATGCATCCTTGTGTGCTATGACATCAAGCCTCGTCTGTGCCTTCATACATGGTAAAATTACAAAATGCGGATAAAACATGCCCGACTTGTTTTTAACTGAACTCTCTCCATTCATTTATCCTGCTGTTATCAGTATTTGATGAGGGCCTCATGTTTTGCTGAGATGCTCTGCTACTGGGTATGGGGTTTGATGTTGTGTACTACATTATCTGAGTGCTATAGTATATTTGATTTATCCTGAGCCCTGTATATATTTACTGTCTGATTAATGAGAGTTTTCATACCTATCTTATATGCGTGTTTTCTTTTATTTTTTATGTGATGTGCTTGTATGGATATACCAGTATATCATTTGATGTGTATATTTAGAATATGAGGGTTAAGGTTGTTTAATTATTCTTTTTTGTGCGCTTTACTATCTTGTCCCACATGTGCATTAAAACTCCACAACTTAAATTTTCAAAATTACGCGGATTTCACGTATTTTCAAAAATGTGTGGAAAAGGTATTTTAAAATTTTTTCGAAATTACGCGGATTTCTCATATTTTCGAGGATTTTTTCATTTTAAAGGGTCCGCTCGTGGATTTTCAAATTTTGAATTTTTAGAAAATTCGCGGATCCTCGAGCGGACCGGATTTGTGAAGTTCGGACATCTCTACTGGGTACAATGGTTTACATGAACTGATAAACATAGAGAAACCCTAAGAAATATTTAAAGCCATATTGTATATTTTAAGTACTATTTATTTGCTATCAAAGTGCTCTAGAAACCAGCCTGCAGCACTCCAGATGTTTGCAAAATATAACCCTCAGCATTTCTTGATTGCAAAATTCAAGTATAATTATCTGTCTTTGCCACTTTAATTATGACCTTTATCTTTGGAATTAAAGACGTTTCTTGGCTTGGGCCTGATTCTGTTTATACCTTTTTGCGGCCTTTCATTGGCTAAAGCTAATAAACAGCTGTACCTATTGCTCCAAATTTCTAAAATAGATATTGGCTAGATATATGGATTACCTTATTGTATACTGAAATAATGCATTGCATCATCTTAATCTATAAGATGTGTGTGTTGCTGCATGCCTTTAATTCAGTATTGTTTTGCTTAGGCTTTGACTACTGACCTGACTATTTCCCACATACCAACTGTCAAAACTGCATACAGCACACCACTATCAAATCATTCTAGGTACAGCAAAATGCTTACAGTGTTATGATTCAGACTGGATATCTAAAGAAATAGGGGACAGATCAACAAGAAAACAGTACAGTGATAGTTGGGATAAATTATATTTCCACTAATGGGAAATTAAAAAAAAAAAATTCCATTGTACATACCCTATAAAGGTTAATCCCACCCCTTAAATACAAAAATGGTAAATCACCCCAACCAAATTCCATAATTGCAATAGTTTGAAAGCTGACAGATGTAGTACTAGCCTGTATTAAGCATTATTTCTTCTCACCCTACCCTCTTCTACTAAAATGGTTTCTGCCTACTCTCTAAACACTCTGACCTTATTATGAGCTTCACATGCTCAAAGGAGACAGCTAGGAGGATAGCATTCAGTCATTGTCATTCCATGCTAACTGGAAAAGCCAGAAAGCAGAAAACAAGGGTAACAGGTCATTGTCAGCATTTCAAGTGGGACTTTGCAGCTTCTAACTATTTTAGTTTTGGAGTTTGGGGGTGATGTACCTTATACAATTTTTCATTTGCCCTTATTTTTTATTTGTTTGTCATCCCTAAATGTTTAAATAATAAAGGTCATCTTTTATGGCCTCAAAGATAATGAAGCCTTACTATGGGAGGCCAGAAATGGCAAGAGAAAGTCCTTACAAACCATAGTAACACTTGATACTGTAATAGAACTGGATTCTTCCCTATTGGGCTGAGAAATTAAAAAAAAAAAAAAAACTTTCTGGATTGGAAGCAAAAAAATGGATGGCAGGATGGTAAAGTCAAACTTTATCATTGCATGTGGGCTCTTTTACTTCTTCCAACACTCTTGGCATTGCTGATGATCCATTGACAAATGCAATGTAAAGGGCTAAAGGGATGGACTGCTACTGACTGAAGGTTGCTACTTGTTCCATGCTGTATGTGTGGCTGTGTTCAGGAAAAAAAGGGCTTAGAAGTGCAATCGGTTCACTTTTCAGTGCTTCTCATCTTAGACAAGGCAAACTGAACTGCCCCTAAAGCAGCCTCAACTAGGCAGGGATGTTCATGTTTGTAGTCCCTCCGACCACCGGTTGTCATAACCACTAGCTAGACAAGCAGGTGATGAATTGACAGGGAGCAGATGGTCTCCGCAGAGGTAAGCAAGACTGAACAATGAAACCATATTGATCATATTGCTCTTTACCCCCTCCCTATTTCATTCTCCAGTTTTTTCCCCTAGTTGGACCAACCCTAATTCTTTTACGCTCTCCCTTCACAATGTCCCTGACATGCTGTGTCTTCTCCTCCTACATTTCCCCCCTTTGCTCAATTATTCATGGGTGAAGGGAGGAGGGAGAGTTGATTTGCAAACACCTCAATTGCTTTTCTCAATGCAACTAAGGAAAGTAAACCAGAGATGGAGAAAAAAGCAGAACAAAGTTGTATCAGCTTGATCAGGTTCATTGGTCTGTGGCAAATTGCATGACGCTGCAAAGCACTTCCAAACACCAAATGCGAGAGACTATTCACCACATTATAGTATCTTATAGCTGTCACATAAATTTAAGGACAATGCAAAAACAGAATGCTGTGGAGATCTGGACAAAAAGATCTATAAATTCAAATGACCTTTTAACTGTGTATTGCAGGTGTTTACACACAAGTACAGTATCCTCTTAATGGCTTTTATATTTCCAATTTAATTCGCAAGTAATGGTTTGTCCTTTATTATACCCCATCGGCTAGAGTATAAACTGGCAATAAAGTTTTTTTCATGTGTCCCCCTCTTCACCATTTGAAAGATTAAAACAATATCAGCACCATAACACAGGTTAGAAAGTAATGTCATAGTTGCGTTGCACTGTTGGCTTACAGAGAAAGCCTTGTTCTTGCTTTTTATAGAGACTGGGCTGAAGTAGGCTGCATTGGGATTTTACATTTACAAGAAGCAGAGAAAGACCTCTTTTCAGGCAACCTTTTCTTATGCACGCACGGCTCAGACACCTGTGACTTACAATAAGGATACGGAGAAATAAAAAAATAAAGGGAACCAGAGCGTACAATGTTTTTACATGACATACAAGCAGTAAACATACACAATAGCTGTCTTAACATGGTTGAGTTAGACTACTACGCAGTCCATAGAGACCTTAAAACACAAAGAAGATGACAAAGTAAGCAGGCTAATTGAAAGTAGTTAAGCGCTTAGTACAACTCCATACCTATTATAGGGGATAGTTTTGAACAAGATGATTGGTCTGGGAAAAAGGCAACACTGTTCAGATACAGCTGTCGCCGATGTTCTATTGATGTCTACGTACAGTTCGGAATACTTAGAAAACTGGTTCAATGCAAAATACAGCACTGTTTCAGTGTTTATTATGAAGATAATATAATAATGTTATTTGTTTGTAAAGTGTCACATATTTCCATTTCAGTTACAATCACCATTGAACTATCTGTTAGCTCTTTTGGTGATTGAAGATGTTACTGTAAAAGTGCCCACATATTAGAACTCACCTTCGACCGATACCGCAAGATTAGAGCAATCTTCAGAAACTACCTGCCAGTTCTTTTCTTGCAACCGACATAACGATTGCAAAATAATGGACCGGCGGGACCGTGCAGGAAGGTCGCATGATAGAAACCACTGGCGATCAGACTGGACAGATATCACCATCAAAACAAGCACATCTGCAGCCTCGTTCGAATTTCAGACAGTAAAACTTTAATAGCTTGATGGTTCGAAAACAAACTAATTAAAAGTCAATGGGGAAATATAGTTTGAAATGTTCTGATAAAATACAGTTAAAAGAGCAAAGGTAACTTACTGTAAATGGCTCTGGCACCTAGAAAAATGGTCTGAGAACATGTACATATCACCAAAACTTGTGTAAACTTTATTCCGCATCTGGCTATTTCGGGGCTTACACATTGAATTTCGAGGGTTAACGAAATCAATCGCCACATTCAACAGTTATCAGCGAATTTGAGAGTTGTATATGCCACATTCGAAGCTTATGGCTGAATTTGAGGGTTACCGAATGCCGATTCAAGCGTTATGGCCAAATCCGAGGGTTTCAAGGGTTAGCGATGTATTTGAGGGTTCAGAATGTTGAGTTGGAGGGTTTATGGCTGAATTTGAGAGTTAATGATTGCTACATTCAAGGTTTATCAGTGTACTCAAGGGCAAGAAAAAGCCCGCATTCTAGGGTTATGAGTGCTATAGTTGAGGGTGATTGATATTGAAAATATGTCTGTGAGTTTGAGAAACCCAAAAGTTTGTAGTGCGAAAACTTCTAAAAAGTCAAACTTCATACAAACTCACAAAATTTGGCTCAAAGTTGGGTTCAAGTTTGACTTCTAGGCCATCATTACTGATCACCACTAAAGATAAACACTGCCCATATTCATGGATGGTAATGACTCAGCACGATTGAACTTCACAGCCAGCGCATCAATTCTTCACTTTTAAACTGAAGAATGGGAGGTAAACGAGCTATGTTCTTACCTCCTGTTCTTCAGTAAAACTTGCAGGAAACAGGAAAGAACTTATTTCCGATCACTCTAGTGCGGCTTCTCCTGACAGTCTCCGATGCATCCATGGTACCTTATATTGTAAGCCATGCACACACACAGTGCAAGGGAGCGTGGAACAATTAAGGACCTATCATGAGCCTGCACTGGAGTGATCAGCGGTAAGTTCTCTCCTTCTCCAGCAAGTTTTATATCTTCAGTTTAACTGAAAAATCGATAGTTAAAAAATGAGTGGACCTAACGTTAACAGTTCCAATGAGTTTCATTTGATACTCTTCCTGGGCAGTTCATTGAACCGACATCACACATGGGTTGATTTTTACATCAGATCTGATTAATTGACCCATGTATGCAAGTCTTCAAAACATAGTTACCTTAATAGTTCCATCCCTTATAGGGAAAGTCCACCCGTCAAAACAAAAAAACGGTCACGTCGGTTACCGCCTCAACCCCAACTGATATATTCCGCAAATTATAATAATATATTAAGAGTATTAAATTATATAGAGATGTATTTATTACCAGATATTAATTATAATTTGCCTCTGGCAGAGTAAACTGGCTCCTCCCTCCATGCAGTCAATGTGGCTGCTGATATCACAACATGATATACTGCTATTTACTCTGCTGCCTCCACTGCACATGCTCAGTATATAAAAGCTCATCGAGCATGTAAAAACTAAAGTCACCATCTTTTTGTTTAAGGGTGGACGTGGCCTTTTAAACATAGCCCCTTAAATTCTCCAGGGTGGGGCCTGTCTATACGCTGACAATCACTGCCTACAGACCCAAATCCACTCCTGACCTCCCCAGACCACCCAAACCCCATCTCTCCTGGGACAAACTATCAGTGATTCAACACCATGGACAGGGTCAGTTGGGTGATACTGTATGACCTAGGACTCAATTTGATTCTCTCATTTCGCTAGAATGTAAATCTTGATAAATAACTGTATATAGATATCACTCGTTTCTAGCACCTGTCTAGATTTATTTTATTTTACATTATACAATTATACTTTATACTTCATGGTAAAACTGGGTTACCCCCGGGCCGAGATTTTCCCGCCCCACCGTTTTGCCATTATTAGCAGTCACCTGTTGACAAATCACTGTCTGTCTCTGCAAAAGTAGCCTTCTGTTCACTGGGGGCGATCGTGCTGCCCATAGGGAACCGCACAATTGGCCTGATTCCGATCCAACAAATGGGCAACTGAGATCAGTCATCCACACCATACAATATTTAGACCAACCAAACAAAACAGTAATATCGGTTGGAAATATTTTATGGTGTAACCCATCCTTAATGAAGGGCCTATTTATAAAGGCGCAAGTATTTAGCGATACCGCAATATGGTAGCGGTAGCTTACTACCGCATGGTATTCTACACACCGAACGTTCATTAAAGGGTCCCTATACTCACTAAAACAACTTTGTTAAACTGAAAGTACAATGTTAGGAGTAGTAAAATGATGTCACTTACATGTGTGTCTGCTTTGTTAGTGAATTTCAAAGTTTAGTAACTCTCCTAACTGCGCCCCCTCCCCTAAAGGTGGCCATAATCTATGAGATATTACTTACCTGACGCGGGGCTCATGCGATGTTCCTTCGATCCATGCCGGAATCGCTTCTCCAGATCTTACATTCGAACGACATGATGGGATTTTGCGATAGCATGTCGGTCAAATATACGATCGGGAGAAGCGGTTCCGGCAACATCGATGAACATTGCGTGACCGCTCGGTGGGGTAAGTAATATCTATAGATGTATGGCGACCTTTAGTCATTGCCCAATTGTAATCCCAGCCGACACTGGATACATTAATTTACATAATAAGAGCCTTCACAGCCAACACTATACATCTCTTAACATATCTTCCTACACTGCCGATAATGGATGGGGCTGCTGCTGTGAGAGACCACTTCACCCTTTACAATCAACAGCATGCTAGGGGGGCTCCTGTAAGTGGCCCTCACTGTGGACACACTCCTGCAGCTTGTATCTCTCCTCCCCCTCTCACTGGTTGCTGTGCATTTATTCTACCAAAACACCTTGGAATACTACTGATATATAGATAGACATAGGCAGACAGAAATTAGATACACAGATAGATAGACAGATGGATAGACAGACAGATAGACGAATCAGTAGAGACAGATAGATATATACAGACAGACATATAGTCACACAAATGAGATAGACAGATGGATAGGCAGACAGATGACGACAGAGACATAGACACAATCAGATAGATAGACAGACAGACAGATACAGACAAGACACAGATAGACACAATCAGAATAGATAGACAGACAGACAGATAGATACAGAGACGAAAGATAGATAGATAGAAAGAGATTAGAGAGACAGGAGACCAAAATGATTAATCAGCTCATGGGCATCTGCAGAAAATTTCCGGGGGGCACAAGGGAAAATGACGGCGAGCATAGTGCGTCGCTGCCAGGGGAAGTAGGCGTGGCCTTGTGGAATGGGCCACGGCCTTGTGGGGGGATAGTTTGGGAAATTATGTTAAAAATAAACATGTAAACAAGTTTTGGGGCTGTATATTAATACAACACAGAATAGTATGGACATAATGGAAATATGCCTTGTTAACCGGAACCTGAATGTTTTTTATTTTTCTCAAATAGTGTAGATATAGATTAAATAGATAGATACAAAAGATAGACAGATAGATAAAAAAAAAGACATATAGAATAGACAGACAGACAGACAAGACAGCCAGACAGACAGACAATACAGACTAGATAGAAGATAGATAATAAAGATCATTAAAGGAGAACTAATTTTTTTTTTACCGTTAATGCCTGGTGAACAGGTTTAAATCTGAGACTGGTGAATAGGCTAGCACTGAGATGTTGAATAGGTTGACACTGTGGTGAGTAGGCTGGCACTTAGAATGCTGAATAGGTTGACACTGTGAGAATAAGCTGGAATGTGAGAATGGGGAATAGGCTGGCACTGAGAATGGTGAATAGGCTGGCACTGAGAATGGTGATAGGCTAGCACTGTGAAAATGGAGAATAGGCTGGTACTGTGAGAATGGGAAATTGGCCGACACTGAGACTGGTGAATAGCTGGTACTGTGGAGAATGGGAAATAGGCTGCCACTGTGAGACTGGTAAATAAGCCTACACTGGAACTGGTGAATGTAGGCTGGCACATGAGAATGGAAATAGACTGGTACGGTGAGAATGGGAATAGGCTGGCACATTGGAATGGGAAATAGGCTGGCACTGTGAAATTGGAATGGCTGCACGAGACTGTGAATAGGCTGGCCCTGTGAAAATGGGGAATAGGCTGGCACTGTTAGAAAATGGTAAATAGGTGGCATTGAGGACAGGTGAATAGGCTGGTATTGAGAGACGGTGAATAGGTTGGAATTGAGAGACAGGTGAATAGGTTGGCATTGAAGACGGTGAAAAAGACGTGGCGCTGTGAGATTGTGAATAGGCTGGCTTGAGGGACTGGTAATAAGCTGACACTTGGACTGGCGAATAGGCTGGGCGTGGTGAGAATGGCAAATAGGCTGGCATGGGGAGAATGGGGAATAGGACGGCACAGTGAGAATGGGAAGTAGGCTGGCACGTGGAAGAATGGTGAATGCCTGGTACTGAGATGTGACTGGCTGGCACTGTGAAAATGGGGAATAGGCTGGCCATTGTTAGAGAATGGTAAATAGACTGGCATTGAGAGACAGGTGAATAGGCCGCATTGAGAGGACGGTGAATAGGTTGGAATTGAGAGGACAGGTGAATAGGTTGGCATTGAGAGACAGGTGAAAAGACTGGCCCTGTGATTGGTGAATAATCGCACGTGAGACTGTTAAATAAGCTTACACTGAGCCTGGTGAATAGGCTGGCATGGTGAGAATGGCAAATGGCTGGCATGGTGAAAATGGGAAATAGGCTGGCCACGGTGAGAATGGGGATAGGCGGCACTGTGAGATGAGAATGAGACTGGCACTGTGAGATTGGGAATAGGCTGGCACTGAGAGACAGGTGAGTAGGCTGCATTGAGAGATGGGTGAATAGGCTGGCATTGAGGTATATCACCGTAAATGCCTGGGGCATGTGAAAATAATAGAATAGGCTGGGCATTGCTAAACTGGTGAACGGTACCACTCATAACCATCAAGATCCAAAGCATTACCTTCTAACACACCCCATGATTACATACTCCTAAACTCTCCTCTCCTACTGAAGCCATCTAGACCCACAGTTTCCCACCATTATCCCCAGCAGCCACCATAATCACATGCCTCTCCCCCCCCCTATACTTACAGAGGGCCCATAAAAACCCACCACTATTATTATCCCCCAACAGCGAGTCACCAGCACCTAACCACATACACCCCACTACACACACAGAAAAGCCACTGACTGTAATATTATACTTAACTTTACTCATACCTACCCTCTGAACAAACTGTTTTTAAATGTATACTTTTGTTGTCTGCTCTGCAGGCAGAAGGTCTCTGCTGTGGTCAGACGCAGCAGAGCTCCTACCACTCCTACCCCCCACCCCCAACAAGCCGTTCAATGCTGTACTTTACTTACATTACATTAGTAGTACCTGCTGTCCACTCTGGTCTGTCTGCCTCCTTCACACCAGCACAATGCTGCTGATGCCCGGGGTGTCTCTAGGTTTTTGCTACCTTAGCCAAACGTTTGAATGCCTCCCGTATGTACCGCTAGGTGCATGAAGTGCGTCACCGCAAACCAGGGTTAGGTGTGAGCGGCTTCCAGGAATGGGTTGGTAACATTTTTTAAACTTCACATCACAGAGGTATTTATACAGTTCCTCAAAAAGACATTTATCCATACCATAATTCCTGCCACTTTTGTTAAAATATTTTTTTAAAGTGAGCTCTGCCTGCCGCCTCTCTGATGTTTATCGGGGGTGCCCTGAGCATTTTGCCATATTGCCTCATTAGAGAGACACCCCTGTGATTGCCGCATACCACTTCTCCTCTGCATGTGCGTAATACGCATGTGGCGCGTCCCGCCTTAATGGCAGGGTTAGAGTGGGCCCTGTGCTGACCAGGGTCCTTCCTTCTCCCTGCCCTCATGGGTGTGGTCATCTACCTGCGCCAGGGCTTTGGACAGGACACAGCAACACAATGGCTAGGCGCAGCATTGTTCCTAAATTACAGCAGAAGACAGGCTGTCGCCAGTAGTGTCTCCCACAATCCAGATGAAAGTTACTGACCTCATAAATTGCTCGCTTTTTCAGTCCCGTGTTCTTCAATGGAGCCTGGTGACATCACTCCGAGTCCCCGGCAATGCAGAGAAATGCTCTCAGTTCAGCAGCAGCAGGTGTGGGAGGTTGTTTTCTGACCCATGCCCCATCCTTTCAGTTATTCACGCGCACTTCTATCTACCGTCCGGGCAGTGGGAATAAGGGAACATAAAAGTTGTGCCTGATGCCGGGAAAAGCAGGGGTACGGGCAATCAGGCGAAAAACGGGATGGTTGGGGCTATGCCGCTTGGGTAGGTTTTGCAGAGATCACTGGGTAAAAAAGCAGATAATGCTGGAGTGACTAGACTAGCAGGGTTTTTAAACTTTGACTTGGTTTTACTTAGCAGTTGGTCAGAGCCAGCAGAGTAGCAACAATTATCCCATAGAACATGGTGGGCAACTATGGCAGTGTGCCCAGAGGTGGCATTCGGAGCCCTCTCTGGGGCACCTCATGCAAGCAAAGTTCACCAGGAGTTTGTTACCAGAAAGCCAGAGAGAAAGGGTAGACGGCTATCTGTAGCAGAGTCACATGCTATAACATTAAGCTTGCTTGTGTCCTTGTTTGGATGTCAAACTCCTGTCTAAAAGGTAGGGGTTACTGGTCACTGTTTTGATCTCAAAACTCCTGTGTGGTAATGTAGAGGGGAATAAGTAATCTTAATCGATTCTATACTAACTGTATTGGTCGTGTCGATTGAAGTTGTTTTTCTCTAAAGTTAAAAACTATGTATCAGGTTTAAATGTCATGTTGGCACTATGCATATAAAAAAGTGGGGTTTTGGTTTGAGTTGGGCACTCGGCCTCTAAAAGATTGACCAGCACTGCCTAGAACAAAGAGTAAAAACCTCTATCCTGCACCTGCACCTATGCTTGGACCAGAGCAAGGTTCTGCTGGGAACAGATGACATGTGATTTCTCATTGGTCGTGTTAATCCTTCTGGCCATAATGATCTATGGGATGTGGATTGATTCTAGTGTGATATATAATTTACGCACTTGATATACTACGATCTAAAACTACATCAGGTTGTGTGCATCCCAGATGTTGACATTTAAAACTCCCAATCATTGTATAACAGCAGAGTCAGCACGGTATGCTGGCAGTGTAGTTTTCAAACATAGCCATAAATATCCTACCTACATCCACCATATAAAGGTCTGTAGATATTTCAATGCGATCACCTTGCTCTCTACCATAATTCTCTGTATGCAGGTATCTCGTGACACCCTCCCAGATCTTCCGGGAGTTTCCCTCGAATTGGGGTGGTCTGCCTGTGCTCCCGTGAGAGCCACCCCAACTCTCCCACGAGGAGAGGAGTCCTGAATCTTCCTCCCCGTCACTGCCCCATTTTTGTGCCACCTCGCCCACGGGCGGGCCGTGCATGCTACGCACACCCCCCATAAGCCGGCCTCCTCGCACCTCCTTGGGTTCGTGCCCTGCCCACGACGCGTAAATGAAGTCACGCCACAATCCCATGGCCCCCTCTCCTTCCCATGCCCCAGCAGTACACAGTGGTAGGGTGGATGTCTGTTATGGTATGTCTCATTGTAACTTTACTGTCTCCCATAATGCAAGTTTTTACACAGGGTGGAGATTAAAAATGTAAATTCTGAAGATATATTATAAAATCATAGTAGGTAACCGTAAATCTCCAGATATTTGAAAATTAACTGAACTCCCAGCATTCCTTGGCTAAGAAGTGAAGCTGGGAGTTGTAAGTTTGTAAACATCTGGATAACTACTGGTTACCTATCCCTGTCACAGATCACCAAGAACTAGTGGCATATAAAGATTTTAAAATGAGTCTGAGGCTTAGGTCCCATGGTAGGTAGCTGTGTCTGACGTCAGGCGTCTGACGTGGATGCGAAGAGAGAGGAGTGTGCGGCCTGCCGGATTTTTCAGGTTAATGATTTTAGATAGATTTGCAAGCCGGAATTACCTTAAAGCATGTCCTCTCCTCCACTGGGGGGATGGGTAATATGTGCATTGCTTTGCCACATAAGATGTTTTGAAACTACAACTACCAGCAAACTAAAGCAGGCTGAGAGTTGTAGTTTCCAAACATCTGGAGTGGCAGGATTGGGTTAGTGTGTTACTTCCTCTCCTTTAAAGGGCAACTAACGCCGTAAAACTACAGAATAAGGAGAATGGTATCTATTCTTCTTCTATTCTGTATGGTTTTTGAGTTTAGTTTCCCTTTAAATGGACGCAGAATTCCCCCATACAGTAGTCCTATATAGTATTATTAGCCATACTGGATTTGCTATTACTGTATGGGACTACTGTAAGGGAATTTTTTTCTGCTGTCCCTTTAATGGCAACTAAAGCCTCAAAACAATACAAGATCATGAGGCAGTTGTGTCCTATTTTCTCTGAACCCTCGTTTATACTTGCGTCATCATGTTTTACACTCATTGTCCAGGTAAAATAGCTACCCCAGCTACTCGACTTATACTTGGTCGACTTATACTAAGTATATAACGGTGAGCTGATCAGCCAAAAAGGCCTTCCGTTCCCATTTGAGTTGTGTTGGGGGTTTTTCTGAAGGTTCAACATCGTACATTGGGTACAACCCTTACTATGGCACTTTCCTACCCTTCCTGTGTATCTGTTATGTTACCCACTAATTAGATTGTAGCTCATGGGGCAGGGACTTTTTCCTGATTTTTCAAGTCACTTGTCATATTTTATTTATATTATCCCCCTTTGCACTACTTTTTGTAATAAGTATTGTAAAATCACTACGTCCAAGTGTCGCTTTCTAAATAAACAAACGCACATATCTATATAAGTTTGGCTATGTGGCAGATGCCGTGGATATAAATGTTGGGATGGGGATATATTTGGACAGTGTTCTAGTTTCACACACCAACCTTCTTATTGTAGGTTGGCACTCTGTAATGTATGGACATCATGTAAACACATAAGGGCTAGCCCCACCGCATCGGTTCTCGTATCGATGTGATCACTAATTTTTTGCAATCACAATTGCTCCCACATGATGATGATCCAATATGGTTTAAGTACGTAGATTAGCATTGAAGTATGATTGCTACCTAATGAAATATTATATGAAGAGAAGTTTTCTGGAATGCAGGCGCAATGCACGGCCTCCCCCCTCCCTCTCCTCCCTCTCCTCCCTCCCTCCTCTGCTTTGAAGCCAATCACGCTGGCGCTGCTGGTCCCGCCCCCTGCTTGTAGTGCCATGCACGCAGAGACCGGGAGTGGTGGCGTTCGAAGGAAAGAGGTAGGTAAAGTAAGATTGGTGACGTTCTTGCAATAATATTAATATATTAATATTGGACAGCCTAAAAATGGGTCGATTTTGCCCTAACCATCCGATGTAGCTGTTCAAATGTTTAAATCTGATTGGTTGGGAAAAAATAGCACCATTTTTTTAAACGTAAGAACTTTTATTGACGTTTCCTGATAGATTGATATATATTGCGATAGATAGACAGACATGAAACCCGTATGAGTCTTCATCTCATTATATTTGGGGTTGTATATAAATGTTTGACATTGGTTTGGGAGATCCTAGAAGAGGTCCCGTGAAGGGACACAAATTTAGCATACTAGTTTTGAGTGACAGGTCTTTCCTGTACGTGCTGTTTATTTACTAATAAGATTTTCTGAGAATCTACAGCTCGATTTCCAAATATTGAAATGTGTTGGAATATAAAAAATGTGTTGAAGTAGGGACCATTACACTATCTATGTATGATAAAGGTATGTCTAAAGGTCTTTTGAATATAAGCTACCTTTTAATTAATGAAATGTTCAACGAAATTACGATCGCAGCAAGTACATTTTAGCACGCCATCACATAATTTACCGATACGGCTCGTTCAATAATGTGCCGATAACTTTGTGTTTAATAAAATATAGGCCCTAATGTCTAAAAATCTTTAACTTGCAAATAAAAATAATTTGATAATGGTTATCTTTGTACATTTTGGGCATTCCACCCCCCCGCTGTCGCGGAGTCTCCCTCATTCCTGGGGTGGTCTCCCAGACTCCCGGACTTTAGAGGATACTTGAGTCTCCTCCCAAGTCCCGCCCCCTTTCAGTGGCCACGCCACAAAAGCCCATACCTCCTCCCTAACCCTGCCTTCCACCACCCCTAGAAGGGTGCCCCGCCTCCACGTGACGTTCGCCCCCCTTTCCACCTCCCCACGTGACGTACACCCCGCTTGCCACACCCCTAACACCCCCTCTCTACCCTGACAATTTCGCAGTGTTAGATTTTCCACAGAGTGTTCTACGTTTTTTTAAATAGTAGCCTTTCAATGTTACTGCACTACTTACGGACTTTATACACCTGTATTACAGATCCCGCACATGGTGTAAGTGTAAACAAATATCTACCTAATAGCACTGGTTAATAAGAGCTGGTTGTATAGTCATTTGAGAAATTCATGATCATCTTTGGACAAGAACAATAATCCCCCACTATTCAAGTTTATCGCATACCAGAGATGTGGTTCTCCCATCGATATATTTATTTGAAAACAACATAATCAAAGCTATCTTTGTATTCAATTTAGATCCAAAACTTAACTGGACTTGAAATTTCATTTATGTATAACTAATAACAGCCCAAGGATTTTTAAGTCCAAAATGCACCACCCTACATTTATCAACATTGAATCTCATCTGCCACTTAGCACCCCATGTGACAATCTATCTGATCCCCCTGCACGAATTTCATATCCTCTAATTTAAATGTCACAAAGTTTGTGGCCTCAGCAAACAGAAACCTTGCTGACAATACCCACTCCATCATTAATAAATCGAATTAAATAGAAGCAGCCCAATACACAGAACCCATGGCACCCCACTTAACATATTAGTTAGGGTTTGGACTAACAAAAGTATTTTCTTGTGATGGAAACGTGTAAAAGTCCCTGCTCTAAGGACCTTGATCTCAAGGACTCATTTGATGGTTGTATGGGTGTGTGAAAGGGTGAAAATAATTTGAAAATAAGGATTGTTTGTGCTGTTTTAAGGACTGTGTTTGCAGGACTGTGTGTTCAAGTTAAAGAAGTTAATATTATTCTCTTCCAGTTAAAGGGTGCACTGGGCTTCTATATTCTAGTTTGACCTGTTGTAAATCACAAACAGGTTGGAGGGGTTAAATAACTTTTTTTTTGCCCTCTCTTTCTGGCTCTTGCTACAATTGGTGTGGGGGCTGGGGCCTATTACTTAAATAGGCTTCACATTGGACCTGTGGTTTGGACCTAACACAAGGTGAAAACAAACTAGAGTTGAACGTGTTAAAGTCCTTTGTTCAGAAGGACCTTGATCTCAATAACATAGAAAAAGAAGGCCAATTGAACAAGAAGGCATTAAACAAGTGTTTGTGCTTCACACTGTGCTGGTGTTGTGGTATTAGAAGGGCCAGTTTTGTCGGTACCATGCCTATGTGCATCCTTCCACAGATAATATCCTGGAGCGACGTTCCAGGGGACCTATGTCTGTGTCAGTTGTGAGTGGGTTGCTCGTTTGAAAGCTGAGGTGGAGAGTCTATAAGGGGGCAGCTTGCAGCCTGCAGGAGTGTCCAATCTGGGGAGACAGCATTCCTGGCTGGGTGGGGGGGGGGGTGTGTGGGTGGGTGGTGGGTTGTGGTGGGGGGGGGGGGGGGGGGGTGGTGGTGGTGGTGGGGGGGGGGGGGGGGGGGGGGGGGGGGGGGGGGTGGGGGGGGTTGGGGGGGTGGGGGGGGGTGGGGGGGGGAAAAAAAAAAAAAAACAACACAAAAAAAAATTCCCCCCCCCCCCCCCCTATTTGTTTTTTTTTTTTTTTTTTTTTTGTTTGTTTTTTTGTTTTTTTTTGTTTTGTTTTTTTGTTTTGTGGTTTTTTTGTTTTTGTTTTTTTTTTGTTTTTTTTTTTTTTTTGTTTTTTTTTTTTTTTTTGTGTGGGCTCGCGGTCCTTTTGTTCGGTTTTCCTCGTGGAATGGGGGAACAAAAGTGTAGGGTTGCCTGCTTCCCCGCTTGCCTCCCCACAGATTTGCCCCCTTAAGTGATGAATGGAGTAGGACAGCTCGAATTCGTATGTATTGCCGGGGGTCTAGTCCCTTGAGCACTCAGGGACTGCCATCTCTGTACAGGGAGGGAGGAACTTGATCAGGAATGCTAGGCAGGTGGTAGTGTAGGGGACTCACACATTATAAGAAAGGTAAATGGGTTTAATCTGGCAACCAGACTCTACAATGCCGAACTGAGTGTTGCCTGCTGGGCTAGGAGGGTTCGCTGCCACTGGATCATGTAGGACGATTATTCGGTGGGCCCGGGTGTGACCCGGCGGTCTTGGATCACATTGGTGGCCAATGAACAAAGTTTAGAGATGGAGGTGGAGGTCCTTAACATGATTTCAGAAGAGTAGGGGCTAAGTTAAAAGGCAAGGACCTCCAGAGTGAGTTTCATAAATACTACCCTAGCCACGTGCTAAGGCCAGGGAGACAGCGGGAGCTTAGGAGCATTAAGGCGTGGCTAAGAGTGGTGTACTAAAGAAAGTTTAGGTTTATCGAGATATGGGCAGACTTTGGCTGTCGGCTACAGTTACAGCTTCTTTAGTAGGGATGGGTTGCACCTCACTGATTGGCGGTGCAGCTGTTTTATAGGGGAGAAGAATGGCTAGAGGGTTGGAGGATTTTAAACTAGGTTTTGGCTGTTGGGGTATTAGCAGTTCTCACTGCGTTCACAGCTGTCTTAGTTCACATTGGCCAATGACAAAGTTAGAGGAGGATGGAGGTCCGTAAACCATTATTACAGATTTCCGAGACTTAGGGGCCAATTACAAGCAGAACCTCAGGTAGATTTTTCAAAAACTACTGCAGCCACATGCTAAGCCAGGGAGACAGCGGGAGCTTAGGAGCATTAATGCGGGTGGTGTAAGGAAGAAGGGTTTGGGTTTATTAGAGAACTGGGCAGACTCTTGCTGTCACTACAGCTCTTTTATAGGGATGGGTTGCACTCACTGACTGCGGCGCAGCTGTTTTAATATGGCTAGAGGGTTGGAGGAGATTTTAAACTGGTTGGGGGGGGGGGGGGGGTTTTAAAAAATTATCAGTCTCACCTGGGTAGATATCCCAGGAGGAAAGCAGTGTTTTAGATAGGCCAGAGGGGGGGGGGGGGGATAGCATAGGGGATAGGAGGCAATGTTATAAAATTGTATGAATAAATGTACGATCATATCTATCTAAAATGTATGTTTCAAATGTGAGAAGCCTGGCTGACAAAATGGTGAATTGGAAATTAAATGGCGTTGAAATGAAAAATATGGTGTATTAGGTATAGCAGAACAGGTTTGACAGTTTCTCACGACTGGGCTGTAATTAGAAGGATACGCCTTGTTTAGGGCAGGACAGAGAAAAAAGGAAAGGGGAGGAGTATGTGTTTACGTTAAAGAATTTAGCTAAAATTTAAAAGAGAGATACTGGCGATATGGATGTTAAAGTGGAGGCAATATGGTGGAATTAGGCAAACAGAAAAAGGGTAATGTCTTGTTTTTGTCTGCTAAGCCGCCAAAATGCTAGCGAGAGGAAGTGAGCAGCTTCATATGCAGTTTGCATGCTGCATCACAGAAAAAGGCATGAGTCCCTGAATTTGCTGTCAGATAATTTTTTCTCTCACAGGTGGTGAAAGTTCCTTCCTACTAAAATGAGCTCTGTTGGATCTGGTAATATCTAACATTGTGGAGCCCATTTATAGATATAAAGTAACGTGGAGGCTTAGGGATAGTGACCATGAATAGTGTCATTTCGACTATGTTATTGAAAGGAAATTGCACTGGTTAACAAAGACTTTTAATTTCGGGAAGCCAAATTTTCCCAGGTTTAAGTTATCTCTTCATAATGTACTGGATATGTTTTATCAGGTACGGTACTAACAGAATGGACTGTGTTTAAGGTGGATTTTAGCCCGTTCTAAATGTATACCCTGGAAATAAATGTAAAAAAAACAAATCCGCGCCCATGTGCTGAATTCTGAAGTGAAGAGGCAAATGGAAAAGAAGAAAAAGGCATTTACAAAAACCTTTAAGGTCAGAGGAATGGAAAGGGCCTTTTAGATTATAAAACCTGGTAACAAGGGTGTAAGAAAGGCAACATACTCTCACTACTAAAAATTAATAATAAAGTTAGATTGGCTGTAACAAAGCATCACTAAGCCTTACCCTTTTTTAAGTATACTAATAGTAAGAAGATTAGGACTGAAAATATTAGTTATAATAAAGCAGTCCCACCCCACAAACTATAATACCCACTCACTATTGGACGCCCACTGGTAGTGTAGTTTTAATCCTTACCTACCCTACCCCTCATAGAGGTTACTTCCTGTAGGTCCCCCCCAAATCCAAAAACTGCCCCACCAGGGGCTAGCAGGGTCCATATAGGACTCTGCCTCCTAACCTGGCTCGGGAGAAGTTTGGCATGCGACTGAGCCCTTCTGCCCCTCCTCCCCCTCCCTCTCCCGCTTCGATTCCCTCCCCCTAGCGTAATCCCTTAATAGCTATACTCCCCTGGTCCCCCCGCCCCAACAGCTCTATTTATTATAAGAAAGCTCCCCAAACTTTAACTTACCTCTCCTCTTTCCCCGCCGAATGAGGCTGCCGGCAGCCGCACTCCTGAATGGCTGCCGCTCAGCCAATCACAGACGCAGCTGCGTTCCCGCCTCTGCTGCATTCTCGCAAGCAGAGGCCTGCAGCGCAGCGGAAGGAAAGAGGGGAGGTAAGTAAAGGGTTGTGGGGCTTTCTAAAAGTTAAAATATCGCGGTTGGGTGCTGGGGACGGAGGCAAGGTTCATATGTAAGAATTTATTTAGGGTGGACTACCTTGAATAGGGATAAGTTAGTTACTGAGGGATGACGATAAGCAATGTCTTGAATATTTTTTCCCTCTGTATAACACTCTAGAAGATCCAATACAGATTTAAGTATAGTAGCAATAATGGTTAAAAGATTTAAGTTCACTTTGGTTAACCGAGGAATGATCGAACGAACTAAATGGTTAATATTAATAATCTCCTGGTCCGGATAAATACATCCTCAGGTACTTAGGTAGCTAAGTTCAGTTTTATCTAGACCCATTGTTTCTTATTTTGCATATGCCCTCATGTCCAGAGGTGACCCTGGATGGATAAAAAGGCTGATGGTTATTCCAATCTCAAAAAGGGTAGTTTCTTCACCGCGTAATACAGGCCTGTAGTTTAACTTCAGTGTATGGGGAAGATACTGGAAAAGTTTAATAAGGGACATGTTCTAATAGTATGTTTCAGGACTGACATTATACTGTAAGTAGTAACCAGCATGGATTTAGGAGGAATAAGATCTTGTCAAACTAACTTGCTTGCTTTATGAGAAGTAGTAGAAATTTAGACTCTGGCATAGCATTAGATGTAGTTTAGGGGCTTATGTAGTTTACTTGGATTTTGCCAAGCTTTTGTACAGTCCCGATAGGCGCCTAATGTATAAGCTAAAGGTCTGTGGTCTGGAAGCACATTCGTACAGGGATAGAAAATTGGTTAATGAATAGGATGTAGAGAGTAGGTGTTAAGTGGGGTGTCCACAGGGTTCTGTGTGGGGCCGCTTCTATTTATTATTCATTTTCTTAACATATTATTTCATTTATTAATGATTTGTAAGTGAGATTGTCAGCAAGGTTTTCTGTTTTGCTGATGACACAAACTTTGTCGAACCATTAGCAACTTCAGAGGATGTGCAATCGTTGCAGGTGTATCTAGACAGATTGTCACATTGGGCCTGCAAGTGGCACGACTAGATCAATTTCAATAAATATAAATGATACTGTAAATGGAAATGGTAATTAAGGTGATGCATTTTGACTTAAAATCTTTGTGCGGCTTATACTATAAATGGCTTTGTGTTAAAGGGGAAATGGGTCTCCAAACAAGTTTGAGTCTAATGAAAGGCCGTTTCCTAACCTTTAAAAAAACGAGCCATCAGAGTGGCCCCCAGCAATTGTCATTTTGGACCACATTCCTCTTAAGTGAATCCCTGAGAAATGGTCTTGGAGTTTGGTGATAACACCTTAAATGAAGCAAGCAGTGCTAGGCAGCAACATCCAAGCCAACATGGGGTATTGTCTTGTGTAAGAGAGGTATGGATGCACGGGAGGAAAATGTTTTATTCTATCTCTTTAACAAAGCATTGTAAGGCCTCATTTGGATATGTACGTGCAATTTTGAATCCTGTGTAAAAAAAATGGACATCTTTGAACTGGAAAGGTTCAGAGAAGGGCAACTAAATTTAATAAGGAGATGGGGTAGCTTGAATATGAAGAGAGACTGGAAAATTCCAATTAATGTTACGCTGGGAAAAGCGCTTGCGTGGGGATTGTATTACTGTGTGTATAAATCCATTAACACCGTCCCATACAAGAAATTATCTGGGGCAATTGTTCAACTATAATAGAGCATGTCCTAGGTCCGTTGCCATCCCTTAAGACTTGAGTTAAAAATGTTTTAGGCTTCAAGGGTTTTTTTCACGGTGGTGGAACGGTAAAGCATGGAACTTTCTTCCAGTGGATGTTGTTTATGGCAGGTTCACTGATGATTTCTGCCAACAAGGAATGTTTTGCTGGTATTGATACATAAAAGTAGAGTTTCCACTTGAAGCCAGAAAGGAATTTTTTTTCCCTTCCTAAATTTTTGGCGGTTTTTTTTTGCCTTCCTCTGTCTCAACATTAGGCATGAATGAGGTTTTGCTAGATGGGTTTGGACTGATGGACATATATCTTTATTCAACCTCAATACTAAATACAAATGCTATAATGCTATACTAATGTTCCTCATCAATTTAACTTCCTTCAGTTTAAAAAATTCCTCTACAGGAATAGTGTAAGGCCTCTCTCAGGACATATAGAAATATATGTTTTAATAACTGTAATAATAAAACCCTTTTTCAAGCTTTTTTTTCTTCTCTAACACTACTTAACCACCCGCAACGCATGCAACGAGTTAGGTCCAACTAAAATGTTTGGTTGGAAGACGAGGTTTGAATACATTTAAAAGTGTCTGAAAGGGTGCATGTCAGGCTTAACATGAGCCGACTAATTTGTGCAAAGAACCTTTAAGACAGGCATTTTGCCAGAATAATTATCTTGCCTCCAGGACTCACTCTGGTCATTTCCATAAGAATACCCTCATCACGTACCCACACATCCGACCCCTGAAATGGGCCCAATTCAAATATTTTTTGGCTGGTTCCATTGGATGCACACATTATGCACACTGAAAAAGGGGCAGAATGCTGTAGTTTGTAATTACACTGGCTCGGAATTCCTGGGGCGCCTAGTCCTTTGTGTATCAGTGGTTACTTCTATTTAGTTAAGGGCTATGTGCATTCACAATCTCACAACAGAAGCGGAAAATCTGAAAAGGAAGCTTAAGGCCTTTTTTGCAGGTAAGAATGTGAGTCCATGAATAAATTAGAAACTTTCTGAATTAATAATTGTACAAATAAACATCAGAAGTAACAGAAATGGACACCCTATATATATGTTATTTATGGATTCACCATAGAACAGTAACAGGGGTTATGCTAAGGGGGGGAAAGTGTCTTTGCCTATGAAAGAACATCTTATTTTGTATTCCATGGTACACTTTTAAGGGAGGAGATAACAGTATAATGGAATACTGGTCTGATATGTGTAGTTTTATTTTGTTATATAGAAAAAAACGATGAGTTATAAATACAGATACTGGTGTGCATTCTTCAAGGAGAAGTATCACCAAGTTTGACATAATGATAATCTTTTTTCTGGGTGTAATATTGCCTTTCTCCTATAGCGAAAATGAACGCCCATGTTCATTACTGTATATGGCTTAACAACCTAATTCAGATGACTCCTAACTCCATGGCTCCATGGTCCCTTGTTGCTATTGTATTTAAAGGCCATGTCCCCCCCCAAACTAAAATTGCACCCACTCCGGCCCGACTGTGTATTTAAAAAATACTCACCTTACATCTCAGCTCGATTATGGTTCTCCTGCAGTGTTTTGGTCCAAATCCAGGAAATCTTCTGAAAGAAGCCGTCCACTCAGAATTCATGGATTTCCTAAAAACGGGAAATTAAAAATCCACAATCTGCCCATTAAAGTACTGTCAGCTCGAACCAGACCCCCCAATCTAGATTACACATTAACCAACCATATTTAAGGTTGCAAACCCCACGTAGCTTAAAGTCATCACAGTGATAGCAGAAGAATGACGACATCCGCACACCAATGACGTTGATGTCGCCAGCGGTATACTGGCAGCTGCAGTTGACAATTTCCCGTTGTCGGCGACATCAAGCGAGTTTTGATGTCCCCTCCCCGCTGAGAAGAAGATACTTTTGATCAAGATGTCGGCAACACAGGCAACGTTGATTCAGCAGCCGGCAGTTGTCACTGGCAGCCGCAGTGACGTAGCCAGGGGTTGGGCGACATCAGCTGTGAAGACGAACATGACCCAAGGGCTCTTCTAAGAGGCCAATGGGGTCCTGCAGCTCGGGAAATCAGACCCAACAAGGCACTTGTCTGTACACTAGGGAGGGGGGTCCCATCAAACTGCAGGACCCCCAGGGCACTTATAAATGCTGAGGAGGGGGTCCCGGTTCAAGCTGTGGGACCCCTTAAGCACCAAAAAGTTCGGAAGCGAATTCTGGAAAATTTGTGATTCGCGATCTCCATGAACCGGTCATCTCTAGTGTCTCCTGTCTGAAATGTTTCTGCCTCTTCATTGTCCTCCTGAGAGTGCATGGGGGCCCTTTCCCCCCTTCCTCCGCGCCTCCCTCCTATCCCTCCCGGCTGCCGTTCATCTATTGTAAAACAGATTATATATAATGTAAGGCATCCCTTCCCACCCCCAACCGCTATAACTGTACTTGCGCCCTCTCTCCTCTCCCCAGGGCGTTCTCTATGTTGCAAGCCCCGCGGCTGTGATTGCTGCCTTTTCTGTAGTATTTAAGATATTAAAGTGGTTGATACCTGCCGTATACTAGTCCACACAAATGCCAATGGCTTAATTGCATTTTTTTTGGTCTAGAAAGTTTCTAATACTCAGCAGAACAATGCAAATCAACCTGCTCATTTGATCGATACTTCAAAATCCATCCAGAGCCAATCATAAAAAGTTAAGCATTGTAGGTTAATATAAAATGAATTTGAGTATCTACCCTCTACCCCCAATCACTGTATATCAAGTAAATAAACTGCACCTATCTTTTCCATACACCACTTTACTGGAAAGCAAAATGTAACTAATTTTCTAGCACAGAAAAAGGGTAGTTACAATACTTATCCAGCTACAGTTTATATTTATTTTGGTATTCGAAAAGTGGCTCATTTCCTAACAAAATTTTTCTTCACTAAATCATGTTTTCCATAGTTTAGACCATGTGTCCCAACTTGGTCCATGCTGGGGGCCACACCAGCACACCCCTTGCTCTGGCTGGTCTGCAGGTGGTAAAGCCCTCCCCCCCAACACACACCCCATGTTCATGCCCATGACGGCTGCAAATCGTCACGGCCGGGCCATGGGTGGGGGCATCACTGGTTTAGACCAATGACCATAACTCATAGGCTTAAACCTAAAAGGTGCTAAAGTTTCCTAATGCAATTAAACTGCCACAAACCATAATGGTTAGGTAACATCCGATTGTTGCTACCAGATTGATAACAGTATGATACTAATTGTGGAAATTATGGTAATTTTGGTTAAATGTAACAAAAATGCTATTTTTTCAGAATACATACACGAGCAATAGAGTTGTGCAGCATCTCAGGCCTATCCTAGATTTCCAGATTTCTAACTACGTATATACTTCGGTATAACCCGAGTTTTTTCAGGCTGTAAATCACCTGAAACTTTAACTCGGTTTTTTTACTCGAGTCAGTACATTTAACTCTTTGCATCCAGCTCTCAGTGTCCCGGATTCCTGCCTGTACTGTAAGTTCCATCCTGCAAACTGAACCCTGTACATGTCCTGCAAATCCATGTACTTACGGTTACCTTTGTACTGGATCCATTTCCGGCAGCCGCGCGCTGTATTCCCTGGACTGTGGCGCACCTGGCCTTGCCGTACAGGCAGGAATCCTCAACACTGGAAGCTGGATGCACTTACAGAACAGAATCTGTACACCTGGAGATTCCTTGGAGGCACTTACAGACAGGAATCCTGGACACTGGAGAGCTGGATGCACTTACGACAGGAATCCTGGACACTGGAGAGCTTGATATGCACTCAACAGGAAGTTCCGGACAACTGGAGAGTGCTGGTTCACACTGGTATAGGGCTGGATGGCACACTGGAGAGAAGGTACCCTTTGATAGGTGGTTAAGTGGTGATTTGTGTAGATGTTGGAACTACATAACTCCCAGCTAATAAAGCATCTTGAGGTTTTGTATTTTCCATCACATCGTGGTAGTGTCCATATGTATGATAATTAAATTTTTGTCAATTTAATTTCTACACCCCGGTTTTATTTTTATAACTCGAGTCAATCATGGTTTTGACTAGTTTTTTAGGTCGAATGGGTACCTTCGGTTTATACTCGGGTCGGTGTTTATCATCGAGTATATACGATTACAGTTTGTGGTGGTGATTATACAATTTTTTCATTTTGAGCACGGTACTGTTTTTTTCTTCCTTTAAATCTATGTAGTAGATCTTTTGGTAATTTGTGTTTAATAGTTGATGTTGCTTGTGAACCGTTCCTGGCACATTTTTTTCCCAATCAGTATCGGTATGGCAAACAATTAATACCCGTTTTGCGTACGTAGAAAATTAATGACCAGTCATCTGTATTATATGAAATCTACTGTCCCTTTAGTGTAATTGAAGCCTTCGATGTATTGATATACATGCCATTTTGGTTTCGCTAGTAGTTGATATGCCAGGCGCATTTTCAAGAACGGCAGTGAAAAAGTTCCCATCCAGAATGGGCCTCGATTTTAGTCTGCTTGTAAAACGGCCATGGAATAGGAAGGCTGAGATGGGTAGTCACAATTGGTTTCACTACTTGGTGGATTTTTTCGTCAGGGGGTCCAGTTTACGTCTGCTCAATGTTGGGCTTGTGGTCGTGTGACCTTGCTTTTGTTTCATAAGGATCATATGGTCTTGTTGCGATATTATGCTCTAGTGCATATTGTGTGAATGTATAGTTGTTTTTCTTTTAGTGTGGATGTTGGGAATAAGGATTAGAGAGTTGCTATGTGGAGAGGCGGTGTAATGAAGGGGATTAGATAGATTATTTCGCGTTTATAGAAGTAATAATTGGGGGAGGTTAGTGACTTGAGGTGTGAATGGAAGGAGAGGAAGAATAAAGGAAGATACATCGGTGTCGATTGAGATTGGTGCGCTGTGTTTTGAACAGTGTGTGATGTATGTTTCATTAGGAGGTCAAAGAAGAAAAAGACGAGAAAAACAACACGAAGCACAAGACCGTGAAAGAAAAGGTCGTAGGATGAAGGAAAGAGTAGAAAAAAAAAAAAAGGAAAAAAAAAAAAAAAAAAACACACAAAAAAAAACACAGAAAGAAAAAAGAAAAAAAAAAAAAAAAAAAAAAAAAAAAAAGGAACAAAAAGCAAAAAAAAAAAAACAAAAAAGCAAAAAAAAAAGAAAAAAAAAAAAAACAAAAACAACAAACAAATGAAAAAAAACAAAAAGAACAAAAAAAAAAAAAAAAAAACAAAAAAAAGCAAAAAGAAAGGAGCAGCAGAATATACTACTAGTCAGCAGAGAGGAGCGAACATCATAAAAAAAAATAGTGAATTACCAAGTGTAAAAGAGAGGGCCGAAAGCGGTGGAAAAAGAAAACCACGTATTCGACAGTACTAGCGGAAATGTGAAGAGAAAAATACAGAAGAATTGGGGTTACAACCAGACCCGGTTCCAGAAAAAGCACAAAAGCCAGCAAGTGAACTAAACAAAACACGGCGGCAGAAGGGGGGAGCTGACAACCAAGGGCGCGAGGTGGCCTACGACCCAAGCACACACACAAGAAAACGGGTAGGTGCTGTACCTCGATAACGTGGGTAAGGTAGCAGGACAGGAGACGGCAGAGTCACCGAACAAATCATACGAGCAAAGAAGACATAAGAGCGGAAAAGTGTTGGAACACCCAGAACTCCCACCGTAAAGACCCAGAAGGACTACCTAAAGATGAAAGGTCCCGAGAGGAAGAAAGCCAGCAAAGGACTAGGCGCCACCAGGACCAGGTAAATGTGAGTACGCAGTGGGATAACCGCCGAACGTCAGAAGAGAGAAAAGTTCCAGGGACAAATCCCAAACCACTACAGCATTAGGGAAACCAAGGGTCCACAATTGTGCGCATCGAGGAGCCGGCGCACCGCCATATCGCCGCGCGAATAGGACGTGAAAGGATGCCAAGTATGGATGAGCGAGATGGGGCTACGGTGAAGAAGCACATGAAGAGGTAAAGCCATATGGCGAGCCCATGAAGGTAAGACTGGAAGCTTGTGAAAGTCGATGAGACACAGATAAAGCTCAAAAACACCATTGCACGCTAGTGCTCATGGCATGAAATTACCGCGAGTGAGTGTCGACATAGGGACAAGGGCGGTCTGCAAGCTAGGACGAGCGGAGGAAATGAAGGACGCAAAGTACAGAGCGCGGAAGGGCGGCAGCCAGGCAGAGGGCACGCTCACATGAAGCGATCCAGCCCATACGAACACACAAGATGGAGCGAGGGCGTGCGCCATCCAGGGGGCCGTCTGGAGAACGAACATGTGCCGTGGGCCAGGGGAAGGGAAAAGGAAAGGAGGCCGCACTCAATACTGTGCAGCCGAACACAGCACACACGTACACCACCCATTGGCGGCCGAAACTGCAACTCAGACACAATCGCAGGTGCGGTCTGTGCCCGCCCCAACGGCCGGACCCCCCCCCCCCCCCCCCCCCCCCCCAGAACTGAGACTGCGGGCCCGGAAGGAGAGGAAAAAATGTTGTGATGAAGAAAAACGGAACCAGCACACACAACCGTGCCCCACTATAAAAAAAGCCGCCCAAAAAAAAAAAACAACCCCACGCAAAACCAAGAAAAAGGGGGATCAATTCACGTTATAGGATGACTCACCCTGAATTGTCGAATTTCGCGGGTAAGGTTGAGATTGATGATACTAGCTTTGATACGGATATAGAGTTAGTAAAAGAAGATCATGAGAAACACACAACCTAGTTCAATTTGATCACAATGATTGCTTTTATGAGAGCGATGGGCCAGAGGGAGTTCTGCTCGGCATGATTTTGTGTGTAGGAACCTAAGGAACTCCGTCACGCTAAAAGAAGAGAAATGGTGAAAATCTACTATAGCGTGCTCACTTATGTCTGAGTGCCACTCAACAGTTCACAGTTGGGATGACATAGAGCTTTCCTTTATGAATATTGCCGCTCCTTTTCACTACTGTCTGTAATCATCTGTAGTATCAAAAATAAAAAAGATAACAACACAAACTCAAACTGTGATACATCACTGCAACCCATTGACTGTCAAGACTGCACAAAGGCAGTTTAAAAAACTGAGCAGGGTCGACGTTTGACCCTAAACAAAGGATCTGACTGGTGAATAGAGATAACCAACCAGTAAATATAATTAAGGAGCTGGAGAACAAACGCCCACACAAGAGGGGAGGAAAAATACCAAACGGATTAGATGGAATAAATAATAGAGAACTAAAAACAACACGAATCACAAAGCTTAACAAACAATGATCTCCCCGCCACTGACACTCAACACAAGTTGTTGGATTAGAAGGACTGTCACAACATGAACACGAGACAATGAAGACACGAAAACTGTCTTTCCAACCCTTTTACGTCGACTCGATCCATCCACCTCCATTTCAGTTACAGATCCTATAAATATACAGTTACAGGGAATACAATAATGGTTAACTATAAAACTTTAGATCGCACCCGTATATTACCCTTTTGTTTCTATACACCTTAATGAATTTAAAAGCGAAAAAAGGAGAACATACATAAAAGCCCCTGTAACCACCCTTACAACAAAAACTTGTGACTTGTCATGTATGCTGGGCCGCGTTCTACCCCAACGGTTATTTCTACCGTTATTACATTTGTTCCGTGTAGTAGTAGGTGAACCAGTCGCGATCACAAAGTAGAGTGTCTCGTTACGGAGTCTTCCGTTTGTGCAGATTCCTGAGGTAGTGGTTCAAAAAATCGCGAGTAAACCGTGGCCGAACAACGTCGTATCACTAGTGTTTCGATATTCTAGAATGTAGAAGGCGATTTTTCGAGGATTATCGAAATAGCCGCAACGTTCCAAGATCCTCCGTGAAATACGATCGGGACAAACTTCGAGGTTCCGAATCGTGTTTTCGATGATTTCGAACATTCGGTGACAGTATATTTTCAACAATCCTTGAATGTTCGATGGACGAGAAGCGGGAGAAAAGAAAAAAGTGAGTTATATTTAGAAGACAATGAGGAGCTCGTGTCACACTGTCCGCCTGGAAACCAACCATCCAGATGGATCATTTTGGATTTTTGGAATATTTAGTGTTCCTTGGGACTCTGGTCGCTGAGTCAGAGCTGATCCCATCTCTAGTAACCAGATATTGAGAACAAATCCAACCCTCATAATAACATCTTTAGAAAGAATGACAATGAACCTTTGAGTAGCATTTCATTTACGCTGGATGTGGTGGTCTGCATCAAAGCTTGGCGCTTGGTTATGTGGCTTTAACCTTACCTCACATCATCTTTACTTCGTTCTGTCCCAGAGCCCAAGGCTGAACCGCAATGTAGAACAACTGTATGTGCTTCCTGACTGGAAGCCCTTCTCCTATTGGTCAGTCCCAGCGTTGCATTCAGGGGAAAATCAGGGCGGGCCGCCCAAAGGACTGACTCTGGATGTGCATCTAGGGTGTTATGCGCGGTCCGTCTTAACGTCTTGCTGACAACGGAGTGGTGGTTCTGTTTGTCAATTGAGGACACGAATGTTGTGCTGCAGCGATATACGGAGCAGTTGTTGAGTGGTGTCTGTGAAGTTCGGTCACGCGAAGTTCTTGAGTCAGTCCCTGTGTTCTCCCCCTTCCAGGTGGTCTCTCAGAGGAGCGGTGAGTTTGGACTCTGAGGAGCAGCTGTGGCTTTTTCGGTTCCTCTCTCGGGTCTGTAAGGAAGAATGAGGAGCTGGGAGCGCTAGCAGAAAAAAGGCAGAGGTTTCCGCAAGGGATAGTCGGAGATGTGAAGCTGGCTGTGCTGTAAATAAACTGGGGGCAAAGCAAAGGGCAAACGCTACGTTTGCTTTCTGGCCCCCATCTTCCCCTGAATTGTCAGAGGAAGGTTCAAGTGGCAGGCGGCAAGTCGGAGCCCGAGGAAATCAGTAAAGCAGGACCCCGCAGTGGAGTGATTCCATCAAAAGATCAGAGTGTTGCAACAAACAGGTTCATATGGTGAATGCTGTGCAATTCAGAGTGTTTGGAGTGTCCAGTATGGAGTCGGCTATGGTCAAGCAAGCGTCTGGGGTGTTAACATGGACCGGCACTGGTCAAGTAGTAGGGCAGCAGGTATCTTATAATGTTATACCTGTTTAAGGGAGTGTTTGGATGCGGGACAGTTGGTTTTACAAAGTAATGTCTCACACCCGAGGCCTTGAGGCAGGTAGTGCAAAGGTGCAGAGGCCTAAATTTAAGGACCCACCATGTTAGTTGAGGTGGTCAACTGTTCTGGGCTTCACTAGCTAATTTTGGTTGTCGAGGGACCTATACTGAAAAATACTTGCCTCATTTTAATCTCTTATTTGAAGTCACATGTAAGTATCACTTCTACTCTGATTGTGTCTGCATGCCTTCATCCAGCACACATTTTGTTTAGGAGCAGTATCTCCCCCTTCCCGCTTTACCACTCCCCGAACCCCCTCTTCCATCCGACCTGACTGTTTTCTTACCAACCACAAACCGCTGTCAGCCTGCACACGCATTCCAATTGTCAAAACTCTGTCCCCATTACAGCTACAGTAAAATCTAAAATGCACAGAAGACTATTTTGGAGAGCAAGGAACTTGATGACAGCTGAAATATAATAGATTTTATCAGATTTTGGGATATCGAAAATAGGGGCATATCAACAAAAAATTAGAAGTGTGGTTGGAAGAATAATAGTTTTGCAGTTCATGGGGTCAAAATGTAAAATAACCTATTTTTCAGAATATACCGTATTAAGAAGAAGCAAATATGGGTTTTATTTGCCAGCTGTCTGTGACCAACAACTAAACGATCATCTGTTATGACCGAATCATACGGATAAGAAAAGGGGCGTCCAGTCGTCCTTCATAACTTCCGCCAAGCCTTTTGTATTTTTTGCACACATTCTGACTCATAAGAACTTTGAAAAACGGGCTGGGAAATGAACTGGAGGGCTTGATAACGCTGGAAAATTAACCAGGGGGGTTGATAACACTGGGAAATGAACTGCAGGCTTGATAACACTGGGAAATGAACTAAAGCGCTTGATAACGTTGGGAAATGAACTGGGGGGCTTGATAGTGCTGGGAAATAAACTGGGGGCTCAATAACACTGGAAAATGAACTGGGGACTTGATAACGCTGGGAAATGCACTGGAGGGCTTGATAACGCTGGAAAATTAACCAGGGGGCTTGATAACGCTGGGAAATGAACCAGGAGGCTTGATAATGCTGGAAAATGAACTGGAGGGCTTGATAACATTAGGAAATGAACTGGGGGGCTTGATAATGCTGGGAAATGAACTGCAGGCTTGATAACACTGGGAAATGAACTGGGGGGCTTGATAACGCTGGGAAATGAACTGGGGGCTTCATAATGTTGGGAAATGAACTGGGGGCTTGATAATGCTGGGAAATGAACTGCAGGCTTGATAACACTGGGAAATGAACTGGAGGGCTTGATAACACTGGGAAATGAACTAAAGCGCTTGATAACGTTGGGAAATGAACTGGGGGCTTAATAACACTGGAAAATGAATTGGGGACTTGATAACGCTGGGAAATGAACTGGGGGCTTGATACCCCTGGAAATGAACTGGAGGGCTTGATAACGTTGTGAAATGAACTGGGGGGCTTGATAACGCTGGGAAATGAACTGGGGGCTTGATAACCCTGGGAAATGAACTGGGGGCTTGATAACGCTGGGAAATGAATTGGGGGCTTGATAACCCTGGGAAATGAACTGGGGGCTTGATAACGCTGGGAAATGAACGGGGGCTTGATAACGCTGGGAAATGAACTGGGGGCTTGATAACCCTGGGAAATGAACTGGGGGCTTGATAACGCTGGGAAATGAACTGGAGGGCTTGATAACACTGGGAAATGAACTGGAGGGCTTGATAACACTGGGAAATTAACTAAAGCGCTTGATAACGTTGGGAAATGAACTGGGGGGCTTGATAGTGCTGGGAAATGAACTGGGGGCTTAATAACACTGGGAAATGAACTGGGGACTTGATAACGCTGGGAAATGAACTGGAGGGCTTGATAACGCTGGAAAATTAAACAGGGGGGTTGATAACGCTGGGAAATGAACCAGGGGGCTTTATAATGCTGGAAAATGAACTGGAGGGCTTGATAACATTGGGAAATGAACTGGGGGGCTTGATAACGCTGGGAAATGAACTGGGGGCTTCATAATGTTGGGAAATGAACTGGGGGCTTGATAACGTTGGGGAATTTACTGGGGGCTTGATAACGCTGGTAAAAGAACTGGGGGCTTGATAATGCTGGGAAATTAACTGGGGGCTTGATAATGCTGGTAAAAGAACTGGGGGCTTGATAATGCTGGGAAATGAACTGGAGGTTTGATAACGCTGGGAAATGAACTGGAGGGCTTGATAAGCTGGAAATAACTGGGGGCTTCCTATAATGTTGGGAAATGAACTGGGGCTTGATAACGTTGTGGAAAAATTAACTGGGGGCTTGATAACGCTGGTAAAAGAACTGGGGGCTGATAACGATAACGTGGGAAATGAACGGGGGGGCTTGATAACACTGGGAAATGAACTGGGGGCTTTATAACGCTAGGAAATGAACTGGGGCTTCATACGTTGGGAAATGAACTGGGGGCTGATAACGTTGGGAAATTAACTGGGGGCTGATACCGCTGGTAAAAGAACTGGGGGCTTGATAACGTGAAATACTGGGGGCTTGATAACGCTGGTAAAAGAACTGGTGGCCTTGATAATGCTGGGAATGAACTGAGGTTTGATAACGCTGGGAAATGAAACGAATGAGAACCTTCACAAGCATAACGCATGCAAAAGATATTTGAGGTATAAATTACTTATTGCATTGCTGGGGATCAGTTAAGATGGATAAAGGGAAGTTGTGGAGAAATAGTGGCTCTTGCTGCATCTCCCTGTTGGTATTTTCTGGTCAGAGGCTTGTGAGCTGCTTGAATTTAATTTCTCTAGAAACCCAACTGGAAAAGTTTTCATAGTCCTTTCCCAACAGAAACGTTTAAAATTCCCTTTCAGCACTATTTAGTAGATTTTGGTTTAAGATTGAAGTTTCACTGTAGAAAGGCCATATTACTGTTACCGCATATACTCGAGTATAAGCCGACTCGAGTATAAGCCGAGGTACCCATTTTTGCCTCCAAAATCTGAAAACCATGATTGACTTGAGTATAAGCCGAGGGTAGATAGTTGCCCTTTAAATGTACAGTAATCCCATACAGTAACCCTAATACCTTTCCACTGTAGATGTTTGGAAACTACAACTCCCAGCATGCTTTCGTTGCTGTCTCCACTTCAGCTCCTACCTCCTGTTACCTCCGGTCAGCATAACTACCACAGCTCCTACCTCCGGTCTGCATCTCCACTTCAGCTCCTACCTCCTGTTACCTCCGGTCAGCATAACTAGCTCCTACCTCCTGTTACCTCCGGTCAGCATAACTACCACAGCTCCTACCTCCGGTCTGCATCTCCACTTCAGCTCCTACCTCCTGTTACCTCCGGTCAGCATAACTACCACAGCTCCTACCTCCGGTCTGCTGTGAATAATGAAACGAATGGCACAGAGTTATTTTTGGGGTTTAGTGTTCCTTTAAGGATCCACTGTAACTGCACACAAAAAATGAATGAAGGTTAATTTTCATGATTCTTACCAAAGCTTTTGACTATCCAAATTAAAAGGAGAATAACATTGTGTACTAGTTTAATCAAGTTGGATTAGTTTTGTTTTCCTCATAGTAGGCTTAAACAATTACAAACACACGTTTATGTAAGGTGTTTATATTAAAGGAAAACTAAACTGGAAAAAAAAACTTTAGAAAAGAGAAGGAAGCAATCTAGCACCCTGGGGCTTTTAGTGATGGCTAATGAGCTGTGCATCTTCCCGCTCCCCAAATGGGGCCGGGAGATGGTAATTCCGCAAAAAACATAAACGTTGGAAAACATAAAACTTCAAGTTGTAAATTGCAGCCTTGGTTTTCTTTAATGTGTTTTGTTTTGTTTTTCTAGTTTACCTCTCCTTTAAATCTTTTTGAATAATTAAAAAATTAAGAGCAGATATTTTTCCTTATGCATAGAACATACCTAAGGGCGCGTGGTCGGGACAGAGCGGCTGTCAGTGAAGGAGCGGCTGCGAGTGGAGCGGTGGTAAGGTAAGTGCCAGGTCCCCCAAGCGTCCTATTATTCACAGGGAGATGAGAATAAGCGTTCTCACCTCCCTGTGAATAATAGAAACGAATGGCACAGAGTTATTTTTGGGGGTTTAGTGTTCCTTTAAGGATCCACTGTAAGCTGCACACAAAAATGAATGAAGGTTAATTTTCATGATTCTTACCAAAGCTTTTGAGACTGTCCAAATTAAAAGGGAGAATAACATTGTGTACTAGTTTAAATCAAGTTGGAGTAGTTTTGTTTTCCTGCATAGTAGGCTTAAACAATTGTACAAACACACGTTTATGTAAAGGTGTTTATATTAAAGGAAAACTAAACTGGAAAAAAAAAACTTTAGAAAAGAGAAGGAAGCAATCTAGCACCCTGGGGCATTTTAGTGATGGCTAATGAGCTGTGCATCTTCCCGCTCCCACCAAATGGGGCCGGGAGATGGTAATTCCGCAAAAAACATAAACGTTGGAAAACATAAACAATTCAAAGTGTGAAATTGCAGCCTTGGTTTTCTTTAATGTGTTTTGTTTTGTTTTTCTAGTTTACCTCTACTTTAAATCAGTTTTGAATAAATTAAAAAAAGTAAGAGCAGATATTTTTCCTTATGCATAGAACATTAATTCACTGCATATTTACATATCTATTCAGGATCACTATGGTACTATTGCAGTTGTCTATTTATATATAGAGAGAGATTCGCCTCTACTGTGCTAAACAGTAGGGAAGCTCATATCCATATGCAAAGGAATGTCCTTTGCCCTTATTTAAATATAATTGCTAATATATATTTTAGGCAACATATATGGAACATGAAAACCTGTTTAAAAATAAGGTGTCGTTTATTTTCTTCACCTACAAAACAACAAATGTCCAGCTTTCAAATATTGCCAGTTTTTGGTAATACATAATAATACATAATTGTCTTCATTCATGGGAGCGTTTACCAGGGCATGCGACCTTTTTGTGGGTCAGTGATGCAAAGGGACGTTATACTGTTATTACAGGAAATGGAAATGATTCAATCTGCATTTTAAGGCATAGTGTATTTATTATATAATGGAGTTACAGAGGAAATACGTTGGTATACAAATTTTTCTTTGATTTTCTTGTACACACCCATAGTTATCAATTGGTTAAGTATATATATGGTTGATATATATATGTCTAATATCAACTAGCTAAAGAGCCCAGGAATATGTGAAACATAGATCAGCTAAGAATGACATTACATGAGTTAACATGGCAAGGGTTTGTAAGGGATCATTATAGATGTCCCTAGTAAGACAGCCCTTGTGGTCTTTACCGACTGTGCTGCTATTGTACACTCGCTGTCAGAGTTGCAACCATTGTTGTAAAATAGCCAAGTGATAATGATAATGATCAAAAAAGTATTCCTCTCAGTAAACAAAGACCCTGGTGTCTGCCCATTTTCATGTTTTAAAGCCTAGGCATGCTCAGTTTCATTCATCAAGGGAAAGAAAGATCATTTCTCCAATCAGCTACTTTTTAACCCTCTGTGCTAAGGGGAGAGTGAGAGGGTGTTTGGAGTGTCGCGTTTCGGCAGATAGACCCGCGTGTGTGCGCGTTCTATCAGGCGGCATTTGTTGGTCTGCCGCTGCAGATTAGACAAATGACGCCCCAGCAAATGCATCCTTGTGTGCTATGACATCAAGCCTCGTCTGTGCCTTCATACATGGTAAAATTACAAAATGCGGATAAAACATGCCCCGACTTGTTTTTTAACCTGAACTCTCTCCATTCATTTATCCTGCTGGTTATCAGTATTTGATGAGGGCCTCATGTTTTGCTGAGATGCTCTGCTACTGGGTATGGGGTTTAGATGTTGGTGTACTACATTATCTGAGTGCTATAGTATATTTGATTTATCCTGAGCCCTGTATATATTTACTGTCTGATTAATGAGAGTTTTCATACCTATCTTATATGCGTGTTTTCTTTATTATTATGTGATGTGCTTGTATGGATATACCAGTATATCATTTGATGTGTATATTTATAGAATATTGAGGGTTAAGGTTGTTTAATTAATTCTTTTTTGTGCGCTTTAACTATCTTGTCCCACATGTTGCATTAAAACTCCACAACTTAAATTTTCAAAATTACGCGGATTTCACGTATTTTCAAAAATGTGTGGAAAAGGTATTTTAAAATTTTTTCGAAATTACGCGGATTTCTCATATTTTCGAGGATTTTTTCATTTTAAAGGGTCCGCTCGTGGATTTTCAAATTTTCGAATTTTTTAGAAAATTCGCGGATCCTCGAGCGGACCGGATTTTGTGAAGTTCGGACATCTCTACTGGGTACAATGGTTTACATGAACTGATAAACATAGAGAAACCCTAAGAAATATTTTAAAGCCATATTGTATATTTTAAGTACTATTTATTTGCTATCAAAGTGCTCTAGAAACCCAGCCTGCAGCACTCCAGATGTTTGCAAAATATAACCCTCAGCATTTCTTGATTGCAAAATTTCAAGTATAATTATCTGTCTTTGCCACTTTAATTATGACCTTTATCTTTGGAATTAAAGACGTTTCTTGGCTTGGGCCCTGATTCTGTTTATACCTTTTTGCGGCCTTTCATTGGCTAAAGCTAATAAACAGCTGTACCTATTGCTCCAAATTTCTAAAATAGATATTGGCTAGATATATGGATTACCTTATTGTATACTGAAATAATGCATTTGCATCATCTTAATCTATAAGATGTGTGTGTTGCTGCATGCCTTTAATTCAGTACTTGTTTTGCTTAGGCTTTGACTACTGACCTGACTATTTTCCCACATACCAACTGTCAAAACTGCATACAGCACACCAACTATCAAATCATTCTAGGTACAGCAAAACTGCTTACAGTGTTATGATTCAGACTGGATATCTAAAGAAATAGGGGACAGATCAACAAGAAAACAGTACAGTGATAGTTGGGATAAATTATAGTTTCCACTAATGGGAAATTAAAAAAAAAAATTCCATTGTACATACCCTATAAAGGTTAATCCCACCCCTTAAATACAAAAAATGGTAAATCACCCCAACCAAATTCCATAATTGCAATAGTTTGAAAGCTGACAGATGTAGTACTAGCCTGGTATTAAGCATTATGTTCTTCTCACCCTACCCTCTTCTACTAAAATGGTTTCTGCCTACTCTCTAAACACTCTGACCTTATTATGAGCTTCACATGCTCAAAGGAGACAGCTAGGAGAATAGCATTCAGTCATTGTCATATCCATGCTAACTGGAAGAGCCAGAAAGCAGAAAACAAGGGTAACAGGTCATTGTGCAGCATTTCAAGTGGGACTTTGCAGCTTTCTAACTATTTTAGTTTTGGAGTTTGGGGGTGATGTACCTTTATACAATTTTTCATTTGCCCTTATTTTTTAATTTGTTTGTCATCCCTAAATGTTTAAATATAAAAGGTCATCTTTTATGGCCTCAAAGATAATGAAGCCTTACTATGGGAGGCCAGAAATGGCAGAGAAAGTCCTTACAAACCATAGTAACACTCTGATACTGTATATAGAACTGGATTCTTCCCTATTGGGCTGAGAAATTAAAAAAAAAAAAAAACTTTCTGGATTGGAAGCAAAAAAATGGATGGCAGGATGGTAAAGTCAAACTTTTATCATTGCATGTGGGCTCTTTTACTTCTTCCAACACTTCTTGGCATTGCTGATGATCCATTGACAAATGCAATGTAAAGGGCTAAAGGGATGGACTGCATAACTTGACTGAAGGTTGCTACTTGTTCCATGCTGTATGTGTGGCTGTGTTCAGGGAAAAAAGGGCTTAGAAGTGCAATCGGTTCACTTTTCAGTGCTTCTCATCTTAGACAAGGCAAACTGAACTGCCCCTAAAGCAGCCTCAACTAGGCAGGGATGTTCATGTTTGTAGTCCCTCCGACCACCGGTTGTCATACCAACTAGCTAGACAAGCAGGTGATGAATTGACAGGGAGCAGATGGTCTCCTGCAGAGGTAAGCAAGACTGAACAATGAAACCATATTGATCATATTGCTCCTTTACCCCCTCCCTATTTCATTCTCCAGTTTTTTCCCCTAGTTGGACCAACCCCTAATTCTTTTACGCTCTCCCTTCACAATGTCCCTTGACATGCTGCTGTCTTCTCCTCCTACATTTCCCCCTTTGCTCAATTATTCATGGGTGAAGGGAGGGAGGGAGAGTTGATTTGCAAACACCTCAATTGCTTTTCTCAATGCAACTAAGGAAAGTAAACCAGAGATGGAGAAAAAAGCAGAACAAAGTTGTATCAGCTTGATCACTGTTCATTGGTCTGTGGCAAATTGCATGACGCTGCAAAGCACTTCCAAACACCAACATTGCGAGAGACTATTCACCACATTAATAGTATCTTCATAGCTGTCACATAAATTTAAGGACAAATGCAAAAACAGAATGGCTGTGGAGATCTGGACAAAAAGATACATATAAATTCAAATGACACTTTTAACTGTGTATTGCAGGTGTTTACACACAAGTACAGTATCCTCTTAATGGCTTTTATATTTCCAATTTAATTCGCAAGTAATGGTTTGTGCCTTTAATTATACCCCATCGGCTAGAGTAGATAAACTGGCAATAAAGGTTTTTTTCATTGTCCCCCTCTTCACCATTTGAAAGGATTAAACAATATCAGACCATAACACTGTTAGAAGTAATGTCATAGTTGCGTTGCACTGTTGGCTTACAGAGAAAGCCTTGTTCCTTGCTTTTTATAGAGACTGGGCTGAAGTAGGCTGCATTGGGATTCTACATTTACAAGAAGCAGAGAAAGACCTCTTTTCAGGCAACCCTTTTCTTATGCACGCACGGCTCAGACACCTGTGACTTACAATAAAGGATACGGAGAATAAAAAAATAAAGGGAACCAGAGCGTACAATTGTTTTTACATGACATAGCAAGCAGTAAACATACACAATAGCTGTCTTAACATGGTTGAGTTAGACTACGCAGTCCATAGAGACCTTAAAACACAAAGAAGATGCAAAGTAAGCAGGCTAATTGAAAGTAGTTAAGCGCTTAGTACAAACTCCATACCTATTATAGGGGATAGTTTTTGAACAAGATGATTGGTCTGGGAAAAAGGCAACACTGTTCAGATACAGCTGTCGCCGATGTTCTATTGATGTCTACGTACAGTTCTGAATAACTTAAGAAAACTGGTTCAATGCAAATACAGCAACTGTTTCAGTGTTTATTATGAAGATAATATAATAATAGCAACTGTTTCAGTGTTTATTATGAAGATAATATAATAATGTTATTATGTTTGTAAAGTTGTCACTATATTTCCATTTCAGTTACAATCACCATTGAACTAATCTGTTAGCTCTTTTGGTGATTGAAGATGTTACTGTAAAAGTGCCCACATATTAGAACTCACCTTCGACCGATACCGCAAGATTAGAGCAATTCTTCAGAAACTACCTGCCCAGTTCTTTTCTTGCAACCGACATACGATTGCAAAATAATGGACCAGGCGGGACCGTTGCAGGAAGGTCGCCATGATAGAAACCACTGGCGATCAGACTGGACAGATATCACCATCAAACAAGCACATCTGCAGCCTCTGTTCGAATTTTCAGACAGTAAAACTTTAATAGCTTGATGGTTCGAAAACAAACTAATTAAAGTCAATGGGGAAATATAGTTTGAAATGTTCTGATAAAATACAGTTAAAATAGCAAAGGTAACTTACTGTAAATGGCTCTGGCACCTAGAAAATGGTCTGAGAACATGTACATATCACCAAAACTTGTGTAAACTTTATTCACGATCTGGCTATTTTCGGGGCTTACACATTGAATTTCGAGGGTTAACGAAATCAATCGCCACATTCAACAGTTATCAGCGAATTTGAGAGTTGTATATGCCACATTCGAAGCTTATGGCTGAATTTGAGGGTTACCGAATGCCGCATTCAAGCGTTATGGCCAAATCCGAGGGTTTCAAGGGTTAGCGATGTATTTGAGGGTTACAGAATGTTGAGTTGGAGGGTTATGGCTGAATTTGAGAGTTAATGATTGCTACATTCAAGGTTTATCAGTGTACTCAAGGGCAAGAAAAAGCCGCATTCTAGGGTTATGGAGTGCTATAGTTGAGGGTGATTGATATTGAAAATATGTCTGTGAGTTTGAGAAACCCAAAAGTTTGTAGTGCGAAAACTTCTAAAAAGTCAAACTTCATACAAACTCACAAAATTTGGCTCAAAGTTGGGTTCAAGTTTGACTTCTAGTCCATCATTACTGATCACCACTAAAGATAAACACACTGCCCATATTCATTGGATGGTTAATGACTCAGCACCGATTGAACTTCACAGCCAAGCGCTATCAATTCTTCACTTTAACTGAAGAATGGGAGGTAAACGAGCTATGTCTTACCTCCTGTTCTTCAGTAAAACTTGCAGGAAACAGGAAAGAACTTATTTCCGATCACTCTAGTGCCGGCTTCTCACTGACAGTCTCCGATGCATCCATGGTACCTTATATTGTAAGCGCATGCACACCACACAGTGCAAGGGAGCGTGGAACAATTAAGGACCTATCAGTGAGCCTGCACTGGAGTGATCAGCGGTAAGTTCTCTCCTGTCTCCAGCAAGTTTTATATCTTCAGTTTAACTGAAAAATCGATAGTTAAAAAATGAGTGGACATAACGTTTAACAGGTCCAATGAGTTTTCATTTGATACTCTTCCTGGGCAGTCCATTGAACCGACATCACACATGGGTTGATTTTTACATCAGATCTGATTAAATTGACCCATGTATGCAAGTCTTCAAAACAATAGTTACCTTTAATAGTCCATCCCTTATAGGGAAAGTCCACCCTCAAAACAAAAAAACTGGTCACGTCTGTTACCTGCCTCAACCCCAACTGATATATTCCGCAAATTATAATATATATATAAGATGTATTATAATTATATAAGATGTATTATTAACCAGATATTTAATTATAATTATTGCCTCTGGCAGAGTAAACTGGCTCCTCCCTCCATGCAGTCAATGTGGCTGCTGATATCACAACCATTGATTAACTGCTATTTACTCTGCTGCCTCCACTGCACATGCTCAGTATTATAAAAAGCTCATCGAGCATGTAAAAACTAAAGTCACCATCTTTTTGTTTTAAGGGTGGACGTGGCCTTTAAAACATAGCCCCTTAAAATTCTCCAGGGTGGGGCCTGTCTATACGCTGACAATCACTGCCTACAGACCCAAATCCACTCCTGACCTTCCCCAGACCACCCAAACCCCATCTCTCCTGGGACAACTATCAGTGATTCAACACCATGGGACAGGGTCAGTTGGGTGATACTGTATGACCTAGGACTCAATTTTGATTCTCTCATTTCGCTGAAGAATGTAAATTCTTGATAAATAACTGTATATAGATATCACTCGTTTTCTAAGCACCTGGTCTAGATTTATTTTATTTTACATTATACAATTTATACTTATACTTCATGGTAAAACTGGGTACCCCCGGGCCGAGATTTTTCCCGCCCCACCGTTTGCCATTATTTAGCAGTCACCTGTGACAAATCACTGTCTGTCTCTGCAAAAGTAGCCTTCTGTTCACTGGGGCCGATCGTGCTGCCCCATAGGGAACCGCACAATTGGCCCTGATTTTCCGATCCAGACAAATGGGCAACTGAGATCAGTCATCCACACCATACAATATTTACGACCAACCAAACAAAACACAGTAATATCGGTTGGAAATATTTTATGGTGTGAACCCATCCTTAATGTAAGGGCCATATTTATAAAGGCGCAGTATTTTAGCGATACCGCAATATGGTAGCGGTAGCTTACTACCGCATGGTATTCTACAACCGAACGTTCATTAAAGGGTCACTATACTCACTAAAACAACTTTGTATAAACTGAAAGTACAATGTTAGGGTAGTAAAATGATGTCACTTACATGTGTGTCTGCTTTGTTAGTGAATTTTCAAAGTTTAGTAACTGCTCCTAACTGCTGCCCCCCTCCCTAAAGGTGGCCATACATCTATGAGATATTACTTACCTGACCGAGGGCTCATGCGATGTTCCTTCGATCCTGCCGGAATCGCTTCTCCAGATCTTACATTCGAACGACATGAATGGGATTTTGCGATCGCATGTCGGTCAAATATACGATCGGGAGAAGCGGTTCCGGCAACATCGATGAACATTGCGTGACCGCTCGGTGGGGTAAGTAATATCTCATAGATGTATGGCGACCTTTAGTCATTGCCCAATTGTAATCCAGCCGACACTGGATACATTAATTTACATAATAAAGAGCCTTCACAGCCAACACTATACAGCTCATTAACATATCTTCCTGACACTGCCGATAATGGATGGGGCTGCTGCTGTGAGAGACACTTCACCCTTCTAACAATCAAGCAGACATGCTAGGGGGGCTCCTGTAAGTGGCCTCCTGTGACACACTCCTGCAGCTTGTATCTCTACCCCTCTCACTGGTGTCTGTGCATTTATTCTACCAAACACCTTGGAATACTATGATATATAGATAGACATAGGCAGACAGAAATTAGATACACAGATAGATAGACAGATGGATAGACAGACAGATAGACAGAATCAGATAGAGACAGATAGATATATAGACAGACAGACATATAGATACACAGACAAATAGATAGACAGATGGATAGGCAGACAGATAGACAGACAGAGACAGATAGACACAATCAGATAGATAGACAGACAGACAGATAGACAGACAGAGACAGATAGACACAATCAGATAGATAGACAGACAGACAGATAGATACAGAGACAGAAAGATAGATTAGATAGAAAGAGATTAGATAGACAGGAGACCAAAATGATTAATCAGCTCCATGGGCATCTGCAGAAAATTTCCCAGGGGGGGCACAAGGGAAAAATGACGGCGCGCATAGTGCGTCGCTGCCGTGGAAGTAGGCGTGGCCTTGTGGAATGGGCACGGCCTTGTGGGGGGATAGTTTGGGAAATTAATGTTAAAAAATATAACATTTAAACAAGTTTTGGGGCTGTATATTAATACAACACAGAATAGTATGACATAATGGAAATATGCCTTGTTAACCGGAACCCTGAAATGTTTTTTATTTTTCTCAAATAGTGTAGATATAGATTAAATAGATAGATACAGAAAGATAGACAGATAGATAAAAGAAAGACATATAGAATAGACAGACAGACAGACAGACAGACAGACAGACAGACAGACAGATAGATAGATAGATAGATAGATAAAAGATATTAAAGGAGAACTAATTTTTTTTTTTACCGTTAATGCCTGGTGAACAGGTTTTCAATCTGAGACTGGTGAATAGGCTAGCACTGAGATTGTTGAATAGGTTGACACTGTGGTGAGTAGGCTGGCACTTAGAATGCTGAATAGGTTGACACTGTGGAGAATAAGCTGGAATTGTGAGAATGGGGAATAGGCTGGCACTGAGAATGGTGAATAGGCTGGCACTGAGAATGGTGAATAGGCTAGCACTGTGAAAATGGAGAATAGGCTGGTACTGTGAGAATGGGAAATTGGCCGACACTGAGACTGGTGAATAGGCTGGTACTGTGAGAATGGGAAATAGGCTGCCACTGTGAGACTGGTAAATAAGCCAACACTGAGACTGGTGAATAGGCTGGCACAATGAGAATGGGAAATAGACTGGTACGGTGAGAATGGGAAATAGGCTGGCACAGTGAGAATGGGAAATAGGCTGGCACTGTGAGAATGGGGAATAGGCTGGCACTGAGAATGGTGAATAGGCTGGCACTGTGAAAATGGGGAATAGGCTGGCACTGTTAGAAAATGGTAAATAGGCTGGCATTGAGAGACAGGTGAATAGGCTGGTATTGAGAGACAGGTGAATAGGTTGGAATTGAGAGACAGGTGAATAGGTTGGCATTGAGAGACAGGTGAAAAGACTGGCGCTGTGAGATTGGTGAATAGGCTGGCTCTGTGAGACTGGTAAATAAGCTGACACTTGAGACTGGCGAATAGGCTGGCGTGGTGAGAATGGCAAATAGGCTGGCATGGTGAGAATGGGGAATAGGCTGGCACAGTGAGAATGGGAAGTAGGCTGGCACTGTGAGAATGGGGAATAGGCTGGTACTGAGAATGGTGAATAGGCTGGCACTGTGAAAATGGGGAATAGGCTGGCACTGTTAGAGAATGGTAAATAGACTGGCATTGAGAGACAGGTGAATAGGCCGGCATTGAGAGACAGGTGAATAGGTTGGAATTGAGAGACAGGTGAATAGGTTGGCATTGAGAGACAGGTGAAAAGACTGGCCCTGTGAGATTGGTGAATAAGCTGGCACTGTGAGACTGGTAAATAAGCTTACACTGAGCCTGGTGAATAGGCTGGCATGGTGAGAATGGCAAATAGGCTGGCATGGTGAAAATGGGAAATAGGCTGGCACGGTGAGAATGGGGAATAGGCTGGCACTGTGAGAATGAGGAATAGACTGGCACTGTGAGATTGGGGAATAGGCTGGCACTGAGAGACAGGTGAGTAGGCTGGCATTGAGAGATGGGTGAATAGGCTGGCATTGAGAGACAGGTAAATAGCCTGGCACTGTGAAAATGAAGAATAGGCTGGCATTGCTAAACTGGTGAGACTGGTACCACTCATAACCATCAAGATCCAAAGCATTACCTTCTAACAGCAACCCCATGATTACATACTCCTAAACTCTCCTCCCTATACTGAAGCCCATCTAGACCCACAGTTCCCACCATTATCCCCCAGCAGCCACCATAATCACATGCCTCTCCCCCCTATACTGTACAGAGGCCCATAAAAACCCACCACTATTATTTATCCCCCAACAGCGAGTCACCAGCACCCTAACCACATAACACCCCACTACACACACAGAAAAGCCACTGACTGTAATATTTATATTTATACTTTACTATACCTACCCTCTGAACAAACTGTTTTTAAATGTATACTTTTTTTGTCTGCTCTGCAGGCAGAAGGCTCTGCTGTGGTCAGACCAGCAGAAGCTCCTACCACTCCTACCCCCCACCCCCAACAAGCCGTTCAATGCTGTTACTTTACATTACATTAGTAGTACCTGCTGGTCCACTGCTGGTCTGTCTGCCTCCTTCACACCAGCACAATGCTGCTGATTGCCCAGGGGTGTCTCTAGGGTTTTTGCTACCTTAGCCAAACTTTTGAATGCTGCCCGTATGTACCGCTAGGTGCCATGAAGTGCGTCACCGCAAACCAGGGTTAGGTGTGAGCGGCTTCCAGGAATGGGTTGGTTAAACATTTTTTAAACTTCACATCACAGAGGTATTTATACAGTTCCTCAAAAAGACATTTATCCATACCATAATTCCTGCCACTTTTGTTAAAATATTTTTTTAAAGTGAGCTCTGCCTGCCGCCTCTCTGATGTTTATCGGGTGGTGCCCTGAGCATTTTGCTCATATTGCCTCATTAGAGAGACACCCCTGTGATTGCCGCATCTCACTTCTCTCTCTGCATGTGCGTAATCACGCATGTGCGCGTCCCAGCCTTATGGCAGGAGGTAGAGTGGGCCCTGCTGCTGACCAGGGTCCTTCCTTCTCCTGCTCCTCATGGGTGTGTCACTACCTGCGCCAGGCTATTGGACAGGACACAGCACACAGATGGCTAGGCGCAGCATTGTTCCTTAAATTACAGCAGAAGACAGGCTGTCGCCAGTAGTGTCTCCCACACTCCAGATGAAAGGTTACTGACCTGCATAAATTGCTCAGCTTTTTCAGTCCCTGTTCTTCAACTGGAGCCTGGTGACATCACTCCTGAGTCCCCGGCAATGCAGAGAAATGCTCTCAGTTCAGCAGCAGCAGGTGTGGGAGGTTGTTTCTGACCCATGCCCCATCCTTTCAGTTATTCACGCGCACTTCTACCGTCCGGGCAGTGGAGAATAAGGGAACATAAAAGTTGTGCCTGGATGCCGGGAAAAGCAGGGGTAAACGGAGCAATCCAGGCGAAACCGGGATGGTTGGGAGCTATGCCGCTTGGGTAGGTTTTGCAGAGATCACTGGGTAAAAAAGCAGATAATGCTGGAGTGACTAGAATAGCAGGGTTTAAACTTCTGACCTTGGTTTTACTAGCAGTGGTCAGAGCCAGCAGAGTAGCAATATCCCATAGAACAGTGGTGGCAGACCTATGGCACGTGTGCCAGAGGTGGCATTCGGAGCCCTCTCTGTGGGCACTCATGCACAGCAAAGTTCACCAGAGTTTGTTACCAGAAAGCCAGAGAGAAAGTGTAGCGGCTATCTGTAGCAGAGTCACATGCTATAACATTAAGCTCTGCTTGTGTCCCTGTTTTGGATGTCAAACTCCTGTCTAATAATGTAGGGGTTAATGGTCACTGTTTTTGATCTCAAACTCCTGTGTGGTAATGTAGAGGGTAATAGGTAATCTATAATCGACTCTATATACTGTATTGGTCTGTGTCTATTTGAGTTGTTTTTTCTAAAGTAAAAACTCTGTATTCAGGTTAAATGATCATGTTGGCACTATGCAATAAAAAGTGGGGTTTTGGTTTGCAGTTTGGGCACTCGGCCTCTAAAAGATTTACCATCACTGCCCTAGAACAAAGTAAAAAACCTCTATCTGCACCTGCACCTATGCTTGAGACCAGAGCAAGTGTCTGCCTGGGAACAGATGACATGTGATTTCATTGGTCTGTGTAAATCCTTCTGGCCATAATGATCTATGGGATGTGGATGATTCTAGTGATGATAATAATAATTTACGACTTGATGAAGTACAGCTAGAACTACATCAGGTATGTGGACATCCAGATGTTTGACATTTAAAACTCCCAATCATTGTATAACAGCAGAGTGCAGACAGGTAATGCTGGCAGTTGTAGTTTTCAAAACATAGCATAAATATCTACACCCATATAAAGGTGTAGATATTTCAATGCAGCTCCACCTGCTCTCTACCCATAATTCTCTGTTATGCAGGTATCTGACCCCTCCCAGATCTTCCGGGAGTTTCCCTCGAATTGGGGTGGTCTCCTGTGCTCCCGTGAGACCACCCCAATCTCCCACGACGGAGAGGAGTCCTGAATCTCCTCCCCGTCACGCCCCCTTTTTGTGCACCTCGCCCCCGGGCCGTGCATGCTACGCTACACCCATAATGCCGCCTCCTCGCACCTCCTTGGGTGCGTGCCCTGCCCACGACGTAAATGAAGTCACGCCACATCGCCATGCCCCCTCTCCTCCCCTGCCCGCAAGTACACAGTGGTAGGGTGGGATGTCTGGTTATGGTACCTGCTCATTGTAACTTTACTGTCTCCCATAATGCAAGTTTACACAGTGGGTGGAGATTAAAATGTAAATTCTGCAGGATATAGTTATAAAATCATAGATAGGTAACCAGTAAATCTCCAGATATTTGAAAATTAACTGAACTCCCAGCATTCCTTGGCTATGAAGTGAATGCTGGGAGTTGTAGTTTTTAAACCATCTGGATAACTACTGGTTACCTATCCCTGTCACAGATCAACAAGAAAATAGGTGCAGATAAAGATTTAAAATGAGCTGAGGCTGAGGCCCATGGGTAGGTAGCTGTGTCTGACGTCAGGCGTCTGGACTGTGGATGCGGAAGAGAGAGGAAGTGTGCGGCTGCAGGATTTCAGGTTAATGATTTTAGATAGATGCAGCCGGATTACCTTAAAGCAGGTCCTCTCCTCCACTGGGGGGGATGGGTAATAGGTGCAGTGCTTGCCACAGAAGATGTTTGGAAACTACAACTACCAGCAACTAAAGCATGCTGAGAGTTGTAGTTTCCAAACATCTGGAGTGGCAAGGAATTGGGGGTTAGTGTGTTAGATTCCTCTCCATTTAAAGGGCAACTAACGCCTTAAAACAATACAGAATAAGGAGAATGGTATCTATTCTTTCCTTCTGATTCTGTATGGTTTTGAGTCTTTAGTTGCCCTTTAAATGGACAGCAGAATTCCCATACAGTAGTCCCATACAGTAATAGCCAAATCCAGTATGGCTAATACTATATAGGACTACTGTATGGGAATTCTGCTGTCCATTTAAAGGGCAACTAAAGCCTCAAAACAATACAGAATCAGGAGGCAGTTGTGGTCCTATTTTCTACCCTCGATTTATACTTGAGTCAATCATGTTTTACTCATTTTCCAGGTAAAAATAGCTACCTCGACTTATACTTGGGTCGACTTATACTCAAGTATATACGGTGAGATTATCAGCCAAAAAGGCCATTCGTTGCCCATTTGAGTTGTGGTTGGGGGTTGTTCGTAAGGTTCAACATCGTACATGTGTACAAGCCTTTACTATGGCACTTCTACCCTTCCCTGTGTATCTGTATGTTACCCACCTAATTAGATTGTAAGCTCTATGGGGCAGGGACTTTTTCCTGATGTTTCAAGCACTTGTATAGTTTATTTATATTTTATTCCCCCTTTGCACTACTTTTTGTAATATAGTATTGTACATCACTACGTCCCCAAGTGGCGCTTTCTAAATAAACACGCACATATCTATATAAGTTTGGCTATGTGCAGATGCAGTGGATATAAAATGTGGATGGGGATATTTGGACAGTGTTCTAGTTGCACAACACCAAACATTATTATTGTATTTGGGCACTCTGTAATGTATGGGACATTATTAAACACATAAGGGCTAGGCCACACCTGCGATCTGTTCTCGGATCGCATGTGATCACTAATTTTTTGCAAATCACAATTGCTCCGACATGATGATGATCCAATATGGGTTGAAGTACGTAGATTGAGCATTGAAGTATGATTGCTACCTAATGAAATATTTATGAAGAGAAGTTTCTGGAATGCATGCGCAATGCAGGCCTCCCCCCCTCCCTCTCCCTCCCTCTCCCTCCCTCTCCCTCCCTCTCCCTCCTGCTTTGCAAGCCAATCACAGACGCGGCTGCTGGTCCCGCCCCCTGCTTGTAGTTCCATGCAAGCAGAGGACCGGGAGTGTGCGGCGAAGGAAAGAGGTAAGGTAAGTAATGATTGGGGAACTTTCTGGCAATAATATTAATATTATTAATATTGGACATGCCTAAAATGGTGCTAATTTTGCCCTAACCAATCAGATGTTAGCTTTCAAATGTTAAATCTGATTGGTTGGGAAAAAATTAGCACCATTTTTAACGATAAGAACTTTTATTGAATCTTCCTGATAGATTGATATATAATTGCGATAGATAGACAGACATGAAACCAGTATGATTAATCAGCTCATTATATTTGGGGTTGTATTAATAAATGTTTTGACATGGTTTGGGAGATCCTAGAAAGAGGTCAGTGGAGGGACACAAATTTAGCATACCTAGTTTGAGTGACAGGTCTTTCCCTGTACGTGCTGTTATTTAAAATAAAGATTTCTGAGAATCTACAGCTCGGATTTCAAATATGAAAAATGTGTTGGAATATAAAAAATGTGTTGAAGTAGTGGACCATTACACTATCTAGGTATGATAAAGGTATGTCTAAAGGTATTATGGAAGTATAGCTACCTTTTAATTAATGAATGTTCAACGTAAATGTACGATCGCAGCAAGTACATTTATAGCCGCCATCATAATTTACCGATACGGCTCGGTATCAATAATGTGCGATACTTTGTGTTTATAAATATGGCCCTAAATGTCTAAAAATCTTAACTGCAAATAAAAATAAATTTTTATAATTGTTAATCTTTGTACATTTTGGGCATTCCACCCCTCCCGCATGTCGCGGGAGTCTCCCTCATTCTGGGGTGGTCTCCCAGACTCCCGGACTTTAGAGGAGACTTGAGTCTCCTCCCAAGTCACGCCCCCTTTCAGTGGCCACGCCACAAGAATGCCCATAACTCCTCCCTAACCCTGCCTTCCACCACCCCTAGAATGGTGGCCCCGCCTCCACGTGACGTTCCACCCCGCTTGCCACCTCCCCACGTGACGTTACACCCCGCTTGCCACACCCCCTTCTCTACCCTGACAATGTTCCAGTGTTAGATTTTCACAGAAGTGTCTACGTTTTTTTAAATAGTAGCATATTCAATGTTACTGCACTTTTATAAACCTGTATTACAGATCCGCACATGTGTAAAAGTGTAAACAGAATATCTACCTAATAGCACTGTTAATAAGAGCTGTTGTATAGTCGATTGAGAAATTCATGATCAGCTTTGAAAGAACAATATCCCCCACTATTCCAAGTTTAAATCGCAATAACCAGAGATGTGGTGCTCCACATAGATATAATTTATTTAGAAAAAAAACATAATCAAAGCTATCTGTTGTATTCAATTAGATCAACTGGACTTGAAATGTCATTTATAGTATAACTAGCACAAGGATTTTTAAGTCCAAAATGCACCACCTTACATTTATCAACATTGAATCTCATCTGCCACTTAGCAGCCCAATGTGACAATCTATCTAGATCCCCCTGCAACGATTTCATATCCTCTGAAGTTTTAAATGGTCAACAAAGTTTTGTGTCCTCAGCAAACACAGAAACCTTGCTGACAATACCCACTTCCAAATCATTAATAAATAGATTAAATAGAAGCAGCCCCAACACAGAACCCTATGGCACCCCACTTAACATATTAGTTAGGGTTTTGGACCTAACAAAAGTAAGTTTCTTGTGAGTGAAACGTGTATAAAGTCCCTTGCTCTAAAGGACCTTGATCTCAAGGACATCATTTGATGGTTGTATGGTGTGTGTGAAAGTTTGAAAATAAGTTTGAAAATAAGGATTGTTTGTGCTGTGTTAAGGACTGTGTGTGCAGGACTGTGTGTGCAGTAAGAAGATTAATTATTCTCTTCCAGTTAAAGGGGTGCACTGGGCTTCTATATTCTAGTATTGCACCTGTTGTAATCACAAACAGGTTGTGAAGGGGTTAATAAATGTTTTTTCCCTCTCTTTCTGGCTCTTGCACTAATTGGTGTGGGGGCTGGGGCCTATTAATTAAATAGGATTCACATTGGACCTGTGGTTTGGACCTAACAAAAGGTGAAAACAAACTAGAGTTGAACGTGTATAAAGTCCTTTGTTCAGAAGGACCTTGATCTCAAGAACATAGAAAAAGAAGGACATTGAAACAAGAAGGGCAATTAAACAAGGTTTGTGCTTCACTGTGCTGGTGTTGTGTATTAGAAGGGACAGTTTTGTCGGTACCATGCAATGTGCATCCTGCCACATGTATAAGATCCTGGAGCAGACGTTCCAGGGGACCTATGTCTGTGTCAGGTGTGAGTGGGTTGCTCGTTTGAAAGCTGAGGTGGAGAGTCTATAAGGGGGCAGCTTGCAGCATTGCAGGGATTGTCAAATCTGGGGAGACAGCATGCACTGGCTGGGGCCAGTATAGAGGTAGGTTGAGGGGGGAGGTAATTTTGTTAGGTTTACTAGGGGAAGTGGGGAACAAAAGTGTAGGGTTGCCTCTTCCCAGATTGCCCATCCCAACAGATTTGCCCCCTTAGGTGATGAAGTGGAGGAGGACAGCTCGGAATTAGTATGTATGCAGGGGGCTAGTCCCTTGAGCACTCAGGGGACTGCCATCTCTGATACAAGGGAGGAGGAACTTAGGATCAGGAATGCTAGGCAGGTGGTAGTGGTAGGGGACTCCATTATAAGAAAGGTAAATGGGTTAATCTGCAACCAAGACCCTACATGCCGAACTGAGTGTTGCCTGCCTGGTGCTAGGGTTCAGCATGCACTGGATCATGTAGACAGATTATTAGGTGGGCCCGGGGGTGACCCGGCGGTCTTGGATCACATTGGTGCCAATGACAAAGTTAGAGATGGAGGTGAGGTCCTTAAACATGATTTCAGAGAGCTAGGGGCTAAGTTAAAGGCAAGGACCTCCAGAGTAGAGTTTTCAGAAATACTACCTCAGCCACGTGCTAAGCCAGGGAGACAGCGGGAGCTTAGGAGCATTAATGCGTGGCTAAGAGGGTGGTGTAATGAAGAAAGTTTAGGTTTATAGAGATATGGGCAGACTTTGCTGTCGGCTACAGGCTCTTTAGTAGGGATGGGTTGCACCTCACTGATGGCGGTGCAGCTGTTTTAGGGGAGAAGATGGCTAGAGGGTTGGAGGGGATTTTAAACTAGGTTTTGGGGGGGGGGTATTAGCAGTCTCACTGCTTTACAGCTGTCTTGGTTCACATTGGTGCCAATGACAAAGTTAGAGGAGGAGGTGAGGTCCTTAAACATTATTACATGATTTCCGAGAGCTAGGGGCCAAGTTAAAAGCAAGAACCTCCAGGGTAGAGTTTTCAGAAAAACTACTGCAGCCACATGCTAAGCCAGGGAGACAGCGGGAGCTTAGGAGCATTAATGCGGGTGGTGTAAGGAAGAAGGGTTTGGGTTTATAGAGAACTGGGCAGACTTTGCTGTCAGCTACAGGCTCTTTAGTAGGGATGGGTTGCACCTCACTGACTGGCGGCGCAGCTGTTTTAAGATGGCTAGAGGGTTGGAGGAGATTTTAAACTAGGTTGGGGGGGGGTATTAGCAGTCTCACTGGGATAGATATCCCAGGAGGAAAGCAGGGTTTAGATAGGCCAGTGGGGGGGGGGATAGCATAGGGGATAGGGAGGCATGTGTATAAAAGTGTATGAATAAATTACAGGATCATAATCTAAAATGTATGTTTGCAAATGTGAGAAGCCTGGCTGACAAAATGGGTGAATTGGAAATTATGGCGTTGAATGAAAAGTATGGTGTATTAGGTATAGCAGAAACATGGTTGAACAGTTCTCACGACTGGGCTGTAAATTTAGAATGATACGCCTTGTTTAGGCAGGACAGAGAAAAAAGGAAAGGGGGAGGAGTATGTGTTTACGTTAAAGAATTGAAGCTAAATTTAAAAGAAGAGATAACTGGCGATATGGATGTTAAAGTGGAGGCAATATGGGTGGAATTAGGCAACAGAAAAGGGGGTAATGTCATTGTTGTTGTCTGCTAAGCCGCCAAATGCTAGCAGAGAGGAAGTGAGTCAGCTTCATATGCAGTTGGCAAAGGCTGCATCACAGAAAAAGGCAATGAGTTCCTGAATTTGCTGCAGGATAATTTTCTCTCACAGGTGGTTGAAGTTCCTACTAGAAAATGAGCTCTGTTGGATCTGGTAATATCTAACATTGTGGAGCACATTATAGATATAAAGGTAACTGGAGGCTTAGGGAATAGTGACCATGAAATAGTGTCATTTCGACTATGTTATTGAAAGGAAAATTGCACTGGGTTAACAAAGACTTTTAATTTCGGGAAGCCAAATTTTCCCAGGTTTAAAGTAGCTCTTCAGAATGTCAACTGGGATAATGTATTATCAGGTAAGGGTACTAAACAGAAGTGGACTGTGTTTAAGGGGATTTTAAGCCAGTTCTAAATGTATACCCTTGGGAAATAAATGTAAAAAAACAAATCCGCGCCCATGTGGCTGAATTCTGATGTGAAGAGGCAAATGGAAAAGAAGAAAAAGGCATTTAAAACCTTTAAGTCAGAGGGAATGGAAAGGGCCTTTAGGGATTATAAAAACTGTAACAAGGAGTGTAAGAAAGCAATCATACTACTAAAAATTAATAATAAAGTTAGGATTGCTGAACAAAGCATCACTAAGCCTTAACATTTTTTAAAGTATACTAATAGTAAGAAGATGAGGACTGAAAATATTAGTTATAATTAAAGGGCATGTCCACCCCCAAAACTATAATCCCCCCACTACTGGCCCCATCATGTAGTGTAGTTTAATCCTTACCTCACATCCCAGCTCCATAAGGTTCTCCTGTAGTCCCCCCCCAAAGTCCAAAAACTGCCCACCAGGAGGATAGCAGAGTCCATATAGGACTCTGCCTCCTACCTGGCCTCCGGGAGAAGTTTGGCATGCGTACTGCAGCCCTTCTCCCCCTCCCTCCCCCTCCCTCTCCCTCCCTCTCAGGATTCCCTCCCCCTAGCGTAAAACCCTTTAGCTATAATAATCCCCCTGTCCCCCCAGCCCCAACAGCTCTATTTATATTCTTAGAAAGCTCCCCAAACTTTACTTACCTCCCCTCTTTCCTCCGCCGAACTGAACTCCCGGCAGCCGCATCCGTGATTGGCTGCCGCTCAGCCAATCACAGACGCGACTGCCGGTCCCGCCTCTCTGCTTGCATTTTCTCGCAAGCAGAAGGCCGGCAGCGCGGTGGAGGAAAGAGGGGAGGTAAGTAGAGTTTGGGGAGCTTTCTAAAAGTATAAATATAGCGGTTGGGGCTGGGGGGACGGGCAATCATATGTCAGAATTTCATTTTTAGGGTGGACATACCCTTTAATAGGGATAAGTTAGTTACGGAGGATGACGATAAAGCAAATGTCTTGAATATTTTTTTCCCTCTGTATACACTATAGAAGATCCAAGTACAGATATAAAGTATAGTAGCAATAATGGTATAAAAGATTTAAGTGCACTTTGGTTAACCGAGGAAATGATACAGAAAGAACTAAATAAGGTTAATATTAATAAATCTCCTGGACCGGATAAAATACATCCTCAGGTACTTAGGTAGCTAAGTTCAGTTTTATCTAGACCATTGTTTCTTATTTTTGCAGATTCCCTCATGTCCAGAGGTGAGCCTCTGGATTGGAAAAAGGCTGATGTTATTCCAATATTCAAAAAGGGTAGTCGTTCACAGCCGGGTAATTACAGGCCTGTAAGTTTAACTTCAGTGATGGGGAAGATACTGGAAAGTTTAATAAGGGAACATGTTCTATAGTATGTTTCAAGGACTGACATTATACTGTAAGTAGTAACCAGCATGGATTTAGGAGGAATAGATCTTGTCAAACTAACTTGCTTGGCTTTTATGAGGAAGTAAGTAGAAATTTAGACTCTGGCATAGCAGTAGATGTAGTTTAGGGTAGATGTAGTTTACTTGGATTTTGCAAAGGCTTTTGATACAGTCCCGCATAGGCGACTAATGTATAAGCTAAGGTCTGTTGGTCTGGGGAAGCACATTCGTACATGGATAGAAAATTGGTTAATGAATAGGATGTAGAGAGTATGTGTTAAGTGGGGTGCCACAGGGTTCTGTGTTGGGGCCGCTTCTATTTATTATTCATTTCTTAATCATATTATTCATTTATTAATGATTTGTAAGTGAGTATTGTCAGCAAGGTTTCTGTGTTTGCTGATGACACAAAACTTTGTCGACCATTAAAAACTTCAGAGGATGTGCAATCGTTGCAGGGGGATCTAGACAGATTGTCACATTGGGCTGCTAAGTGGCAGATGAGATTCAATGTTAAATAAATATAAATGATAAATGTAAATGATAAATGTAAATGTAAGGTGATGCATTTTGGACTTAAAAATCTTTGTGCTGCTTATACTATAAATGGCTTTGTGTTAAAGGGGAAATGTGGTCTCCAAACAAGTTGAGTCTAAATGAAAGGCCAGTTTCCTACCTTTAAAACGAGCCATCAGAGTGGCCCACAGCAATTGTCATTTTTGGACCACAGTTCCTCTTTAAGTGAATCCCTGTAGGAAAGGGATCTTGGAGTTTTGGTGGATAACAAACTTAAAGGAAGCAAGCAGTGCTAGGCAGCAACAGCCAAAGCCAACATGGTATTGTCTTGTGTAAAGAGAGGTATGGATTCAAGGGAGGAAAATGTTATTCTATCTCTTTACAAAGCATTGGTAAGGCCTCATTTGGAATATGTAGTGCAATTTTGGAATCCTGTGTACAAAATGGACATCTTTGAAATGGAAAGGGTTCAGAGAAGGGCAACTAAATTAATAAGGAGATTGGGGTAGCTTGAATATGAAGAGAGACTGGAAAAGTTACAATTATGTACGCTGGAGAAAAGGCGCTTGCGTGGGGATATGATTACTGTGTATAAATACATTAACGGCCCATACAATAAATTATCTGGGGCATTGTTCACTAATAGAGCATGTCAGAGGTCACGTGGCCATCCCTTAAGACTTGAAGTAAAAAGGTTTAGGCTTCAAGGGTTTTTCACTGTGGGAACGGTAAAGCTATGGAACTGTCTTCCAGTGGATGTTGTTATGGCAGGTTCACTGGATGAGTTTCTGCAAACAAGGAATGTTGCTGGTATTGATACATAAAGTAGAGTTGCCACTTGGAGCCAGAAAGGAATTTTTTTTCCCTTCCTAAATTTGGCGGTTTTTTTTGCCTTCCTCTGGATCAACAGTTAGGCAGGAAATGAGGTTATTGCTAGATGGGTTGGACTGGATGGACATATATCTTTATTCAACCTCAAATACTATACAAATTCTATATGCTATACTATGTTCCTCATCAATTTAACTTCCTTCAGTTTAAAAATTCCTCTACAGGAATAGTGTAAGGCCTCTCTAAGGGACATATAGAACATATATTGTTTAATAACTGTAATAATAAAACCCTTTTCAAGTCTTTTTTTTCTTCTCTACACTAATTACCACCCCAAAGCAATGCAAACGAGGTTAAAGGTCCAACTAAATTTTTGGTTGGAAGACAGAGGTGTGAATACATTTAAAAGTTTTCTGAAAGGGTGCATGTAAGGCTAACATGAGCCAAGACTAATTTGTGCAAAGAACCTTTAGACAGGATTTTGCCAGAATAATTATCTTGCCATTCAGGACTCACTCTGTCATTTCCATAAGAATACCCTCATCACGTGACCCACACATCCACCCTGAAAGGCCCAATTCATAATATTTTTTGGCTGGTTTCCATTGGATTCACACATTATGCACACTGAAAAAAGGGGCAGAATGCTGTAGTGTGTAATTTACACTGGCTCGGAATTCATGGGGCGCCTAGTCTTTGTGTATAAGTGGTTACCTTCTAGTTAAGTGCTATGTGCATTCACAATCTCACAACAGAAGTGGAAAGTAGCTGAAAAGGAAGCTTTAGGGCCTTTTTTGCAGGTAAGAATGTGAGTCCATGAATAAATTAGAAACTTTTCTGAATTAATAGTGTACAAATAAACATCACGGAAGTAACAGAAATGGACACCCTATATATGTTATTTATGGATTCACCATAGAACAGTACATGGGTTATTGCTCAGAAAGTGTCTTTGCCTATGAAGAACATCATTATTTTGTATTCCATGGGACACTTTTAAGGGAGGGAGTATAACAGTATAATGGAATACTGTCTTGGATATGTGTATTTATTTTGTTATATAGAAAAAAACAGATGATGTTATAAAATACAGATACTGTGTGGCATTCTTCAAGGAGAAGTATCACAATTTTGACATAATGACTAATCTTTTCTGGGTGTAATATTGCCTTTCTCCTATAGCTAAAATGAACGCCCATGTTCAGTATGTATATGGCTTAACAGACTAATTCAGATGACTCCTTACATCCATGGCTCCATGGTCCTTTGTTGCTATTGATTTAAAGGGCATGTCCACCCCCCAAACTAAAAGTGAACCCACTACTGGCCCCACTGTGTAGTTTAAAAAAATACTCACCTTACATCTCAGCTCATTATGGTTCTCCTGCAGTGTTTGTCCAAATCCAGGAAACTTCTGAAAAGCCGTTCCACTCGAGAATTCATGGATTTTCTAAAAAAAACAGGAAATTAGAAAATCCACAAATCTGCCATTAAAGTACTGCAGCTCGAAACCAGGACCCCCCAATCATATGATTACACATTAACCAACCATATTTAAGGTGCAAACCCCACGTAGCTTAGAAGTCATCACAGTGATAGCAGAAGAATGAAGACATCCGCAACACCAATGACGTTGATGTCTGCCAGCGGTATCACTGGCAGCTGCAGTGACATTGCCCGGTGTCGGCGACATCAGCGGAGTTGATGTCCCCGGCTGAGAAGAAAGAATACTTTGGATCAAGATGTCGGCAACACAGGCAACGTTGATGTGGCCAGAGCCGGCAGTGTCACTGGCAGCCGCAGTGACATAGCCAGGGGTTGGCGACATCAGCTGTGAAGACAGGAGACATGACCCAAGGGCTCTTCTAAGAGCCAATGGGGGTCCTGCAGCTCGAAATCAGGACCCCAACAAAGGCACTTGTCAGTGTCACTAGGGGAGGGGGGTCCCAGTACAAACTGCAGGACCCCACAGGGCACTTATAAATGCTGAGGAGGGGGGTCCCGGTTCAAGCTGTGGGACCCCTTAAGCACCAAAAAGTTCGGAAAGCGGAATTCTGGAAAATTTGTGATTCGCGATCTCCATGAACCGGTCATCTCTAGTGTCTTCCTGTATGAAAGGTTTCTGCCTCTTCATTGTCCTCTGAGAGTGCATGGGGGCCCTTTACCCCCCTTCCTCCGCGCCTCCCTCCTGATCCCTCCCTGGCTGCCGTTCATCTAGTGTAAAACAGATTATATATAATGTAAGGCATCCCTTCCCACCCCCAACCGCTATAACTGTACTTGCAGCCCTCTCTCCCAGGGCGTTCTCTATTGTTGGCAGCCGCGGCTGTGATTGGCTGCCTTTCTGTAGTATTTAAGATATTAAAGTGTTGATACATGCCGTATACTAGTCCACACAAATGCCAATTGGCTGAATATGCCATTTTTTTGTCTAGAAAGTTTCTAATACTCAGCAGAACATGCAAATCAACCTGCTCATTTGATCGATACTTCAAAATCCAGAGCCAATCATAAAATTTAAGCAATTGTAGGTTAATATAAAATGAATTTGAGTATCTACCCCCCAATCACTGTATATCAAGTAAATAAACATGAAACCTTATCTTTTACACCTACTTTACTGTATAAACAAAATGTAACTAATTTCTAGAAAACAGAAAAAGAGGTAGTTACAATACTTATACAGCTACAGTTATATTTATTTTGTATTTCTGAATGGCGCATTTCCTAACAAAATTTTCTTCACTAAATCAGTTTTCATAGTTTAGACCAGGGGTGCCCAACTTGGTCCATGCTGGGGGCCACACCAGCAGCACCCCTTGCTCTGGCTGGTCTGCAGGTGTAGCCCGCCCCAACACACCCATGTCATGCCCATGAGCGGGCTGCAAATCGTCACGGCCGGGCCATGGGTTGGGCATCACTGGTTTAGACCAATGACCATAAACTCAGAGGCTTAAACAAAAAGGTGCTAAAGTTTTCCTATGCAATTAAACTGCAACAACCAGTTATAGGTTAGGTAACATCCGATTGGTTGCTACAGATTGATAACAGTATGATAATAATTGTGGAAATTATGGTAATTTTTGGTTAAATGTTACAAAAATGTCTATTTTTCAGAATACATACAAAGAGGCAAAAGGAGTTGTGCAGCATCTCAGGCTATCCTTATATATTCCAGATTTCTAACTACCGTATATACTCGAGTATAAACCGAGTTTTTCAGGCTGTAAAATCAGCCTGAAAACTTTAACTCGGTTTATACTCGAGTCAGTACATTTACCTGTGCATCCAGCTCTCCAGTGTCCGGGATTCCTGCCTGTACGGTAAGTTCCATCCTGCAAACTGAACCCTGTACATGTCCTGCAAATCCCTGTACATTACGGTACCGGTACTGATCCATTTCGGCAGCCGCGCGCTGAGTCCCTGTACTGGCGCACCGGGCAGTGACCGTACAGGCAGGAATCCCAGACACTGGAGAGCTGGATGCACTTACAGACAGGAATCCTGGACACTGGGGGGGGGGGGGATAGCATAGGGGATAGGGAGGCATGTGTATAAAAGTGTATGAATAAATTACAGGATCATAATCTAAAATGTATGTTTGCAAATGTGAGAAGCCTGGCTGACAAAATGGGTGAATTGGAAATTATGGCGTTGAATGAAAAGTATGGTGTATTAGGTATAGCAGAAACATGGTTGAACAGTTCTCACGACTGGGCTGTAAATTTAGAATGATACGCCTTGTTTAGGCAGGACAGAGAAAAAAGGAAAGGGGGAGGAGTATGTGTTTACGTTAAAGAATTGAAGCTAAATTTAAAAGAAGAGATAACTGGCGATATGGATGTTAAAGTGGAGGCAATATGGGTGGAATTAGGCAACAGAAAAGGGGGTAATGTCATTGTTGTTGTCTGCTAAGCCGCCAAATGCTAGCAGAGAGGAAGTGAGTCAGCTTCATATGCAGTTGGCAAAGGCTGCATCACAGAAAAAGGCAATGAGTTCCTGAATTTGCTGCAGGATAATTTTCTCTCACAGGTGGTTGAAGTTCCTACTAGAAAATGAGCTCTGTTGGATCTGGTAATATCTAACATTGTGGAGCACATTATAGATATAAAGGTAACTGGAGGCTTAGGGAATAGTGACCATGAAATAGTGTCATTTCGACTATGTTATTGAAAGGAAAATTGCACTGGGTTAACAAAGACTTTTAATTTCGGGAAGCCAAATTTTCCCAGGTTTAAAGTAGCTCTTCAGAATGTCAACTGGGATAATGTATTATCAGGTAAGGGTACTAAACAGAAGTGGACTGTGTTTAAGGGGATTTTAAGCCAGTTCTAAATGTATACCCTTGGGAAATAAATGTAAAAAAACAAATCCGCGCCCATGTGGCTGAATTCTGATGTGAAGAGGCAAATGGAAAAGAAGAAAAAGGCATTTAAAACCTTTAAGTCAGAGGGAATGGAAAGGGCCTTTAGGGATTATAAAAACTGTAACAAGGAGTGTAAGAAAGCAATCATACTACTAAAAATTAATAATAAAGTTAGGATTGCTGAACAAAGCATCACTAAGCCTTAACATTTTTTAAAGTATACTAATAGTAAGAAGATGAGGACTGAAAATATTAGTTATAATTAAAGGGCATGTCCACCCCCAAAACTATAATCCCCCCACTACTGGCCCCATCATGTAGTGTAGTTTAATCCTTACCTCACATCCCAGCTCCATAAGGTTCTCCTGTAGTCCCCCCCCAAAGTCCAAAAACTGCCCACCAGGAGGATAGCAGAGTCCATATAGGACTCTGCCTCCTACCTGGCCTCCGGGAGAAGTTTGGCATGCGTACTGCAGCCCTTCTCCCCCTCCCTCCCCCTCCCTCTCCCTCCCTCTCAGGATTCCCTCCCCCTAGCGTAAAACCCTTTAGCTATAATAATCCCCCTGTCCCCCCAGCCCCAACAGCTCTATTTATATTCTTAGAAAGCTCCCCAAACTTTACTTACCTCCCCTCTTTCCTCCGCCGAACTGAACTCCCGGCAGCCGCATCCGTGATTGGCTGCCGCTCAGCCAATCACAGACGCGACTGCCGGTCCCGCCTCTCTGCTTGCATTTTCTCGCAAGCAGAAGGCCGGCAGCGCGGTGGAGGAAAGAGGGGAGGTAAGTAGAGTTTGGGGAGCTTTCTAAAAGTATAAATATAGCGGTTGGGGCTGGGGGGACGGGCAATCATATGTCAGAATTTCATTTTTAGGGTGGACATACCCTTTAATAGGGATAAGTTAGTTACGGAGGATGACGATAAAGCAAATGTCTTGAATATTTTTTTCCCTCTGTATACACTATAGAAGATCCAAGTACAGATATAAAGTATAGTAGCAATAATGGTATAAAAGATTTAAGTGCACTTTGGTTAACCGAGGAAATGATACAGAAAGAACTAAATAAGGTTAATATTAATAAATCTCCTGGACCGGATAAAATACATCCTCAGGTACTTAGGTAGCTAAGTTCAGTTTTATCTAGACCATTGTTTCTTATTTTTGCAGATTCCCTCATGTCCAGAGGTGAGCCTCTGGATTGGAAAAAGGCTGATGTTATTCCAATATTCAAAAAGGGTAGTCGTTCACAGCCGGGTAATTACAGGCCTGTAAGTTTAACTTCAGTGATGGGGAAGATACTGGAAAGTTTAATAAGGGAACATGTTCTATAGTATGTTTCAAGGACTGACATTATACTGTAAGTAGTAACCAGCATGGATTTAGGAGGAATAGATCTTGTCAAACTAACTTGCTTGGCTTTTATGAGGAAGTAAGTAGAAATTTAGACTCTGGCATAGCAGTAGATGTAGTTTACAGTAGATGTAGTTTACTTGGATTTTGCAAAGGCTTTTGATACAGTCCCGCATAGGCGACTAATGTATAAGCTAAGGTCTGTTGGTCTGGGGAAGCACATTCGTACATGGATAGAAAATTGGTTAATGAATAGGATGTAGAGAGTATGTGTTAAGTGGGGTGCCACAGGGTTCTGTGTTGGGGCCGCTTCTATTTATTATTCATTTCTTAATCATATTATTCATTTATTAATGATTTGTAAGTGAGTATTGTCAGCAAGGTTTCTGTGTTTGCTGATGACACAAAACTTTGTCGACCATTAAAAACTTCAGAGGATGTGCAATCGTTGCAGGGGGATCTAGACAGATTGTCACATTGGGCTGCTAAGTGGCAGATGAGATTCAATGTTAAATAAATATAAATGATAAATGTAAATGATAAATGTAAATGTAAGGTGATGCATTTTGGACTTAAAAATCTTTGTGCTGCTTATACTATAAATGGCTTTGTGTTAAAGGGGAAATGTGGTCTCCAAACAAGTTGAGTCTAAATGAAAGGCCAGTTTCCTACCTTTAAAACGAGCCATCAGAGTGGCCCACAGCAATTGTCATTTTTGGACCACAGTTCCTCTTTAAGTGAATCCCTGTAGGAAAGGGATCTTGGAGTTTTGGTGGATAACAAACTTAAAGGAAGCAAGCAGTGCTAGGCAGCAACAGCCAAAGCCAACATGGTATTGTCTTGTGTAAAGAGAGGTATGGATTCAAGGGAGGAAAATGTTATTCTATCTCTTTACAAAGCATTGGTAAGGCCTCATTTGGAATATGTAGTGCAATTTTGGAATCCTGTGTACAAAATGGACATCTTTGAAATGGAAAGGGTTCAGAGAAGGGCAACTAAATTAATAAGGAGATTGGGGTAGCTTGAATATGAAGAGAGACTGGAAAAGTTACAATTATGTACGCTGGAGAAAAGGCGCTTGCGTGGGGATATGATTACTGTGTATAAATACATTAACGGCCCATACAATAAATTATCTGGGGCATTGTTCACTAATAGAGCATGTCAGAGGTCACGTGGCCATCCCTTAAGACTTGAAGTAAAAAGGTTTAGGCTTCAAGGGTTTTTCACTGTGGGAACGGTAAAGCTATGGAACTGTCTTCCAGTGGATGTTGTTATGGCAGGTTCACTGGATGAGTTTCTGCAAACAAGGAATGTTGCTGGTATTGATACATAAAGTAGAGTTGCCACTTGGAGCCAGAAAGGAATTTTTTTTCCCTTCCTAAATTTGGCGGGTTTTTTTGCCTTCCTCTGGATCAACAGTTAGGCAGGAAATGAGGTTATTGCTAGATGGGTTGGACTGGATGGACATATATCTTTATTCAACCTCAAATACTATACAAATTCTATATGCTATACTATGTTCCTCATCAATTTAACTTCCTTCAGTTTAAAAATTCCTCTACAGGAATAGTGTAAGGCCTCTCTAAGGGACATATAGAACATATATTGTTTAATAACTGTAATAATAAAACCCTTTTCAAGTCTTTTTTTTCTTCTCTACACTAATTACCACCCCAAAGCAATGCAAACGAGGTTAAAGGTCCAACTAAATTTTTGGTTGGAAGACAGAGGTGTGAATACATTTAAAAGTTTTCTGAAAGGGTGCATGTAAGGCTAACATGAGCCAAGACTAATTTGTGCAAAGAACCTTTAGACAGGATTTTGCCAGAATAATTATCTTGCCATTCAGGACTCACTCTGTCATTTCCATAAGAATACCCTCATCACGTGACCCACACATCCACCCTGAAAGGCCCAATTCATAATATTTTTTGGCTGGTTTCCATTGGATTCACACATTATGCACACTGAAAAAAGGGGCAGAATGCTGTAGTGTGTAATTTACACTGGCTCGGAATTCATGGGGCGCCTAGTCTTTGTGTATAAGTGGTTACCTTCTAGTTAAGTGCTATGTGCATTCACAATCTCACAACAGAAGGGGAAAGTAGCTGAAAAGGAAGCTTTAGGGCCTTTTTTGCAGGTAAGAATGTGAGTCCATGAATAAATTAGAAACTTTTCTGAATTAATAGTGTACAAATAAACATCACGGAAGTAACAGAAATGGACACCCTATATATGTTATTTATGGATTCACCATAGAACAGTACATGGGTTATTGCTCAGAAAGTGTCTTTGCCTATGAAGAACATCATTATTTTGTATTCCATGGGACACTTTTAAGGGAGGGAGTATAACAGTATAATGGAATACTGTCTTGGATATGTGTATTTATTTTGTTATATAGAAAAAAACAGATGATGTTATAAAATACAGATACTGTGTGGCATTCTTCAAGGAGAAGTATCACAATTTTGACATAATGACTAATCTTTTCTGGGTGTAATATTGCCTTTCTCCTATAGCTAAAATGAACGCCCATGTTCAGTATGTATATGGCTTAACAGACTAATTCAGATGACTCCTTACATCCATGGCTCCATGGTCCTTTGTTGCTATTGATTTAAAGGGCATGTCCACCCCCCAAACTAAAAGTGAACCCACTACTGGCCCCACTGTGTAGTTTAAAAAAATACTCACCTTACATCTCAGCTCATTATGGTTCTCCTGCAGTGTTTGTCCAAATCCAGGAAACTTCTGAAAAGCCGTTCCACTCGAGAATTCATGGATTTTCTAAAAAAAACAGGAAATTAGAAAATCCACAAATCTGCCATTAAAGTACTGCAGCTCGAAACCAGGACCCCCCAATCATATGATTACACATTAACCAACCATATTTAAGGTGCAAACCCCACGTAGCTTAGAAGTCATCACAGTGATAGCAGAAGAATGAAGACATCCGCAACACCAATGACGTTGATGTCTGCCAGCGGTATCACTGGCAGCTGCAGTGACATTGCCCGGTGTCGGCGACATCAGCGGAGTTGATGTCCCCGGCTGAGAAGAAAGAATACTTTGGATCAAGATGTCGGCAACACAGGCAACGTTGATGTGGCCAGAGCCGGCAGTGTCACTGGCAGCCGCAGTGACATAGCCAGGGGTTGGCGACATCAGCTGTGAAGACAGGAGACATGACCCAAGGGCTCTTCTAAGAGCCAATGGGGGTCCTGCAGCTCGAAATCAGGACCCCAACAAAGGCACTTGTCAGTGTCACTAGGGGAGGGGGGTCCCAGTACAAACTGCAGGACCCCACAGGGCACTTATAAATGCTGAGGAGGGGGGTCCCGGTTCAAGCTGTGGGACCCCTTAAGCACCAAAAAGTTCGGAAAGCGGAATTCTGGAAAATTTGTGATTCGCGATCTCCATGAACCGGTCATCTCTAGTGTCTTCCTGTATGAAAGGTTTCTGCCTCTTCATTGTCCTCTGAGAGTGCATGGGGGCCCTTTACCCCCCTTCCTCCGCGCCTCCCTCCTGATCCCTCCCTGGCTGCCGTTCATCTAGTGTAAAACAGATTATATATAATGTAAGGCATCCCTTCCCACCCCCAACCGCTATAACTGTACTTGCAGCCCTCTCTCCCAGGGCGTTCTCTATTGTTGGCAGCCGCGGCTGTGATTGGCTGCCTTTCTGTAGTATTTAAGATATTAAAGTGTTGATACATGCCGTATACTAGTCCACACAAATGCCAATTGGCTGAATATGCCATTTTTTTGTCTAGAAAGTTTCTAATACTCAGCAGAACATGCAAATCAACCTGCTCATTTGATCGATACTTCAAAATCCAGAGCCAATCATAAAATTTAAGCAATTGTAGGTTAATATAAAATGAATTTGAGTATCTACCCCCCAATCACTGTATATCAAGTAAATAAACATGAAACCTTATCTTTTACACCTACTTTACTGTATAAACAAAATGTAACTAATTTCTAGAAAACAGAAAAAGAGGTAGTTACAATACTTATACAGCTACAGTTATATTTATTTTGTATTTCTGAATGGCGCATTTCCTAACAAAATTTTCTTCACTAAATCAGTTTTCATAGTTTAGACCAGGGGTGCCCAACTTGGTCCATGCTGGGGGCCACACCAGCAGCACCCCTTGCTCTGGCTGGTCTGCAGGTGTAGCCCGCCCCAACACACCCACGTCATGCCCATGAGCGGGCTGCAAATCGTCACGGCCGGGCCATGGGTTGGGCATCACTGGTTTAGACCAATGACCATAAACTCAGAGGCTTAAACAAAAAGGTGCTAAAGTTTTCCTATGCAATTAAACTGCAACAACCAGTTATAGGTTAGGTAACATCCGATTGGTTGCTACAGATTGATAACAGTATGATAATAATTGTGGAAATTATGGTAATTTTTGGTTAAATGTTACAAAAATGTCTATTTTTCAGAATACATACAAAGAGGCAAAAGGAGTTGTGCAGCATCTCAGGCTATCCTTATATATTCCAGATTTCTAACTACCGTATATACTCGAGTATAAACCGAGTTTTTCAGGCTGTAAAATCAGCCTGAAAACTTTAACTCGGTTTATACTCGAGTCAGTACATTTACCTGTGCATCCAGCTCTCCAGTGTCCGGGATTCCTGCCTGTACGGTAAGTTCCATCCTGCAAACTGAACCCTGTACATGTCCTGCAAATCCCTGTACATTACGGTACCGGTACTGATCCATTTCGGCAGCCGCGCGCTGAGTCCCTGTACTGGCGCACCGGGCAGTGACCGTACAGGCAGGAATCCCAGACACTGGAGAGCTGGATGCACTTACAGACAGGACAGGAAGCCGGGACAGAGAGCTGGATGCACTTACAGACGGAATCCTGGACACTGGAGAGCTGGATGCACTTACAGACAGGAATCCCGGACACTGGAGAGCTGGATGCACACTGGATAGGCTGGATGCACACTGGAGAGAAGGTACCCTTTGAATTAGGTGGGAGGGTGAGTGTGTAGATGTTTGGAAACTACAACTCCCAGCTAATAAAGCATGCTGAGAGTTGTAGTTTCCAAACATCTGGAGTGCCAAGGTATGAGAATTTAGAATTTGTCAATTAATTTCTACCCTCGGTTTATACTCGAGTCAATCATTTTTACTAGTTTTTTTAGGTAGAAATGGGTACCTCGGTTTATACTCGGGTCGGTTTATACTCGAGTATATACGGTATTACAGTTTTGGGTGGTGATTAACAATTTTTCATTTGAGCACTGGACTTTCCCTTTAAAACATGTAGTAGATCTTTGGTAATTGTGTTTAAATAGTGATGGCTTGAACCTTTCCCTGGCACAGTTTTCCAGCCAATCATTACTGAAGGAAAAAATAAAACCTTTTCTTTACTTAAAAATTAATGACCAGGGCATCTGATATAGAATCTACTGTTACCATAGTGCTGAGACCTAGATTTCCCTTTAATGTAATTAAGCCTTTAGATTTATGAATACAACACGCTAGAAGTTGATCCATGCTCATTTTCAATTACTGCAGTGAAAAAGTTCCCATCCAGATGTCTCTATTTACTGCATTGAAAACTGCCAGGAATAGAGGTCTTAGAGGGAGGCACAAATTGTCACACTTGTTAATTTCTCAGTGAGGATACTCAGCAGAGGTCTTGGCTTTGACCTTGCTTCAAAAGACCAAGGTCTGCTAGAGCAAGCATATCGATGATTAGAAGAATGGTTCAGAAACCTGTCCAGTTTACTCCCTTTGGTCTGTAGGTATTTATCCAAGAATAGACCCTCATTTCTTATTTCTAGTTCTGCTATGTTTCCTGGAGCATGGAAAGAAAAGATTTAACTATTGAAAGGCAAATATCAAGAATGAGGTGGATCAAGCCTCCCCTGGCAACTGTAACATCATGAAAAACTATAGTAAAAAAAAAAGCATAGAAAGCAGCTTATTTTATTAGACTTTTTGTTTTTGCTAAATTGTCTAAATTGCATGTATACCCTTATACCAAACTTATGTCAGAATCTCTTTTTACGTGTTTTTTATATTTTGGTATTATGTAATGAACACATCTGTTCTAGTTACCAAGCAATTTATGCAATCAAGGGTTTTATTTTTCTTATTAAGGCCACTCTGGCCTACCAGGGCAACAGGGAAATCCCAGGTGGGCCCAGGCTTCCAAGAGCACCTATTCCACCATGTAAGAGAAAATTCCTATTATATAAACCAGTAAGATTTATTCAATGAAAGTGAAATAGAAAAAATGAGTTATAAAAGGAGAAGGATATCATACATCCTTGTGGACCTCTGATTTAAGATTTCTTCCATCACTCCAATCTGACACGGACCACTTTTTCTACATGCAGAACGCAAATTTTTCATGTGTTTGCCCATGCGATCTCTCGTGTGATTTTAAAAAAAAATTGCGATCACCATCAATTTTTTTTGCAAAATCACATGCGTTTCCATAACGGAAATAGCAAAATCAGATACTCAAATATACTACGATGGAATCACACATGCAAAAAATCTCCATACTTTCAGCAAAGTATACATTTTTTGTAGAGCCCACCAAAATATTTGAAGATTTCATTGTATTCTTTTTTGTAGAGGACAACACAGTAGAATATAAAGGCCACTTGCATGGAAACTAAAGTTACATTTGGTAAGTGACCAAGCAAAAATCTATAAATAATTGTCTTCAGAAAGACAGTTATCTGCATGTCTGTACTTAGCGAAAAAAGTAACTGTGGTCTCCATAGGAGTGTCCTCTATTGAAAAGAGATATTCCATAACTCTTTTTTTAAGCACGCTCGAAACGCGTCAGGCGTTTTGTCTGTTTTACTATACTTTTAATGCAACTATGAATAAAGATCAGAGTTTTAAAGCCAGATGACCGAGTCTTTAATCCGAGGATCAAGAAGTGCGGACCACAAGTTCCAAGTGAGCACATTTGAATACTTACCTTACATTCGGACCAAGCGAAGGGTCCGGGTGGTCCTGCACCCAGACCACTACAACAGGCGGGTGAGTCCAGATCTGGGGAAAACTGTTTACTGGATATCTATTAACTTATACTGCATATTATACGCCATATCGGCATACAGGGATAAGAGGGAAGTAGCAATAGATCTGGGGTTTGGACACCCAGATCTCCCCCTTGATCCCAGTGAGTACTGAGTTTAAACAGTACCTATATTATGAATCCTGTTTATTAGATAAAATCCAGTGCATAGGATCATCATATGTCGTGCCGACCATTACCCATTTATTATATAGTACTGCTATTTTTGATAACCCTCGAACGTTCGATAATTATAGAAAATAGGCTTCCGAAGTTCCGAAATCCGGACGGATCATTCGGATTTGGGAACCAAGGGGTTCCGTGTCGGATCTGGGTCCGAGTCGGACCCAGATCCCATCTCTAATGATGAACTGTGTAAAAATGATCCTGAAGTGATTTTAAAAGTAAGAGTGTGCTCTTTTTAATAAATGCCACTTTAATAAAAGCCATGGATATGACAGATCCCCTTAAAGTAATGATTGAATCTTTTTAAATGCTTTCATATACACATATAAAATTAAAGCCACATCTCAGATTGCTCTTTAGAATACCTTCTAATTAATTGCTACTGATCATATTTTTTTGAATAGTAGTGGACCTGATGGTCTGGTGTATTAAAATTAAGATTAGGCTATCAAGAGATCATATCTCTAGAGTTCTTTCATGCCCTTTCATAGGTTCACTCTCACATGCGATCACCCACAACACACAATGTGGATGAGCGATTGTTTCGGCCATCAATTGTGCCGTGTTCGTTTGAAACGAACATTCAGTTGGGCCAGGTGAATTGGTAAAGGAGGCTCAACTAAATATCTGTTTCAGCCAACAAAGCACCCATACACGACACCATTGTCGTCCGAAACAAGCACTCATACACATCGCATGTTGCGGGTCTGCCCCCATGATTGTATGTGTGTATGAAGCCTAAGGAGACTCCTTCACGCAAAAAAGAATAAAATGGTGTAAAATCTACATTAGATGCTAGGGACCACATGCAAGTACCAGTTCAGCAGTTGGATGACATAGAGATGTTCCTTTATGGAATATTGCCACTACTGGTCAGTGTATCAGTCTTTATATAAAAATAAAAAAGATAACAAACACAAACTGCAAATCTGATATCTCACTGCAAACCCATTTAGACTGATCAATACTGCACAAAGGCAGTTTAAAAAAAACTGAGCATGGGGTCTGAGTTTGACCCCTACACAAAAAGGATCTGAACTGGTGAATAGAGATAAACAGAAACAGTAAGAAATATACATTAGAAGGGAGCTGGAGGAAGCACAAGCCCCACACAATGAGGGAGGAAAAATACCAAACGGATATAGATGGAGATCAAATAAATAGATAACTAAACAACGAATCACAAAGCTTAACAAACAAATTGGTGCGTCCCCCACATGCACACACAAAGCATAAAGGGATTAAGAAGGACTGTCACAACAGTGAGACACAGAGACAATGACAAGACACAAAACTGATCTGTCCAACCCTTTCTACTTGCTACTTCCACCTCCATTGCAGTTACAGATCCATATAAATATACAGTACAGGGAATACAATAATGGTTAACTATAAAACTTTAGATCCAGCACCCTGTATATGTTACCTTTTGTTTCTAACACCTTAAAGTGGATTTAAAAGAGAAAAACAGGAGAACAATAATAAAAGCCCCTGTAACCACCCTTACAACAAAAAACTGGTGACTTGTCAGTTATCTGCCCGCAACCCCAACTGTTATTTCTACCAGTTTATTACATTTGTCCAGTAGAGATGGCTGAAACTCACAAGTTTTATTCCGTTTTCAGAATCCCAGATCTTGGAAAAATCCAGAAGATCCGAAAACGGAACGAATTTTCGATTATTCTAGAATGTTAGAGGCTATTTTCGAGGATTATCGAAATAGCCTCAAACGTTCCAAGATCCTTGAAAATACGATCGGGACAACTTTCGAGTTCCTGATCGTGTTTTCGATGATTATCGAACATTCAAGGATATTTTCAACAATCCTTGAATGTTCGATTATTATAGAAAATAGACTCTGAAGCCTTGAAATCCAGACCATCCAGATGGATCATTTGGATTTTGGAATTGAGGGGTTCCATGTGGGATCTGGGTCCGAGTCAGACCTGGATCCCATCTCTAGTAACCAGATATTTAAGAACAACTCCACCCTCATAATAACATCTTTTAGAAAGAATGACAATGGAACGGCTGTATAGCAGTTTCATTTACATGGGATGTGGGTCTGCCATCTTGGTTGAGGGCTTACCTTATTACTCTTTCTGCCCAGGGACAGTGATGTGCTTCCTGACCTGGAAGCCCTTCTCCTATTGGTCAGGTCCAGCGTTGCTTCAGGCGGGAAAAATCAGGCGGCACCCAAAGGACTGACTCTGAGGGAGAGAAAGCACAGGCTTACGCAGTGGGAAACAGAGGAAGTCGTGGTCAGAGGGCTTGTTAACAGTATGGCAGATATACCGGAGGCAGTGTTGAGTTGGTGTCGGAAGTTCGGCACCGAAGGTTTGGAGTCAGCCCTGTGTTCTCCCCCTTCCCAGGTGGTCTCTCAGAGCGGTGAGTTGGACTCTGAGGAAGCAGCTGGCTCGGTTCCTCTATCGGGTCCTGTAAGGAAGAGGAGGAGCTGTGAGCTGCTAGCAGAAAAAAAGGCAGAGGTTGCCGGCAAAAGGGAATAGGCGGAGATTGGAAGCTGCTGCTGTAAAGAAAATGGTGGCAAAGCAAAGGGCAACGGCTACTGTTAGCTTCTGGCCCCCCACTTCCCCTGAATTGTCAGAGGAAGGTTCAGTGGCAGCGGCAAGTCGGAGCCCGAGGATCAGTAAAGCAGGACCCAGCAGTGGAGTGATTCCATCAAAAGATCAGGTGTTCAACAAACAGGTGTCAGATGGTGAATGCTGGTGGCAATTCAGATGTGGTTGGAGTGTCCAGTATGGAGTCGGCTATGGGTCAAGCAGAGCGATCTGGTGTTAACATGGACGCAGCTGGGTCAAGTAGTATGGCAGCAGGTAATCTTATTAATGTTATACCTGGTTTAAGGGAGTGTTTAGATACATATTTACAAAGTAATGTCTCACCCGAGGCCTTGAGGCAGGGTAGTGCAAAGGTGCATGAGGCTAATTTTAAAGACCCCATGTTATGTGAGGTCAAACTGTTAGGGCTTCACTTAGCTAATTTGGTTAAAGGGACACTATACTGAAAAATGACTTTGCCTCATTTTAATCTATTATTGAATACATGTAAGTAGCACTTACTCTGATTTGTGTTGCTGCATGCCTTCAATCCAGCACACATTTTGTTTAGGAGCAGTATCCCCCTCCCTCTTTTAACCACTCCCACTTCCATCCGACCTGACTTTTTTTACCACAAACCAGCTGTCAAGCCTGCACACAGCATTCCAATTGTCAAAACTCTGTCACCATTCCAGCTACAGTAAAACTACTCACAGAAGAATAGTTTTGGAGAGCAAGGAACTTGATTGACAGCTGAAATATAATAAGTTTTAGATTGGATATCTAAAGAAATAGGGGGCAGATCAACAAAAAAATTATACAGTGGTGGTTGGGAAGAATAATAGTTTTCAGTTATGGTCAATTTAAAATAACCTATTTTTCAGAATAGATGCCATTTAAGAACAAATATGTTTATTTGCTAGCTCTTTTACCAACAACTAAAGATCACAGTAAAAAGGATGATCCGAATCATAAGGATAAGGAAAAAGGGCGTCCAGTTCCCCGTACATTCAGTAACTGTCTCCAAGCCTTTTGTATTTTTGCAAACATTCTGACTCATAAGAACTTTGAACTGGGTCCAGGGCTGTTTAAACACCTGGATACGGTTGCGGACACCTATGTCATACAGCGGGCTAGGGTGGTTTATCTATGATGATAGATACCGCCAAAAAATGCCAATTCATAAGGAAATGAAATAGGTCTCGAAAGACGTAGATCTCTGGCTGTCAATGATGTCCAGCAGGACTCAGTCTTTAGCTACAGTGGGTAGGTATCAAGTACTGGCTCCGGCATTGAGAGGTAATGTGTGCTGGTCCTTCAAATGGCCGAATACGTGTTGGTTTTGGCATGATTGTTCCTATTGCGGGGCCCAGCACGCTGCCTTTCGTTGGCCCAGATGGGGCAGTTCAAACAGTCAGAAGCAAGGAGCAAAAGTCAATCAGCTAGTTACACCGGAGATAATAACCGAAATTCTGCCGCTTTTAAAGGCTTATCTAAAATGGCAGAAAGCTTTGATAATTGAGGTGGGTTTTATGCACCCCTCAATCCAGATACCGTGGGTTGTTTAGAAGCTTCAAAATTGAAGTCTGGCGCAGACAATCATTCCATAGTTGCAGAAAAAATTAATAAAGAAATTTTGTTAGGAAGGATAGCAGGGACGCTTCATTTTCCTCCATTCACTAACTTTAGAATTTCTCCCCTTGGTCTTGTACCTAAAAAAGAGGAGAATGAGTTTAGACTCATTCATCATCTTTCATATCCGCCAGGAGAATCAGTTTATGATTTTATTGATGAAGACATGTGCAAAGTCAGATACGCTTCTTTCGATAAAGCTCTGATGATCTTAAAGGAATGTGGCCAATTGGCACTTATGGCCAAGTGTGACATAAAGTCAGCCTTCAGACTCTTACCAATACACCTATACTGCTGGCACATTTAAGGCTTTAAATTTAAAGCATTTTATTTTTATGACAAATGCCTGCCAATGGGCTGTAACCTATCGTGCTTTTATTTTGAAATGTTCTCTATGTTCATTGAATGGGTGGTAGCTAGGGTGTCTGTATCTGAGTTTTTGTTACTCTAGATGATTTTTTATTCATAGGCCCTCAGGATACCAACATCTGTTTAAATCTTCCATCTACATAACAAATTCCAGTAGCAAATGAAAAGACGGTGCAGCCTTGTACGGAGTTACAATTCCTAGGAATTACAATTAACTCCATTTCTGTCTTTTGACTACTGGAAGATAAATTGGCAAAGCTAAAAGGCTTGATTAATGAAGCTCTAGTGGCCAAAAAATAAACACTGCGGAAAAGTCAAAGTTTGTTGGGCCATCTAAACTTTGCATGTAATGTGTTACCTATGGGGCGGGCATTTAATCGCCGTCTCATTGATAGAACGGTTGGTGCCAGAAACCCTAATTGGTTTATTAGAAGAGGAGATGAAGCAAAACAAGACTTGAAGATTTGGAAAACCTTTTTAGAAAACTTTAATGGCAGCACCAGCTGGCAGGATGACTTCTCGGATAGCGACAGTCTTCAACAGTGTACTGAGGCCGCTGCGTCAGTCGGTTGTGGTGGTTACATGCAAGGGGAATGGTTTCCAGCTAGGTGGCCAAAGTCCCAGTTTGATTCAAGCGACCTGTCCAATCTAGTTTTATTAGAACTTATACCCATTTTGTTTTCTCTATGCATTTGGGGCAATCAGCGAAGCAATAAAAGGCTCTTAGTAAATTGCGATAATTTGGGGGTAGTGTTCGTTCTTAAAGGGGGACTGTGGTCCAAAAATGACTTTAGGTAAATTGAGGTAAATTGATAGGAATTGCTCCCCTGAGAATTTTTGCAATTTATTTCCATTGTTTATTTTGCATAGTTTTGAAGATATTTACATTTTTGTGTGTGATATGGCAGCAGCATCACCAGGCCCCCTGCACTTACTGCTTCCTGCTCTAAAACCGTCAGTCAATCTGTCAGTTTTTACCTGGTCCCTCCCACTCATGGACCCCATGGTCCCTCCAGTTTCACGCCCCCATGGCTCATTATCTTACAGCCCCCTGTGGCCCCACTCACTCGTGGGGTGCCATGGCCCCGCCCACTCATGGGTGACATGGCCCCGCCCACTCATGGGTGACATGGCCCCGCCCACTCATGAGTGCCATGGTCCTGCCCACTCGCAGGTGCCTAAGCCCTAAACACTCGTGGGTGCCTAAGCCACGCCCACTCGTGGGTGTCTAGGCCCTGCCCACTCGCAGGTGCCATGGGTTACTCAGACACCCCCCCTACAGAAAACTCTGGAAACAACCTTTTCAGGCAGTGAGAACTCTGCCTGAAAAGGCTGTTTTCACACAGTGAAAGAGAAGAGCTGTAGATTCCCTTACCTTCTCTGTCAGGACTTCACACAGCAGAGAGGAGGAGGGACTTCCTGTCTCCGTCACACACTGAGGGAGTCTGAGGCTGTGCTCGCCGGCGGCACTGTGCAGGAGAAGCCTCAGGAATGTCAGATGTCAGCCTCCCACCCATTAACTTTCTGGTCAGTCATTTCTGTATATCTTGGGCTGTGGAGCACGTAGAGAGGTGGTTGATGGCTCGTTTTAAAGGTAGGAAACTTTCATTAAAGTTCCCCTTTAATTCTTTATCTTCCAAATCTTCTACAGTGATGAGGGTAGTCAGGCAGATGGTCAGATTTGGATGGAAAAGCTCGCATTCAGTGGCTAGGTAAATTTGATAAGTTTAATTTATGCCCAGGTGCTGCCTATTTAGAATTTATTCTCTTAAGATCTTCAACGCCTGGCCCTCTTTTAATGCACTCAAATGGTACATTTTCTTTATTTTTCCAGTGCAGATAGCTATTAAAGGAACACTAAACCCATAAAAATAACTACCGTATATACTCGAGTATAAGCCGACTCGAGTATAAGCCGAGGTACCCATTTTTGCCTTCAAAATTAGAAAAACATGATTGACTCGAGTATAAGCCGAGGGTATACAGTAACCCTAATACCTTTCCACTGTAGATGTTTGGAAACTACAACTCCCAGCATGCTTGGTTGCTGGGAGTTGTAGTTTCCAACCACCTATAGTAGAAAGGTTTGGGGGTACTGTATGGCATACTGTCCCCCACCCTAATACCTTTCCACTGTAGATGTTTGGAAACTACAACTCCCAGCATGCTTGGTTGCTGGGAGTTGTAGTTTCCAACCACCTATAGTAGAAAGGTATTGCTGCATGGCATACTGTCCCCCCAGCCCTCCCCCAGCTCACTTACCGTACCTGGTCTTCAGTCTTCATCTCTCTGCCGGCTGCCGCAATCCAGAAGCAGCCGCGAGTCAGGCCGGCAGTTCCCAGTACTGCTTCGCGGCTGCGCGATGACGTCATCCCGCCAGCGTGCGCGATGACATCATCGCTCAACCGTGAAGAACTACTGGGAACTGCCGGCCTGACTCGCAGCTGCTTTCTGGATTGAAGTTAATGTGCTATTACTCGAGTATAGCCGAGGCAAGGTTTTTAGGTTAATTTTTAAACCTAAAAACCTCGGCTTATACTGAGTATATACGGTATGTGCCATCCGTTTCTATTATCACCAGGGAGTGAGAACGCTTATTCTCACCTCCCTGTGAATAATGGTTGCTCGAGGGACCTGGAACTTACCTTCGCTCCGCTCCTCTCGCAGCCGCTTCTTCACTGAACAGCTGTTCTCTCCTGATCGCGCGCCCTATCTTTTGTATTGGTGCGCATGCGCCTAAGATAGGGCGCGCGGTCGGGACAGAGCAGCTTTCAGTGAAGGAGCGGCTGCGATAGGAGTGGAGCGAAGGTAAGTTCCAGGTCCCCCTAACGTCCTATTATTCACAGGGAGGTGAGAATAAGCGTTCTCACCTCCCTGTGAATAATAGAAATGAATGGCACATAGTTATTTTTATGCAGGATGGGGAGTTTACAGTCCCTTTAAGTTCATGTGTGCAGCACAGCCAGCTAAATCCCACTCAATACATGTCCCATTCCTTTAGAATAGGAGCGGTCACACAAGCAGCATTATTGCAGTTTTCATCAGAAAACATAAAGAAGCTCGGCTGCTGGGACTCTGCTAGATATATATCATATGTTCGCATGTCTTTAGTGTAGTGGACTTACCCTTTGATTTTATTGCAGAACAGAAACAACTGAAAACCTGTATACTGGGTCACTTTCATATTCTGGGCAAAAAGAAGGGCTGAAAAAATAAATTTCGGTACCAATCTGTCATTTTCCAACAACTTGGTTAAAATTCATTGGATGGGTCTGTGTGGGGGCTACTTGGGAGGACTAATTTCCTATGCTAACCAGGGCAGCTAATTTATGGGGTGTTCTGGATATCCTTATCTTTCATCTGGGGGGTAATGATATAGGGAAGATAAAATCCATAGAATTAATGAAACGGATAAGAAGGGATTTGGCATAATTCAAATAAAACTGTATGGTTCTTCAATGGTAACCCTTTTATTTATCATTTATGTTCCCCCTCCCCCTGATTTATAGCCTAGAAATACACACATCACAAAGATCCTACACTGCAAATTCAGGAAAAATATGTAACTTTAAAAAGTAAAATGATTTGAATGATGATGAATCCTTTCTAAAGGTTCGTACACACATGCGATCGCAGGTCCTGACCCTCGGCGCACAATGTGTAGGAACGAACGTTTCGGTCGATAATCGGCCCGTGTGTAGGCACTTTATTGGCTAAAATGGTCGTTCATTCGGAGATCCGCCAGGTCGGTCGGTCATCGATCCCTTACCGAACGCCCGTTTCGGCCGATAAAGTGCCTACACACGGGCCGATTATCGCCTAAAACGTTTGTTCTCACACATCGTGCATCGCGGGTTGGGACCCGCGATCGCACCTGTGTATGAACCTTAAGGGCAAACTTATTGCACCCAACAAACCAATTTTAATCATTGCAGCGAGTTTTCCATTCTAATGCAAAGTTCTGTCAGTGCTAAAAGGAAATTAATATGATCTTGCTGAAATTTGCACCTTTAACCTAATAACATCACACACATCAGTTTAAAAATCTGTGAATGAAATGCTAATTTTCCCTGCATTTCTATACAGCTTCTTCTGGTCCCACTTTATTGCTGTTTGAAAGTTTTCCAATTCCTTATTAGTTTATAATTTACCAAATGCTGTCTGACTTAGCCCTGTAGGAGGGATATGAGTCTATGGTATGTTTTGTTTGGGGTTTGTTACTGTTTCTACATAACGAGAAAAATTCAGTCATGCAGCCCATAGTTACATTACGCCTGGAGTTGATTTTCTCATGATGCATCCTTGTTGACATATCAGTAAGATTAGTTAATTTCTGAAGTCAGCTCTCAAGATAAGAAAACAACCTCAAGATGAAGAGAACATCGCCGCCATTTGTTCCTCAGGCATATCAACCCTTTCCTAATTTTGTTGGTGAAAAAACAAAAAACAGGCAGCCATTGACATTTTTTAATAGTGCGGATGGAAAAGGGGGTCAGGGTTGCTATCCTGCATGGATTCCACAGAAGATGGCTACAGGAAAGGGGTTTCGGTCTCCGAAGAGAGATAACTTTACTTTAAATAAGGTAAGAAACGTGTATGATAATGAACATTACTTTACATAAGGTAAGAAATGTGTATTATAATGAAAGGGAATGTCCACCCCCCAAACTAAAATTTTGTATGTTGTAGCACATGGCCATAAACCTCGTCCTTGTGAGGTTTATAGCACTTAAAGCTCTCTCCAAATGTACTTCGTTCCCCCACTGCATTCTGCTTAACTTCCGTGCCTTTTCCATGCACCGAAGTCAAGCAGGAGGGGCTCGGCCAGCATCCACTCCTGTGATTGGCTAAGGCGCAAATAATTTTTTTTCTTGCTTAAAAGTTCCCCATGGTGCGTTTCCCTATTAACATCATTTTAAAAATTGTTCTGGGTTTTTTTTAGAATATTTTTATATTCGGAGAATAGGCAAAAATAGGTGTGTATGCTTTTTCCCTCATTTAAACCATTTGGCAGAAACTTATGTGTCAGACTATTTTCACAAAATTTTTCAACTTAACACTTGTTTTTTGGTGATGTTAGGCTGAGGCCACACTGTAGTGCGACCAGGCCCTCTGGAAGTGCACGTTTCTGGTGCCCCAGTGCGCATTGCCATGCACAATGTTGCACAATTAGGGTGCATGCAATTGTGCAAAAAAATGCAGATGAAATGCGCTGAGATTAACAGATCACAGCATTGCATCTATTATGGCAACATCAATTGGCCAACACTAGTTTGTGCTTTTTTACACATGATCGGATTGGGTGTTAAAACGCTTTGTTGTGGCCTAGCCGTTAATTTTTATTTACACCAATGTGAAAATTAAAAATGATTGGTTGGGGCCAAATTAGCACCATTTTTAACGATAAGAACTTAGGAACAGCGTAAGGCCTATTCCAGTCTATGCTATGATTGGTGGAGGACAGTGAGACTAACAGCTTCCTTAACGACTAATCCAGATGTGATGCATTTCTGTGAGCCGTTTACTTAATTACAGTATGTGGTATACGCGCAATATATTTAGCTAAAGTATACACTGGTCTCCCAGGGCATTGAAACAGACAATAAATGTAATGCTTAATTCATTTTTAACGAATTGTCTCTAACTGAAAGCAAAATCGTTCTGGGCTGATTTTAATGATAATTTTTTCCTGCCCTTTTTTCCCCCCAGTTTTTTCGCAATACCTCATTTATATGGTTAATTTATTTATCATACTGCAGTTAATGTTCAAATGACATAGATATCTTATTGACTAATTTAGAGATAGATACTTGATAGTGATTACGGTACTTGAATAAGCATAGACAATGGTCAATGGATATTAGTGGTCTTTGCTCATGTGGTATAAAAGAGGGAAATGGGCCTGTTTTTTTTGCTGAGAAGGCAAATGTGCTAACCCCCCCCCCCCCCGCTATATACTGTAATATAGAGCAACCTAGCCCTAATAGGCTTTTAAAACTGTGCCATATTGGTGACTTGTGTGTAAACATCTGTGTAGAGAGTGTGTCAATGGAGCCTAAACTTTGTGAATTAAAGCTAGGTACACACTAGCGATAAAGCCCCAATACAGAGGCAGACGGTATCAGGGCTTTATCGGCAGTGTGTGTAGCACCTTACGCTTGGGACTGTGTGATCCCTGACAGGATCTCACTTCCCGGCACCGAGTAGTGACATCAGGCAGCAGACCAGTGGATTGGAGCGAATGGCAGCTGGGATGCTGGATTGGAGGCAAGTTAACACCGAACTGGGGGAGCACTGGGGGGGCTCTGGGGGTGGGGGGGGGGCAGTAATCCCATACAGTAAGCCTAATTTCTTACCACTGCAGATGTTTGGAAACTACAACTCCCAGAAACTAAAGCATGCTGAAAGTTGTAGTTTCCATGCATCTGGAGTGCCAAGGAATGGGGGTTTCTGTATGGGATTACTGTCCATTTAAAGGGCAACTAATGCCTAAACAATACAGAATCAGGAGAATGGTATCTATTGTTAAAAAGATTCTGTATTGTTATGAGGCTTTAGTTGCCCTTTTAATCAACAGCAGAAAACCCATACAGTAGTCCCATACAGTAATAGTGGATTTGGCTATTACTGAATGGGACTTCTGCTGTCTATTTAAAGGGCAACTAAAGCCACAAAACAATACAGAATCAGAAGCAGTGGTCATATTTTCTACCCCCGACTTATACTCGAGTCAATCAGGTTTACTCATTTTTCGGGTAAAAATAGGTACCTCGACTTGTACTCGTATCAACTTATATTCAAGTATGTATGGTAACTATAATTCTAGGGTGCTGGTCCTCTTAGATGATTAGTTCACCTGATTAGAGAGTATGGATATATAGCTGTGAGCAAAAATATGGTAATTATAAAAAGAAATGCACACCAACCTTCAATACTTACATTTATCAATGTATCAATTGTGCTAAATGGGTCACCATCACCTTTGTGGGTGTAGGGGACTGATTTATAAGATACCAAACACATTTGTGTCAGTATTAAAGCTATGCATTTCTGTGCTGCTATTTTTGTGTCCGGAAGTCATGTCAGCAATATATTTATTACTGAAATGGGAATCATACTTGTGATTAACAAGGGAAAATACTTCTACCTTTGAGGCATCATTAATCCCATACTATCAACAACAGATGCAATTGATATATACTGCTGGGATTCCAATGCTATCTCAAACGCGCTGTGTCTTAAAAAACACCAAATTCTAATAATAAATACGACCAGTTCAATGAATTTGTTAATGAATTACATTATAATCTGTAACATAGCAGAGCAAACAAACACAATTAGCAGCAGCAAGAGATGTAAATAGCAACGGTGCTCAATTACAGATCTATTACCAACCATTACTAAACCAAGCTTTTCTCTCAACACAAATAGACTACTATTGGGAAACTTTAAACATTCCTATGCACAATAATCCGTAGGCTGACCATTAATTCAAGTATGGCAGCTGGATGTCTCTCCATCTCATTAGTATATATATATATATATATATATATAAGGATAGTGGGAGAGACGAGGCACAAACCGCTAGGATAGTTCGACCGCCCGGTGCCTTCCGTAGAGGTAGGAATAGCCACAGTAAGAATATCGGGGCACTCCAGGGATTGTGCAGCAAATAATTTTTATTGAAGCAGGTTACCTGGCATGTAACCTGCTTCAAAAAAATTATTGCTGCACAAGTCCCTGGAGTGCCCCGATATCTTACTGTATATATATATATATATATATATATATATCCCTTATCTCTTATATTATATATATATTATATTATAAATATATTTACCGTATATCTCCATAGGAGATTGCATTGAGTTTTTAGGAGATACCAATGAGGTGGGGGGTATAGAATATTACATATAGGAAAGGTATATGTATATATGTATGTGTGTACTATCTCACTATTATGATTTAAATGACCATTATGATTTAAATGACCATTTAAATGACCATCAGTAAATGTATATTAAGAATAGCACTGACTTATATTAGGCACAACACAAGATATACAAAATACATAAACTTACTTACAGAGCTGAGATCCCTATTTCAACATGGAATGGCCAAAATGGGAGGTTAAACCACACCCCTGTGTCTGCTCCATGTGAAAGGTAGTGTAATCCAAAAAAAGTTTCTATCTGCTACACAGGATGTGATGTGTATTGTAATTGAAATGTACACCAAGGCTCCTTATATATCACCTCCAGCCTGCAGGTGGTATCAGTGAGTGATAAAAGACAAAGTGAAAGTAGGTTGTGGTGTGTGCTTTGGAGTGATATTGAATGCAACACAAGATCCTGTGTATAAGATCCTGTTGGGAGGACAGATTATTGGACAGACAAGTTACCTTATTGAATACAAACTCTGAGGCAACAGATAAGTGTACACCAACTTACAAGGACACATAGTATACAGGCCTGGTCAATATTCAAAGTGGTGCACCATAGACAGGGACACCCCTGATTACTGCATATGTTATATTGGGAAACTGTTTATGTGCATTGTCTGCTTTGTGCCAGACCACCAGAGTAACACACTGTGTGCCATGCTACCCATAATCCTTCCATAAAGCAGTGATCTGGTACAAATTAGTGTTGCAGCGGTCTCCCTGTTTCTCTGTATATTTGTTCTCTGTATTAAGCTATGGAGACTGCTACTGAAAGTATTGATTTAAATCCTCCTGTCCCTGAAATGCCCCAATTAGACTCAGTAGCTCTACCAGGCTCAGTTGCTAAACCTATTTTTAAACCTGATCCATTTGATCGGGTAACTAGGGAGTGGACTGATTGGCTAGAACAATTTGAATTGGCAGCCACTATTAATGGTTGGGATGAAGGTGTTCACTTGCAAGTTCTTTTGCTTAGTGGTAAAGCCAGGCAGGTATACCAAGGATTTACTGTAATACTGAAATAAAAAGCAGTTATCAATTATTAAAAATTGCTCTGAAGCCATTTTTTTTCAATTAAATTTCAATTAGATCTGTATAAAAGAGTATATAAAGGATAAATCCATTTCTTTAGGTAAACTGGGAATAAGAAATGTTTGTTTATATGTTAGATTATTAGGGCAATGCTATTATAATAATATGATGCTGTGTGGTACCTTCTATTAATAATATAGGAGGTACCATCACCACTTGCTGTGGTGAATACTAAGTATTAACCTAGCATGTTTAGTTTCAACCACACAGTGTGGCAGGATTGCCTGGGTCTACTCTCAGACCTGCAGGATTATCCTATTTGGTTCCTCTGGAAACTGGTGACTGTCTGAGTAACATTTTAAAATATACCTGTGTAAAGATTCTATATCCACTATATCCACACATAGCAAAACATACACACACATAATTTCCGTTGTGCACCAATGGGCACACTTTAGCTAGTATATATATATATATACACACATACAAATATAGAGATCTGCTGCTGAAACCTTTATTCAAAAATACTTTCAGGCGTGGTGCAATGGAGGACCAGCAATTTATACATTACACAAAAGACTCCAGAACTCAACTACACAATTATAAATGAATAAGGTAAAAGAATTAGACATGTATGCAAGCAATGAAGGGTAATCACCTGCACTGTATCTATTCCAGGGACTCATATGAGCTTACAGAGCTTATAGAAAGAAGGTGTATATTACAATGCACATCACATCCTGTGTAGCATACAGAAACATTTTTTGGATTGGCTATGACTGCGACATGTTTAAAAAACAGCACATCATGTTATACTGACATTACCACTTCCTTTCAGCATTCACTTGGAGAGAACTTAGCAGTAACAGGGTGGGGTTTAAGCTCCCATTTTGACTGTCCCATTTTAAAATAGGGGTCTCAGCTCTGTAAGTAAGTTTATGTATTTTGTATAAGTTGTATGTTTTGTCTTGTACCTAATATAAGTCAGTGCCATACGTATACTTAAATAAATATACTATATTACTATACTATATACATTTACTGATGGTCATTTAAATGGTAATATTGAGATATTGCTCACATACATATACAACTTTCCTGTATGTAATATCCTACCTGTATGTAATATCCTATACCTCCTAAAAAAAAACAAAAAACAAAACATATATATATATATATATATATATATATATATATATATAATGGGTCTCTAGACACTGCTGAACTATTTCCAATTCCAGTGTTTTTGGTTGTGGAAATGCTCCACTTTGTAGCAGATTAAAGACCTGAACTCCAGTATATGAGCTCACTTATGGAGAGAGGGAAGTGAAATACGAGACAGATTAAGATGGCAAGTACTATGCAATGTAAATAGGTAAATATTTGTAGTGAGTCAGATCTTTCAATGCACCATTTAATTAGACATGACTTAACATCATGCAACAGATTGCAAATATCCCCTTTTGAAAGGGCTTTCTAAAGACCTAATGTTTAGTTCTGCCTTCGGATGAATGTAAGCCAAACTTCTTCTAAGGCACCAGAAGGTAGACTTAACGTACAAGTGTGAGCACATCTGTCTGCTATTAACAACAAAGCAGAGTTGCAAGACACTTTTCTGTATCAAAGTAACAGTCCTATTGTAGCCTGGAACAGCACAGTGAGCTGTAAATGTAGCTTCTGCCCATTCTTTTGTTCTCCCAAATGCAGCCATATTGTCCTGATTGCTATTAAATTAAAGCATAAAAGGGCAAAAACAAATGTGGCAGCCAGTCTTACCAGCAGGGAGACTGACTACCTTTTCTTTACCATTTCAGGAGTCACAAAGTCATTGCAACCATCTGACCCTGGATAACCTCCATGAGCGAATTCCTTTTAGGAACTCAATTAAAAACAATCAAATTTCACTTTTAGATTTAATGACTGAAAGGATTTCATTTTGATTGCTCAGTGTTTGCTGGTCAGTCACAAAAGAAGTTGCTTTTGTTGTCAAAAGGAAACTTAGCATATGTTAGTTAAGGAATTCAGACTTGGTCAATTTAGTATACTATAGATGCTGCCATTAAGAACAAAGACATGACAATATGCTTACCAAAGAAACTGTGTGGCAAATGGATGTAAGTTTGATTCATCTACTACTCAGCGGGGTCTTCACATTTTTTTTGCACTGTTTGGCAACCCAGCCAAACCCCATTTAATTGTGAGACATAGTACACACACAGACACACACACACACACACACACACTCACACACACCAAGGCCTTTTGCATCCCATTTAGAAACAATCAATGTCTATATCAACAATTATCAACATAGGAATGGACTGCTCGTTTAATTGTAATTAAAGGGCATGTCCACCCCTTTTTCACATTTTTTATATATTGTAGGGTTAGTTCCCCCCCCCGCTATATTATATTTTCCAGAGACTCCTCTGATCGTTACTTACCTTCCCTCTCTCCTCCGCTGCACTGCCCGGCCTTCTGCTTGCATGGAACTGGGGGCCAGACCGGCAGCCGCATCTGTGATTGGCTGAGAGGCAGCCAATCACAGTCGTGGCTGCCGGCAGTTCAGAACGCCAGAGGAGAGAGGAAAGGTAAGTAGAGTTCGGGGGAGTCTCTGGAAAATATAATATAGCGGTTGGGGCTGGGGGAATCCTAGAAGGATTTTTATGCAATACAGAATGGGGCCAGTAGTGGGGGAAATTATAGTTTTGGGGGTGGACATGCCCTTTAATGTCCAAAAAAGGCTCCTTATAGGGGAAGTTCAGTGCAAATACATATGCTTTTCAGAAAAAGAGCAGTATTTTTTCATCCCAATGATCTTAATCTGCCAATTCAGCATTTTGTCTGTGTATAAATAAATGCAACCCGAAATATTGACTTACTGTTTGCAGGACCTCTAGTAGAGACCGTTATGGTCTTGCCCTTGACCCAGTGCCTGGGTTGATTCAGTTGCTCAGTAGAGATCTGAGCATGTTTGACCCATCCAACAGCCAATCAGCAGAAATTACTGTTAGGAACATTCCAACAGTGCATCCTGGGAAGAAGAAGGACCGTTAGAACCTGAAATGTCAGCTCACTAATGTCCACAGCAGGGAACAGCAAAGGGTATGAAATTAACTGATTTTTAAAATGGAAGAGAATATGTAGAATAACTAAGAAGGCATTACACAAACTAACAATTTAACAAATATTAATTATTTCCACTGAACTGTCCCTTTAAAATATACAGCACTTTTTAGGTATTAAGTAATTTTACTGTGGAATTTTATACCCTAAGGCTGGGTACACATGAGATGATTTTTTGGCCAAAGCAACCGATATTTCCATGTATCAGTTGGTCGGGCCGGAAAATCTGTGACGGTTTTGTCAATACCAGCGACCAATGTCTGTTGCCTCTTTGCCTGGAGTTAGCATGGCCGATTGCATGACCTATTAAAAACAATGCAAATACCATGTGTCAAATCCATTTTCTGGGCAATTCTGATGAAAGAATTGGATGAAAAGATTTGTTGTGGCAGAAGTTTTTGCCGATATTTCAGTCAGATCGAGCGAATTATAGTTCTTTTCCGACCAGGGATATTAAATATGATGATCAATAATATTTTTTAAAAAAATATGATGATCAGGATTCTCTGGGATTATGTATTCAGCTAACTGAGTGTTTTCTTTTTTTACAAAAGATCTTTGGTCTGTAGAACTATTGCAGGTTAATGAATTACCCAATTATAAATAAAGCTGCATGGCCATCAAAAACCTTTCATGCAATACAAATGTCTTTGCAGAAAAAAAATAACACGTTTTCTATCTGATTACACAAGATTTGCATAGGAAATGTATTGTGATTACTTTGTTTTTAAACATGTATTGATTGTTCTGACCACAAAGATGCACACACTCTTTGATTCTTGGCATATTTGCTCTACATTGTGGCAGGTATTTCACAATCTTTGTCAGTGTAATAAAGCTTTTTATCCAGTTCAAGGAAAGGGATTCATGTTTTTAATAGGTGTGAATGTTTATTCTCAGATATAGCTGTGGCTATTATACATATTCAGTATAAAAAACCATTGGGATCTTTTAGGCACTAACCTGCTAATATCTGTTGTATACAATTAGATCAACTGGACTTGAAATGTAGTTCTTGAAGACGTTTCGCTAGTCATCCGACTGGCTTTCTCAATTCAGAATGACTTGTACAGTATCTGTGGCAATTATGTACCCTGGAAAATCCCAATTAGCATATCACACGCAGGTGTTAAGGGGGTGATTAGATAGTGGCTAAGAGGTGTTATAGGAACGCCCAGAGTAAGGTGTTAAAACAGCATTGTACATGGCAGACAGTTGGTGTCGAACCCCCACACCTCTATTTAGGCTTGGTTTCTTTATTTTCACATTAATGGCCTCCTTAACACCTCTCTTGAACCAGTCACGTTCCTTCGCCAGTATGTTAACATTACAATCTTCAAAGGTATGTCCTTTATCCTTAAGATGCAGGTACACGGCTGAGTCCTGACCCGAGGAATTGGCTCTCTGTGCTGGGCCATACGTTGATGCAGTTGCTGTTTGGTCTCCCCCACATACAAATCAGAGCATTCTTCACTGCACTGCACTGCAATATGATGTCGCTTTTCTTGTGTTTAGGTATTGGGTCTTTCGGATGTACCAATTGCTGCCTCAGTGTGTTGTTCGGTTTAAAGCAGACAGGGATACGATGTTTTTTGAAAATTCTTCTTAATTTCTCGGAGACCCCTGCTACATATGGCAGGGGTCCAACTGTCTGCCATGTACAATGCTGTTTTAACACCTTACTCTGGGCGTTCCTATAACACCTCTTAGCCACGATCCAATCACACCCTTAACACCTGGCTGTGATATGCTAATTGGGATTTTCCAGGGTACATAATTGCCACAGATTCTTGTACAAGTCATTCTGAATTGAGAAAGCCAGTCGGATGACTAGCGAAACGTCTTCAAGAACTACATTTCAAGTCCAGTTGATCTAATTGAATACAACAGATATACCATGACCTGGATGAATGAGAACCTTCACAAGCATAACCTGCTAATGTTACACATATGATAATTAGGTTTTTGTCATCTGTAGCTGAATTAGAATGGAGCCTAAAAAGAAGAGTTTTAGGCTTTCATAAAAATAAATTGTCCAAAACAAGAGTACAGGTTAGACAATGGTTTTAATTTTGTATAGAAAAAAATTGCATAATGCCTGAATGTTATTAAGTCTCGTACACGTGTGTGAGCGCTCGGTCAGTCATCGTTCAACCTGGCAGATCTGAATGGATACATGTACATGATTATTGCCCAAAACAGGCAGCAAATAACACATACGTATCAGCCACAAGCCTCTGTGTGTTCAACTGTATATGTAAAATAACTCTATTAACATCCTACCATGAAATATTCATGTGTAGAAAGTGCATGCAAACAGTGTAAGTTTTCTTTAACAAAATGTAAAGCTACATACACACATCACTGGAAAGTTCAATTACAATTTACAAATAATTCCTGTTTTCACAATAGTTTAGCAGCGTGCTCTGTTTTATGGGTAGAAGCAGATCACGTACTACAGTTGCTGATGATATGGCAAGATAAATGGCTCAGTTCACAATGTTTTTGGTATCTTTAGTTTTTTTATGGATGGTTGCCTATGCAATATTTTCATATTAGATAGTTCAAATACACTCTTATCTTGTGCCTAACCAACTGTTTAAATAATCAGTTCACAATGTTGGCAGACCCCTGTTCAGTTGCTTGACTGTTACAAATACCTTTTTGGGTTAATTGTGTTACAGACATTGCTATACAGTATAGGTGTATCTGTTGTATTCAAGTACACACCAGCCAATAGTTTCGGCCGACCGACCAATTCCCAGCACTTTCGGTCGATCGGCCGAAAATATTGGCTGGTGTGGGGCGGGCAGCCACGACCGACATCGATTGTTTGTTCGGCCGAACGAATGATCGGACGCGTCGGTAAATTCCGACCGATCGTGCAGTTCCCTATGGGATTGCAAATTTGTCCCGGCCTAGCGCTCGCTCGGGACAAAAAGTCCCTCCATGTGTACCCAGCCTTAGGTCAACTGTGTATGCCCAGCTTTAAAGTTTAGCCCAGTATAGGTGGGCATACACAATAGCGATACGCAACAACTTCTGTTGGCGAGTATTGTCAAGGTGTGAGGGCTGACAGATGACGATGCAGATGAACTGTCACTGTAGGACGTTCTAGGCGTAAAATTTCCGCTGGCCAATACTTTAGTAGGGGGAGCCAATACCCTCAATCGCGTGTGTGGATGACCTACCAACCAATCCCCATACTGCATATGGGATTGGTCAGGCCGTGTATGCGGTTATCCAACAGTTTCCATTGGGATCTGCCAGTACACGTGTGTTCATAATTTAAATCTCCCTTCATTGCTGTGCAGACAACATTGTCATGGCTTAGCAAATAAAGAGATGCAGAATATGCTCCTTAATGAGACATCCTCAGCAAGTACATAGTGATACGTTAAATTAAATGTACTGTAAAACCATTTTCTTGCCATATTGCATTCTTCTTCAGTAGCTATTTGGATTCTACATTAATTCACTTCAATTGCATTTTCTGCTGCAATGACTGAAACCAATTATTACAATGAATAGAATGACAAAATCAAAAAACACTGCATTTGTGTACAAGCTAGTATGATTGCAGATATGAACATTTTAAAATGATATCTACAAAAAAGAAAAAACAAAACAAAACTAAATTTAAAGAATATTTATTAAGCAAGTATCATGCCTTGTATTGTATGCTATTATTTATAATAGAATGTTATATAGAGATAAAGTTTGGGTCCTTTTTGAACCCGGTTCTAACCTGACCAGAATTGGATTTGATGTTTCCGAATTAAAGATGGACTAGAACTCGAATTCAAGTTCAAGCCGAACTTATCGAGTTCGAACGGACTTGGACTTCTTGAACTATCCCGGACCCTGATTTCTCGGACTTTCGAACATTCGATAATTATCGAATTCGAAAATCGAACGATCTTCGAATTGTTTATGGGATAATTATTGAATGTTCGAATCTTTTTAATAGTTTTTTAAAAATCGTTTTAATGTACAGCGCTGTATACCCAAGTGTAAATAAAATTATACATACATGTTTCAATCGTTTATGGGATAATTATCGAAAATCGGACACGGGAGCTCGAAAGTACCGCGAGTGAGAATAAAATTGATTTTTTTTTAAAGTTCTGGATATTCAAATGTGTTCCCCAGACCATTTCCCAGGTTCCAGAGCCATTAACGTTAAGTTACCATTGATATTTTATTTGTATTTCATTCGAACTTTTCAAACTATTTGACTCCCATTCACTTTAATGGGTCCGTTTTCGAACTTTCCATATAGTTCGAAAGTTCGAAAACAGACAACACTTTCGGCCATCTCTATTCCGAAGCTCCTATGGCTTTGTACAGCTGTGATTGTAAAGGCCACCATTACACAGGACAAGGAACAGTAATTGAGATCTCAAATCCAGTTAAAACCAATTTTGTAAAACCATCGAACAGGGACAGTTTTAGGTAAAATAGGGCCCTGGGCAAAAGTGCACATGGGGATCCTTACATTTCAGTAACTTACATTCGCTCTCACTCTAAGTCATGCAGACACACTCTCAGTCACGCAGACACACTCTCAGTCAAGCAGACACACTCTCAGTCACGCAGACACATTCTCATGCACGCAGACACACTCTCAATCACGCAGACACACTCTCAGACACACTCTCAGTCACAGTGTAAGGGGACCTGACGAGATTGTCCCATACAAACAATCATCAAATGACACTTTACTCAATGCATATCAGAATGTTTTTGTACAGCATATACAAAATTCAAAACGTTTCGGGGAAACAGGAGTTCCCTTCCTCAGGTGCCAAAAAAACCCAGCTATTTTTTTGTCACCTGATGAAGGGGACTCCTGTTTCCCCCGAAATGTTGTGAATTTTGTACATGCTGTACATGCTCTACTACCCTTTTTACAACATGTTTCTGTAGTGTAGGGCTCCCTCCCCCAACCCCAAACGCCATATTAGTTTGACACAAAACACCCCCGATCTGTACTTACATCACCTCTTTCCCCCGTCGATGTGTCACACGGCCCTCTGCTTGCATGAAACTGCAAGCAGGGGGCCGGACCGGCAGCCGCGTCTGTGATTGGCTGAGAGGCAGGGTAGATTGATGGGGGAAAGAGGTGATGTAAGTACAGGGGGTGTTTTGTGTCAAACTACCATGGCGTTTGGGGTTGGGAAAGGGAGCCCAACACTACAGAAAAGGGGTTTTGTGCTAGGGGGAGGGAGAGAGAAACGGGAGGGAGGGGGAGGAGGTGTGTACTGAGCATGACAAAATTCTCCCGGAGGAGAGACCGGAGGCAGAGTCCTATATGGACTCTGCAGAGCTCCTGGTGGGCAGTTTTTTGGACTTTAGGGGGGGATTACTGGAAAACCATTTGAAACTGGGATGTGAGGTAAGGATTTTTTTACACTACATAGTGGGGCCAGTAGTAGGTTAAATTGTAGTTTTGGGGGTGGACATGCCCTTTAATAAACATTCTGATATGCATTGAGTGCAGTGTCATTGGCGGTTTTATATATATATATATATCTTTCTGTAAATAGCAGCAGCACTCCACATTTAATCCAACTTTTGTGCGTGTCTGCATGGTGTGGTTAGAACACTATCAATATCCAATTCAACCAGCCGCACTCAAAGGTATATAATGCAAATACTTTATTATCAATCCATCAGGCTCATATATATATATATATTAATGCAATCTTGACAATCAGCTATACAACCACCTCCAGGATTTCTTTATGTCCCTATTCCTGCTCACTAAGCTCCATCACAGTGTAGTAGGTACAGTAAGTACTGTATATAAACCCAGTCTCAGCAATCACCTCAGGCAGATGCATGCAGGCTTAATGTTGACACAGATCTCTATGCTGCTGTCAATCACAGGGCAGACTGGATACATTTTTGGAACATACAAATGCTGCTTCTCACTCATAGCTCAATTAACAATGTAACAATCTATGTAACAGTCTATGTAACAATCTATGTAACAGTCTATGTAACAATCTATGTAATAATCAATTTAATATTCTATGTAACAGTCTATGTAACAATCTATTTAATATTCTACGTAACAATTTATGTAACAGTCTATGTAACAATCAATTTAATATTCTATGTAACAATCTATGTAACAGTCTATGCAACAATCTATGTAACAGTCTATGTAACAGACTATGTAACAGTCTATGCACAATCTATGTAACGTCTATTGTACATACTATATACATTCTATGTAACAGTCTATTAACAGTCTATGTACCATCTATATACAGTCTTGTACAGTCTATGTAACAATCTATATAACAGTCTATGTAACAGTCTATGTAACAGTCTATGTAACAATCTATGTAACAGTCTATGTAACAATCTATGTAACAGTCTGTAACAGTCTATGTAACAATCTATAAAACAATCTGTGTAATAGTCTATGGACACCAGGAGAGGTAGAACAGCAGACTGCGCTGAGCAGACAGAAAGGGGGGAGATTACAGGCACCAGGACACCCCCCCTAAACACACCCCTGGCATGTGCTTAGAGCTTTGCTTCAGAAGAATGTTAAGCTGGCTAGGAGATCATGATTCATGAACACTTGCATATTCAATGCAGAACCTTGAAAATATTTTGAACATGAAGAAAGATAGTTTTTTAAATATGTTTTGGTTATGTGCACATGTTATCCAGGCCATGTATCTGGTCCTTGAACTGTTCACACTAACATACTATGCTATTTATACCTTGAATTTTAATCAGACTTTAACCAGAACGTTTGGACTTTTATCTACCATTGAACTCTATGGGTCCATTTCAAATTTTAGAATTTTAACATTTTTTCAAGTGTCCGAAAATAGAACACGCCAGTTTTGAAAGTCTCTACTGTATCTTTACTGCATCAGTTGCTTTAAAAACAGCTGATCGTGGAGACTGGGGAAGGGGATCACGGGCCCTCTTACCCCCTGGCCCCAACCACCATTGTGGGCCCTAGCAAGCACAGAAGTTATGCCACTGCGCATATGTGCTGCTCATGTGTATATAGTACAAGCTCCGTCAGGACCAGTGATGTAAATAGGAATCATCGGGCAAAAATTATCTGTGTTTCATCTACAGTGGTTTTCTGGGAAGAGGCTATATCTGTCATAATCATAAGAAAGATGGTGCCCCCTTGGCTCCTGGACCCCTTTGCTTTTGCCTCTCCCTGCTCCCCTGGTAGTTATGCATCTGGTCGGGACCTGTTAGAAGAAGTGGAAATACCCTTTTACTACATCTACATCCCAACAGGTGTCTAGAGTCAAAGTGGACTAGCAATAGTCTAAAAGCAGCCTCCATTTTTTGCCATTTTTTAAAAACCAAATCTCCTTGTGATCCTAATGTTATTTTCAAAGAACCCTAGCTATCTCACCAAGAATACTGTCATTGAATGAACCTCCAAAGGGAGGCAACGCCTATAGGGTAAATTTGCAAATTCTCCATAAGAGGACCCGCCATCCTCCCTAACCTCAAAACCTTACTTCAGCCTCCTGCTTGTCCCTGACCCCATATTTTAAGTAGAGGATATCAGCTTTGTGGCAAATCAAGGAACCACAAAACCATCTCTAAATCCCCTATCTATTCTGCCATTTCTCTCTTGTGGTAATCACATATTCATGGCAGTTCCCCCCCATATTTTTAACTGCTCCCCACCTGCTCTTCCTGAAGCTTCTAAAAGAATGACCTGATGTTCCACAACCTGAACAGTGACATTTAAACTTACAAAACACCCAACACTTGCAAAACTGTAACCAGTCATAAGTGGAGAACCCTTTGAACATCAATCAACCCATCAAGGCATTGCAGTTAGCTCACAAGTGTTTATTGTAGTCTCACACAACATGTTTCGGACAGTCAGTCCTTTTTCACACTTGCACTTGGATTCATAGTAGGCCCAATAAACACCCCTTTTTCTTATACTGCCTGATGGAGAAACTTTCCTTCATTATGCCTAATACATTCTGTAGTTGTAAACCCTGTCCCTGCTACCTGCCTATGCTACTCCCCCAAGCTTGCCATTTATTTACTGTTGACAACCATGCAGCAGCCTTAGTAGCCTCCCATTGACCCAACACCGTGTTAAAACCTGCAGAAAATTCATTAAACTAACTGACTTGTCACACAGAAGCTTAGTAGATCAACTATATGCCTGACTATTCAAAACTTGTCTGTTTTCGGTTACCAACAGAGTGACACCTATTGACCTGGTTGACATTGCACCACGCAATGCATCTCTACCCCATGTAGTATGTCCCGCAACTGCAACCTCACTCTACTTAACTCTCTCATACAGTCAAACACCTTCCTTTCTAGTGTAGTCTTCTTAAACTCCCCCTTGTTGCTCAATCGCAGTGATCTCTCTTGAAGGCTCAAGAGCCTTTTGAAGTTGGCAACATATTTGCCCTTGAACCTAATGGCCGCTCATACTGCTCTGACTATACCCCATCATACTGCTGAATATGCTTACCATGCGGATCCATTGGACTGTTTTTAAACAGTCGATAAGCACAGTAAGTAAGTTAAGGAAAGTAAAGTAAGTTAAGTTATTAATGTTGTGCACGATCAGCTGTTCTAATTTATTGCCGGTATGGTACTGATTTCATAAACAACTGATTATTAACATACACGCCATCAGCTGTCTAACATTTCCAAACAGTGGATCATGATATCAGGCCTGCCGCTGAGGAAGGTTGTGTGTCAAGGCCTGGCACAAAATCTGCTGGGGAGCCTAGGCCTCTGCAGTTTCGCCATTGTTTCCTCCTATATCTACATACTCCCTTCAGTGAAGGGCTGAGGCATGTAGGTGGACGAGACTTTCTTCTTTTGCACTGTGATACCTAAGAGTCTATCCTCCATCACCTCCTCTAACCATCTTGTAGAAAAAAAATCCCTTTTTATGGTGTTTTAATCCTTTTACCACAAAAGAAATGTCCTTGTCCTATTCAGTGTGTTTTGTGTGCATTTACTTTGTTTTAACCTTGGTGCTTTGCATTAACCATTGATAAGAAATAGCTCAATGCGATACAATCTATTTATTATGTTGGTAACAAATGAGTGCATTGCACGCGGGCCACTTAGGTGCTATGTGTAAATGCTGAAAAAAGCGTCTCTACTTCTTACATTTGTTCCCTGCTTTGTATTTCAAGGCAAAATTGGTCTAGGTCTGTTTTCCTGCTAAATAACTCACAGCGAGATTCAATAAAAGTTCTTATCGTTAAAAAGGATCCTGGTCGTAAAATTATGATCACAATTGTGCATTTACAATTAGAAAGCTGTGGGTGTGGGTGAGGTTTGCGGGTCTTTTAAACTGTTAGATTTCTGGTGCCGGCTGCTGCAGGCACAGATTGGATCAGGTAGTCTGTGAAGGTTTACTTGCAGGTCTGTTTAATTTCAGTTGCATGTTGGGTTGCGGGTCTGATTACTAGCAGATCATGACGGGTGCGGTTTTGGAGCCCAGCAGCAAAGCGGATGCGGGTAACGGTTTTGTAGGTGTGGGTTGGTTTGTGGGTCTGATTAATTTCAGGTGCGGTTTAAAGGTTGCGGGGCAAGTGTGGATATTAGATCCACGCAGCACTCTCAGCTGACCTTGTGCTTCTACCTGTTGGTGAATCGAGTGATCATCCCGCTAAGAAATGACTGCACCCAATAAGGTTTTCATTGAAGAAAACGGGCAACGCTGGGTACTCTGCTAGTGTCTAATAAAAGGGCAAGTTTAAATAGAAATAGTAAAATAGTAAATAGTAAAAAAAAACGTCTATTTCATAAATCTATTGTGTGTGCCGCTCTGTTACAGAACTATAGATTTACTGTATGTTAAAACCATATGCTATAAATATTAGGATTTACTATAAAATGTAAGCAGCTAGTAGGTTTTCATCATGATATTCCCCTTACATCACTCCTATGCCTGTTCAGTGTTCAACAAAAAAGGGATAAGTGGACCTAAACTATGCAAAGTAAATGCCCTTCAAACGACTCAAGGATGCTATTGTTTTCTTTGATATGCACAATAAATGCATTTTTGTGCAAACCATTACTGCTTTAAAATTTGCTGAAGTCTGTTGTGGTTTTTGCACCTGTTTTCTTGTGTACATTTGTAGATGTATTAAGGTTATATATGTGATGTCCTTAAGTTCCTTAAAGGAAAACTGTGGTCCTCTTTTTGTATGTGTCTTATGGAGGCAGCCATTGATCACCAGATCATCTGCACTGCCCCCTGGGTTTAGGGTTGGAGCAAGGCAAAAAACTCTATTTCCCATCATCCCCTTCAGACCAGGGGCAAATGGGGAAAAGATAGTCCCTGTAAAAACTGACACTGACACTAATGAAAGAACACATCAAACAAGGTCCAAAGTCAATTACCATGCACCTTTATTTGTTCCGAAACGACTCCACATATCCATAATTAGTTATAGCAATAATAACGGGAACACCCCTTTTAACTAATACACCATGTAAAGTAATGCATGATACACATACACCTATTAACATACAATATAGAACATACCCTGGGTGGGAGGGCACTAAAGATGATGGTACTTGCAGTTTATGAATCATGACAAACAACTGCTTGTTATAGTCAATAGAGTAACTGCAACTCAAATAGCAAAAGTACAGTACCATGGTTGGTCATGTCGGGTGTTATCGGTTCTTACACTTTGGTTTAAAATTGCGCCACAACAACAAAATTATCACTTTCAGGAGCACGCCACTATTAGCACTTGGTGATTTTCAGCTTCGCCTGTCCTAAATCTAATTCTGCTCTAGACTGGTATCAGGCTTCCTCGCGGTCTCTCAATGGCGTCCATATACCTGTTAACTGAAATGCACCTTCACCCGTCCCACTACCCACTTAGGACTACTACTACTTAGGATAAGTCATATACGAAGTATAACCAACACAGTCCGTGATTCACGGCCACTTTATACTCACAACCTCCATCCAAAAGAGTATACAGTTAGCATCTTATCAGATCTTCGGCAGCGAGCTCCTCCACTATTGGCCTTCCCGCCCAGCACAACACTAAAGTGCTTTTCGCACCCTTTCGGAACACTTCCTCAGGGTACCGCGTCTCTCTTCCGGCCTACTTTACATACACCTTTCTTAAAGTGGTACCACCTCGAAATACACACAATGTATTTAGCACCGTTCCCATTAAACAATTATACAGTATAGTGCATAATGCACAATGGCTTACTCTTACTTCTATCAACACTTTAAGATGTTAAAGGGCATGTCCACCCCCAAAACTATAATCCCCCCAACTACTGGCCCTATCATGTAGTGTAGTGTAATCCTTACCTCACATCCCAGCTCCATATGGTTCTCCTGTAGTCCCCCCCAAAGTCCCAAAAACTGCCCACCAGGAGGATAGCAGAGTCCATATAGGACTCTGCCTCCTACCTGGCCTCCGGGAGAAGTTTGGCATGCGTACTGCAGCCCTTCTCCCCCTCCCTCTCCCTCCCTCTCCCTCCCTCTCAGGATTCCCTCCCCCTAGTGTAAAACCCTTAATCTATAGTATTGCCCCTGTCCCCCCAGCCCCAACCGCTATATTTATATGTTTAGAAAGCTCCCCAAACTTTACTTACCTCTCCTCTTTCCTATGCCGAAATGAGCACCCAGCAGCCGCGTCCGTGATTGGCTGTCGCTCAGCCAATCACAGACGCGACTGCCGGTCCCGCCCCTCTGCTTGCATTTTCTCGCAAGCAGAGGGCCGGGAGCGCGGCGGGGGAAAGAGGGGAGGTAAGTAGAGTTTGGGGAGCTTTCTAAACATATTAATATAGCGGTTGGGGCTGGGCTGGCAGGGGGAATCTTATATTAAAAAATTCTTTTTAGGGTGGACATACCCTTTAAGATTTCAAAACAGAAAACAAATACTGCAATTATAAAAAACATTAAGATTGTATTTCTTCATTGAGTCCTACTGGGCTCATGGATTCCAATTTCAATGTCCATTTGGACAGTCTGCAGCAGTCTTTTATTAATGTTGCCTCCTCTTTCACCCATTCTGACAGTTTCAATCCCCACAAACTTAAAGGGTATGTCCACCCTTCTTTTTGATTTTTAGTGTAAGGCTTAGTCCCCCCAGCCCCAACCACTATATATTTAATATAAGAAACTTCCCCCATTACTTACCTTCCCTCTTTTCTCCGCCACACGTGCCCGTTGCTCTGCTTGCGCAAAAATGCAAGCAGAACGGCGGGACCGTCAGCCACGTCTGTGATTGGCTGGGAGGCAGCCAATCATGGACATGGCTGCCGGTAGATCTGAACGGCAGAGGAAAGAGGGAAGGTAAGTAAAGATCTGGGAAGTTTCTCACATTAAAAATATAGCGGTTGGGGCTGGGGGACTAAGCCCTACACTATATAATATGGATTTTACACTAGGGGGAGTCCAAAATGGGAGGGAGAGGGAGAGGGAGGGGGAGAATGTCTGCAGTGCGCATGCCAAACTTCTCTCCTATATGGACTCTGCTATCCTCCTGGTGGGCAGTTTTTGGGACTTTTGGGGGGACTACAGGAGAACCATTTGGAGCTGGGATGTGAGGTAAGGATTTTTATTTACAGAGTGGGGCCAGTGGTGGGGGGAATTATAGTTTTGGGGGTGGACATGCCCTTTAAGACCTTCAAAATTTCCATAATGTGCTTCGTATACATCTCTTTAAATTAGGTAACCAGATAGAACTGGGAACCACAAAGGAAAATCCACTTTACTCTGGGAATCCCCAGAGGCACTCACACGGGCATAACAAGGGAAATGGCAGCCCCAGAAAATAGATGGGGAAAAATATAAATCATGATGCGTAGAAAAAACCTTCCAACTATAAAGTCACTAAAAAAAACACTGTTTATTAGATGTAAATACATACAATCCCATAAATACCCCATCATAAATTTGTACCAAACAAATCTGGGCATCCCCAGAATAAATAGACTCTAGCTAAAAATGTCTCCAAGTATAGCAGCAGCGTGAAAAATAAAGTGCATAGATAGAAGGCATTTAGCAAGCAAAAGTTAGCAAGTCAAAAATAGCGTTGGGGCACATCCACGCAACCCCCTCATCTCGGGGGTCGGGGTAACCCGCACCTATAAAAGAAGAAGTGAATGACAGTTTCAAACATATGTATCAAACAAGAATATAATTTGAGATACTTAGGTCAGAGGATGATCCTATGGATGAATGTATTCGACAGAAAGAACTAAAAGATCTTAAACAGGACAGTGAGTTCATTAAGATTAATGAGATTTTGAAAAAAGACGTGGATAAAATACAGCAGGAAATAAAAGAAAGGAAAAAGAAGAAATTCACTCCTGATTGTTTAGATTATAAACAAGATAATGTTTTCTCCAATAAGTTATTGAGTTCTTCTAGGAATGATAATAACAAGGAAGGGATCCCTTTAGGAGAAGTAAGGTCTGGAGAGGGCCCAGAAAAAACAAACAAATCTCCACTAAAACTCTGAGATCACAAGAGATGGGGGTACCAGAACAGGAGAAGATAAAGGTAGCTGATGCTACACTTCAAGTGATCAATTTGACTGGTGAAAAGGTTGGAGGGAGATGTTGTTCAAGTACTGTCCAGGGGTTTGTCTTTCACCCCCACAAGTAAATTAGACAAATTTGAATTGATTAAGGATATTCACTTATTGGCTAGAAAATGTGTTTTGGCTAAGATATTCGATGGCAAACCAAGGGTGGGGAGTTGACTAGGCAAGATCAGGCCACATTGGAAATATTGAAGGAACTGGGAAATGATGAGAATGAGGGTAACTCCTCATATACTGATTCTGATCCCATTAGATTCTCAACTCTGAAAAACAAATCCATGTGGTTTCCTTCAATACAGGGTTTTCCCAACATTTCCAATTTCGTCAATAATGTAGTGGAGGATATAGAGAAGTTGGGAGAACCTATATTATTGAAACAAAATATGTCCAAAAAGGAAAGGAAAGCCATGGAATACGTTAGAGATTGGGTTGTAAGGAATGCCGACAAGGAAGGTGTTCATAATGACCAAGGAAATGTACCAGAAGGAGCAAAGTACCAACTTCGAGACAAGTTGCAGTATGAAAGATTATCTGCCAATCCCTTGCCGGCATTACAAAATAAACTCCTTAAAATTCTAGACAAGGGGGTGGAAGACAAAGTCCTGGACAGGAAAGAACGGGATTACCTTTTCAATCCTACCCCTAGATGTCCCACTTTTTACATCATCCCCAAAGTACATAAGCGTGTCACCAGGCCTCCTGGCAGGCCCATTGTGCCTGGGATGGACAGGCCCATGGAAAGGATCAGCTAATATGTTGATCAAATTATGAGACCATTTCTGTTCATCTTGTCATCATATGTACAAGATACGGGTGATGTATTGCAACATCTTGAAGGTATAGAGGTGGATGATGAAGTCATTTTTGTCACACAAGATGTAGAGGGATTATACTCTTCCATCCCACATGCAGTGGGATTGGAGGCCTGTGAACCCTATTTGAAATCAAGGGGGAGACAGTATGAACTGTTGGACTTTGTCCTAAAAAATTATTTTTTTTATTTGATGGGTGGCACTATCGCCAACTTAGGGGCACGGCGATGGGGGCGACTTGTGCCCCCGCGTATACGCGTCTCCACTTGGGGAGATGGGAGCAGGTTGCTGTGTCTGAGACTATCGACAAAGGGGAAGCAGTGTCCTTCTGTGGCTCATGTATGTAGATGACAAGTGTTAATGGTGGCGTGCTCCTGGAAGTGATAATTTTGTTGTTGTGGGGCAATTTTAAACCAAAGTGTAAGTCCCGATACCACCCGACCTGACCACCCATGGTACTGTACTTTTGCTCTTTGAGTTGCAATTACTGTATTGACTATAACAAGCAGTTGTTTGTCATGATTCATAAACTTTGTGGATACCATCTTGGATCGTACGTTACAGCGAGTTAGGAGCGTACAAGTACCATCATCTTTAGTGCCCTCCCGCCCAGCTCATGTTCTAGTTCTATATTGTATGTTAATAGGTGTATGTGTATCATGCATTACTTTACACAGTGTATTGGTTAAAGGGGTGTTCCTGTTATTATTGCTATAACTAATTATGGATATGTGGAGTAGTTTTGGAACAAATAAAGGTGCATGGTTATTGACTTTGGACCTTGTTTGATGTGTTCTTTCATTAGTGTCAGTGCCAGTTTTTACAGGGACTATCTTTTCCCCATCTGCTCCTGGTCTGGAGGGGATGATGGGAAATAGAGTTTTTTGTCTTTAATCTTCTCTGTATCATTCTACTTTTAGTAGCACCTCTCATCTCTCATCTAATTGTTGGAAAATGATAATAATCAAAAGTGAAGTCCAGGTTTTTTTAAACTAACCTGGTTTTGATTTGAAACAAACAAACAGGTTTTGAAAACATGTGGATTCAATGGAACTTTCCAAATTTGGAACTTACCATCGAAATTTGAATATTAGAAAGTCGAAAGTTTGCAAATTAAGTTGAAAAATAATGTTCCAACTAAAAATGTAAATACTTTCTCAATGTTAGTTAATGGTCTCATTCTGGCAAAGGTATTTGTTAGAATGATAGTTGGCAAAGAAACCAGAATACCAATCTCAGGTCCCACCTAATCTAATTCTATATATTTTTTTTAATAATAACTAATAATGCAAAAACTCCCCTGAGTTTAATTTACTGTTGTGATCATAAACATTGTTGCAAAGTTCCCAAATCCACCATAGGCAAACAGGCCGGTGATGCTATATGCCAATAGCAGTTCAGCTATCAGCTGGCACTTAAAGTGCTGCAATAGAATGCTGCTTTTGGCATATAACATCACTTGCTGCATGGTTTACTTCTGCGTTAGCCACATAGCCACCGCAATGAAGGAGTTTAAGTCACGCTAAATAATATAACATCGGTTAACGTGACTTAAACTCCAGAACAGCTGCGGTGTGCCCATTGGTGCATCGCCTTGTTTCTCTTTAATAGGCACCTGATGCAGTCTAATTCAGGAAAGACTGAAAGGGTCCACCTTATCTATGAAAAGATGAATGTCTTAAGAATTTTTGATTAATGATCATTGTTGACTGCAGTGCCTGTACCTTTAAATGGTCTACCTGATACAGCGTAAAAACATGAAGGAAACAAGGACACATTTTGTGCTCCTAATACTAACTGCTATTGACGTGTTGTACCGCTATAGATTACTAAGGTTTAGCTGTGAACTGCATATTGTCCTCAGTACAACATATTTATTGCAGTTTATGTTTGACCCATGGCCCAGCCCAGGGTATTTTACTTTTACTATTCCACAATTCCTGTGCATTGTTGCACTAGCATTTTACATTTTCAATCATAAAATAGTACTACAGAGTTCACACTGTGCCATTATACACATCTCACAGGGGGTACAGTATTTATAGGCATCAGATATGGGCAATTTAATTAGTGCTGGAACTCTATCTCTCTGATTACATTAAAAATAAGAGAACAGATAAGGTGCATGTCCTTATGTAATTTCTTCTTAATCTTTCCAACACTGCAGGCAGGGATATATGTTCTGTTCCTGACCTTTTCAGCGAGACGTATCTAGTTTCAAACTCATTAGTGAAAAGAGAAGATGTTAGGAGTACACGGTCTTTCTCTCTATGCCTGAATCACTAGGTGCCTTCATTCATTTATTGGAATATTCTCAAGTGCTTGTGTTTCTCTGTACAGGAAACAAAAAAGATTAACCTGCTATTGTACCACCTGCTTGCACTTACATGTAAACCGTAATGATCACCCCAAACATCATTGTGTTTCAAATCATTAAAGTCTCTTTTTTTGTTGCTTTTTTTCTTTTCTTGATGGCAGACAGCCTTGTATCCCCCCCCCCAGCAGATTTAAACTCTATTTGTCATTAACACCACACTTAACCTGTCTTACTCTCCTTACCAAGCAAGGACAGGGAGTGTATTTTCCCCTACTATATACTGTACCTTTATCCTCTTGTGGTTTTTCCAGGGGTACTCGATTAAGTCTTCAATATGTAATTGCTGCCAAACAAGTTAATTGCATTTAGAAGCATCCAACATTCTCTCATTCACTTTTGCTTTCATTGATAAGCTGGCTTCATTATTTCTCTACCATTATGCTTTAATAAGAACAGATTTTAATGAATGACTAATGCCAGATTCTTCAGAAAAAAGCAAGTTAAAGTCTCACTGAAATGAATATCTTAACCTCTGCTTACTTTGAAGTGTGGGTTTTCTTGATAGTCACAATAGCTTTTCAGGAGCAAAGTGATCCCACCTGTGTCCTGGTTAAATTTAAAAGGACCAAGTTTCCATTTTGTCTTACGTATTCTGTGTTCATTGAAGATCTAAGAATAGGGATTTAAAGGGCAAGTCCAGTCCCAAAACGAAAACTTACATACAGGTAAATCACCCCCCAAAACCCTAAAGATTAATAGTTTGAATTCTGAAATATATAAGTGTAACCTGAAATCCTGCACAATGTCCTGTTTCCCCTGTTTCTGCTTCCTGGTTCTTCCAGTTAGTAACTGTCAGTTATGGATTTCACAGTTGACATCACAGCCAATGACTGAATGTTAATCCCCTATCTGCCTTTTCTGAGCATGCCCAGGCTCAATACAGGCCCAGAACAGGTTTCTAAATTGCTCAGTTTCCATGAGGCATCCAGAAGCATTGCAGGCATTCAGTAATGAATTTATAGGACAAACTATGATATATAAACATATTTTAAACAGGCCATTCTTTCTAAAAGATCTTCTTATGAGGGTGGAGTTGTCCTTTAAAGAATACTGCTGATTTGATATAAATTGCTTGTTTACTGTCCTTCTTCTTCATAATCGGACATTGAAAGGTTTCCTTATTTTAACCCCTGATAATTACCACAGATCAGATCATTATTTAGCGTTCATCTTCTTTTAATAAAGCATCAACGACAGCAACAATTTGAAAAATCCCCCAAAACATTTGTTTGTGTACATGCTGTGTGTATTCACCACTCAATTTTACCCACTGTAGTTACTTTTCCTTTTGGTTCATGGCGGGTAAGATATTACTCCAGTTAATAATACATATATGAAGCCCGGTGAGGTACTGGATTAGGTGACAGTCAGTGCCGCCATGTTTTTGAATTCTAGTAAACTTTGAGACCTATAAACAGCTTTGGGTACATGTACACACTCTGGCCTGATTTCAGTCACATGCTCACTTGCCTGAACTACTCTATACAGACAGGATTATTATTGTCTAGAGACTCCTGTGACAGCTCGGGACTGAGCATGTGTAAGAAATCTACCTGTCTATGACAAAACTACGGTATGTGGAAGTGAAATAATGAGAAATAAGACAAATGAGCTGCATGTTAATAAGGTACATTTACCAAAACCCACTGCAAATTAAAAGGTGACACACAGATTGCTGCATTTATGTTAAGGTGCCCTGTCTTTGATTCATTGTTTTGTTAAAGGCTTTAGTGATTTATTTGCCATATTGTGACACAATACTGTAGCATAGCTAGCATTTTGCAATAAGACTAAAAAGGGCTCATGACCCTTTTATTGAAAATTGATAGTCTACAGATCTCTGCTTGTAAAAATCTACTCCATATAGAAAACATATTAATGATAATAGGGATTTTTATGAATGTTTGTAAATTCACCCCCCAAAAAGCACAAATCAGACAACTGGCAAGACAGCCTCACTTTTCAACATCAACCCAAGTCAACCCAACTTTGGAGGGAACAAATGAACAAAGCAGATCCAAGTTTGTACCATCAGCTGAAAGCTGCATCTGAGTAGAAAGCTCAGAGTCAGTAGTCAGATAATCAGCATTTGTAGAATGCAGTAAATGAAGCCAGAAGTAATCCTTACAGGGGAATTGGTGAATAGGTGAACTGCATGGTTTTGAGGCTTTCACGTTTCATGGAAGCTGTTCTTTAGAGCTCCTTTTGATAGAACTGAATTTCATTTACTTTTAAAAGAAATCATGAACAATTTGCTGCATGTAATAAAGATCCAAGCTTCTTCATTTAGAAACAGCTATGCACAAGTTTAAATGGCGAGTCGGAGTTCAGATCAAATATACATGCACCTGACGATTAATAAACCTAAACATTCCATGTTAAATCTACTTTTTATCAATAAAAGGAATGTCCCCATTCACACAGTAATGCATGCAGGAATTGAATAAGAATACTTTAAGGTTCATTGAAAGTGCTGTTTATTATTGTGAGCCATTGACCCAAGGTGATTCCACTCCTTTAGAATGTGAACCCCAGGTTCAGAGGACTACTTGGGTTTATACAATAGTGGGCACAAGAAGTGGAATTTAGACATTAGTTTTTAAGTTGATTAGGTACAGCCTGCAAACAAGTGTGAAACAATACAAAGAAGAAAAGCAAAAGCTAAAAAGACGGACATTTGAGATGGAAATGACTGTGTATTCTTAATTCACTATATATTAACAACTAGAGATGTTCGAAACTCGTTTCGTATTCGAATTTTTGAAATTTTCGGAAATTTCGAAAGATCAAGTTTCGATTTTCGAAAATCGTCTACTTTCGATTTTCGAATTTCGATTTTCGAAATTCGTCTACTTATGATTTTCAAAAATCATCTACTTTCGATTTTCGATTTTCAAAAATCGTCTAATTTCGATTTTCGATAATTATCTACTTTCAATTTTCGATTTTCAATAATTGTCTACTTTCGATTTTCGATAAAAATTGAAAATTAGAAAAATCCAGGTTCCGTGAAATTCAGGAGTTCGGAAAGTTTTGTCAGGACTTCAAAACCCTCAGATTCGATTTGAAACTGGGTTCTAATCAAACCCACATTACATCCCTATTAACAGCATGAAAATACTTCATTTGGAAGGTAAGCCAATAAAGTGAACAATCTTTAATATGATCCTCTGTGTGGAGAGCTTTGTGAACTATACATCTATTGTTTACAGCATACAAACCAAACAGCAGGTTGGAGATGCTGCAAGGGATTTTAATAGTGATTTGTTGTTGTTACACACAAAATCTAATTAATATGCAGCGAGTTTTTCATTCATGTCCTTGTTCATATCAGCCTCCCCTTAGAATCATAGGAAATAATAAAAGTCTAATACATATTGTTGTCATTGGCCAGAGGGTAAACAAAATCCAGGATATTCATTAAACTGATTACATTTAATTATATAGCAAGCAATGAAAAAGTATCTCCAATTAAGTAAAACTAAAGAAAATAAATTGTCCTCTATGGGTTACTACCGGTAACTGGTTTTGTAAACTGTATTCCCTTTTTTTGGTAAGCAAATTAAAACATGGTTTTAACACTTTTTATTGTCTACCAAAGTCTACATAGTGTTTAATTTCTTTTTTTCCCCTTTCTTTGTTTTTCAGCAGACACCCCCTTTTTACCTTCAATTTGTCACTAAGGCCACTTTGTGGGACAGAGGTGTTTATCATTATACTGTAAGTATCGACCTTGACTAGTAAAATAAAATGTCCTGTTTATTCAATAATTTTTTATGATTATATTGCATCACTGGTGTCTGGGTAACATTGCTCTCCATATAAGTGCTTGATACAAGGGACCATTGGAAAGAGATACTTTTCAAACAAGCCTAGGATGATGTCTCTGGCTTCTCTGGATTTATAGATTTAGGCTTGTAAATTTACACTTCCTTGTCTGCACTGTCTCTGTAAATTAGTGTGACAGACATATGATGAGGTATGTAAAAAAAAAGAACAGTCCTAAAAAAGCTACTTACAGACCTGCAACCATTCTCTGCCTTTGTCCTTGCTTATTGATACATTAGGGAAGTATTTTTTCTTTTCAGGCTTGTGGATTTAACAATTCAGTTCAGATTGCAAAATAGCGAGACTTTGCCTTTATAAATATGGTGTATTATTACTATAAGATACACAAGAGCTGTGAATGTGTGTTTATTATAGTCTTATAAACAATGTGTATTTATCTTATAAGTGTCACATGTTTCATTGGTAATTGTATATTAAAGGAGATAACATCCCCAATGCTTTAAAATATAAAGATGTTAGAAATCATCTTGGAGGTTCATGACTTATACAATAGGTGGTAAATTACATTTTAGAGCGGTATATACAAAATAAAGAGGACCACAAAATAATTGGGGAGCCGAGGCTACCTGTTGTTTTTGGCTGTCCAACATACAAAAGTCCACATTAGAATTATGATACACATTTTGTTTGTGTCTTACAATTTGTGCATACAATTTTCTGAGAACAGGAATAGAAAGCCAGAGATGCTACCAAAAAGGTTGTAGAAAGACTGTAGGGTCAAGACAAGCTTTCCTTTGGAAAAAGAGAACAAAAGACTTGAATGAACAAGGATGACAATGTGCAAGATGAATGAGGGTTTGACACAGTGAAGCAGTCAATGAACATAGTTTCTAATCAACTATGCTGATTAGAAAGGTGAAGGATCACATAACCATAGGGATCTATTTCTAAATAAAAGTGTATTTGGCTTAAGATGCAAATAGCAGATTATATTCTCATTACCTATAGAATGAAACATCAATATTACCTGCAAAAGCCAACCCTTAAAATTAAATAGTATATGCAGCATATGATTGTTAGCAATGGCTTTAATTACTTCTCAAACTCTATACCCTAAACTAGCTACTCAGTATATGCTACCTAATAACCAAGTTGTTCCCCAAAAATACATATCCAAATATTATGCTAAAAGCAAAGCTGTAAAGGGTTATCAGAAGATCAGAATCTCCGACAGCATTATCTTGGAGAATATATACATAGCTATAATAAGATTTCTTTTTAGATAATGTGCTAATGTGGAACGCCCACCTTATTCATCTGGCGCAGAAATGGAATGGCCCTTTGTCAAACCTCCCTCCCCAGTACCAAGCTAGATATGCAATCAGCTGTTACAGCGGTGTCTGCATCCAAGACTTTCTACATTGCTATCCATGTAGCAAGCAGCGTCGTAACTATATATCTGCCAGCTAGATACCAAAATCAGCTGTTTATAAACAGATCTATAGCTATACCACTGCTTGGGACTGCACAAATGAAGTGTAGTCTTGGATGCTGTACAGTCACTGGGGGCCACATAAAATGGCCAGACTGACTGGATTTGGCCCACGGGCCTTGTGTTTGACACGTAATCTAGATAATTCAGGGCTCTGTTGGAAAAAATAAAACAAAAAAACCCCTCAAATATAATATATGTAGGTAATTTCCATATAATTACCACTATAACTATAAAATATATATATAAGTATTCAGTTCTATGTGCTCCACTGGTGTTGGTTACTTCTTTGAACTGGCCCCTATAGATTTAGCTGAACTGACTTCATCAGCCACAGAGGGCCATGAGAATTATACTTTATAACTCTATGCACTCCTGTATGCTTCCTGTCTTATTCTCCTATCTGTGCATGCGGCATGTATGCACAGGAGGAGAACAACTCAAGCTGTGAAGAAGATCTGGGGACACAAAAAACAAACAGGGAGATTCAATAAAAGTTCTTATCGTTTAAAATGGTGCTAATTTTGCCCCAACCAATCAGATCTTATTTAACATTTGTAAGCTTACATCTGATTGGTTAGGGCAAAATTAGCACCATTTTAAACGATAAGAAATTTTATTGAATAACCCTGATGTGGGTGGAGTTATCTTCAACCATTGACCGCTCTTCACTTGGAATAGAATGTGGGAGTACTCTCTCCTGCCAAGTAATCAATGTCACATTTACAAGTATAATAGTCCTTTAAGGTTTGTATTAAAGTTTCAAATATAGCAGTCCAGGTCATTGTTACATGTAGTATCACCTGAACGTATTATTGGACCTTAGTTCTCCAAAGCAATGTGATCTCTGCAGTGGCATAACTAGGAATCAGTGGGCCCCCAGCAAAACTATGATGAGGCCCCTATCTGTGCTTCATTCATAGTGGTTTTCTGGGAGGAGTCTATATCTGTCATAGGAAAAATAAGAAGGTAAGACCCCCTTGGCTATCGGCCCCCCTGTGGTTGCACCCCCTGTTCCCCTGGTAATTATGCCCCTGGATCTGTGCAAATTCTTTACTTGCCAAACAGGTTGGTGGTCCTATAGTTTATAGGCTGGATGATTGGGTCTACACCTTACCAAAGCCTTCTTAACACATTAGATTGAGATGACCTAAATGTCCACTTCACAGGTGTTTTGTGGAGCTTTATTGCCACCAGTGGGGCTATACATAATTAACATACTCTTTGGGTGACAGTGATGTATGTGTTTACACTTTATTAACTAGGTTGTTCACTGTCTTAATCCATCTTTGGTTCTTGAGTCCTGTATACCTATTAAAATAGAATAAGAAAATGGTTGAAATAACTGGATGTTACATATTTCTTCTGGCTTTTTTTAGGAAAAAAGAAAAACATCTATTTGTGTTTGCATTTTCAAAATAATAATTAATTCATGAATTAAAACCCTATGGTATTTAATTGTACAACAGATACTGGTTTTGTGTTGCATTTTATATTGCAAACTTTCTGCATTCTTTTCCAACTGTGTGTACCAACATAGGGCTGATTCTATAAGAGTGACAGAGGTTATTATATCATAATTTTGTATTATTTATTATAGTAGAGATTAGAGAAGGCCCAACTTTCAAATAAAGGGTCCGATTTCGGATTTTTGAACTTCGGAAAAAGCTTGAAAACTTAAATCATTAAAGTCAATGGGGAGAAATAGTTTGAAAAGTTCTGAAAAAATAAGGCTAAATTAGCAATGGTAACTTACTGTACATGGTTCTGGGACCTGGGAAATGGTTTGGGGAAAACGTACAAATATCTAGAGCTTGAAATAAAGTCACGTCCTTCTATAATTATCCCAGAAAAATGTGAATGTTTGATTATTTTACATTTTATCTCTGAATCTGTCTCTGGTCCTCTAAAAAGGGGGTGTTCATTATTATACAAGAGGAATCATGCCCAGCATGCAGTGGCAATGCTTCTTTGTTGCACACCTCAAAAAAAATTTAACAAATAAAGAAATAAATCGGACTTTATTCTTCTCCTAAGAATCTCCCTGTCAGCTTTTACTTTCATTGTTAGAACTGCTCTCCTTGTTCAGCTATAATTTGCAGCATTGTATTTAGTAGGGAGCCTGAACTCCACACTCTCCAATGAAGTAAAGGTGGAATGGGAAAGGTGAGCTCAGTTAATACTAGTACTGAGGAGAGCAGTTCTAAAATGCCAGGTAAAAGCTGCTGTAGACTTTATAACAGTGGCCCCTGTGACTAGCAGCCATGAGATCCCTATTTCTTCCACCCACCCAACTCTCCAGTTAGAACTTAGAGTAGATGAGCAGTGAACAATTTAATAGAGGAGACATGGAAAGCAGATACATACTGTATATATCATGTCAATGCTAGCAGATGAATGGGTTAAAGGTAATGCTCTGCTGGCACTGAAAGTGTTAATGGCAATACTCTGGGGAAGTGCTGGCACTGAAAGTATTAATAGAAAAGTCTGTTGGCACTGAATGGTTAATGGTAATACTCTAGGGAAGTGCTGGCACTAAAAGTATTAATAGGAAAGTCTGTTGGCACTGATTGGTTAATGGTAATACTCTAGGGAAGTGCTGGCACTAAAAGTATTAATAGGAAAGTCTGTTGGCACTGATGGGTTAATGGCGACACTATGGGATAGCTGGCACTGAAAGTATTAATAGTAAAATTTGTTGGCACTGAAGGATTAACCATAATACTTTGCTGGCATTGAAAGTGTTAAAGGCATTACTCTAGGGAAGACTGCTTGCACTGAAAGTGTTAATGCCAATAGTCTTAGAAAGTTTGCTGGAACTGAAAGAGTTAAACCTAGGGCCCAGGACACTAAGATGGCTAGAAACAGCCGTGTACCAAACCTTAGGGATCCTGAAAACAGGAAGCATTTTAGAAGCATTTATTAGGATGAACAATAGCTGTCATTGGTGAATTTGGGACATGGGGATGTATCTTTTCCCAAAATTTGAAATTCGAAAGAATTCAAAACCAGTTTTAATGTTGAAATTTCGTTATTGAATCTACTGGGTACTGGTTTTGTCGGTAGGGTGTGGGTCTGAAAAATTAGACCCCTGCAGGACTCTAATACAAAATACATTTAACAGGGAGGTAGTAAACCTTAAGCCTACCTCTCATTGTGACCCCTGCAGTGAGCTGTCAAAAAGCCACAGCTGAAGGCTTACTACTCCTCCTATGACCCTTCCCCTAGCACTAATGGAGTCACACATGCCCACTGTCTTAGAGAAGACGGAATAAAAGTCAGCAGAGGGAGAAGTCAGCTACTACAGAAGGGTTTTTTTGACTGCTCACTGTAGGGCTTAGGGTTCACTGGTAGCAGTCTATGCCCTTGATAAATGTTTTTATACTACATAAATTTGAGGGAGAATTCAATCTGGCACTATAGTTTCTCTGAATCCAGTGAGATACACAATCTTGGTTAAAAGTACATTTTGCACAAGGAATCCAAAGCACTAAATCAATAGCTCCTTTAATTACACCCAGATCCTATCTTAAATCATATGGTATTGCCAACTGCTGTGTAGACTCGCAAATCTCTGTTTTTATGCCACAAGACATTTATTTAACGCTCAGTATATAGTAAATCACAGAGATAACATTCACGTGTCTCCCTGTACATTGCCCCCATTGCATTTATTAATGCCATTTCAAAGAAAATATAGTTTGTTTATTGCCTAGTTCTGGCTGATTTAATGCAGGCTGTCCGATCATTAAATTGTTGATTTCACCCTATTTTTGGCATGAAATATTACAACAGATATCTCATATACCTATTTTAATTCCAAGGCTACAGGAGTGGGGTCTACACTAATACATTCATATGGACAGTGACCTCAAATTTGCTAGCTTGAGATGAGAATATAAATAATATGAAGATATTAGGAATGATTGATGATGAATTTAATTCCGCCATTCATTAAATAATGCATTCAATTTTGCCTGTACCCATCATTAAATGGAGCTAGTGTGTCTATAAATTTGGTTTTGTTTAAAAATAAAGAATACATTTAGGATTATCCAAAAATAAAGTGAAAGGCTGTCCAGTCTTCAGTAATTCAAACAGGGTTGCTGCCATTTTATATGTGCAAAAAAAACCACACTACATTTCAGCCTGAAGTTCCCTGGCCAAAATACACTTGATGATTACAGATGTTACAGCTGAAATCATTTAAAAGCTGACTGGGGAAATGTAACAAAAGTTCTTATCTTTAAAAATGGTGCTAATTTTGCCCCAACCAATCAGATGTTATGTACCATTTGAAAGTCGATATCTGATTGGTTGGGGCAAATTTTGAACCATTTGTAACGATAAGAACTTTTATTACATTTCCCTGGACATGTTTTATAGTGAAATTTTCTTCTTCTCCTCTATTTCCCCCTCAAAAGTTTTCCACCTACTCTTATAGCTTTCTGAGCTGATTATGAGCTTGCTCAGAGGAGGCAGCTAGGTAAATAGCATTCACACATTGACTGTGATGCCATCTGTTACTTGACAGTGGCTAACAGAACTAACAGGACATTGTGCAGCATTTCAGGTTAGTCTTATATATTTCAGCTTTCTAACTATTGCAGCTTTGGGGGGTTAGGGGCATGATTTACCTATATACTACTTTTCATTGTCCTTGTCCTTGTCCTTGAATGTCTCGTGTTCTTTAATTAGCTCCAATACATAAAACCTACTGTAACCATATGTTTTTCAGGAAATAGACCACAGTATATGTGGCCCTATTGTCTTGATCTCCTGAATGAATTTCTTTGAAAAACACTAATATAAGCGTTCGGCGGCCCCACGCTTGTTGCAACACACACTAACGAAAAAAGCCCTGATGTCATCGGAATCAATGGTATTGGGGCTTTATAATTAGTGTGTGTACCTAGCTTATCCTATTTTAAATCATTATGCTAGAATCATCATAAGCCTTCTTCATGCATAATAAATTCCATAATAGTGTATTCAGTTTTTCTCTTGCAGAAATAGCCAATTAAGCATAACGGATGTATAAATGGGGAACCAAGTTACAATATTATCCTAACACACGCGGTTGTCTATTGAGGTATTTACACCAATCTTTTAACAGATTATGCTTCATTTGCTGTATCAATAATAGATTGTTCATAATGTTAATGTAAGAACTTTCAGGAGACACAGATTAACATTTCATTTATTATGTAACAGTAAACATAATTGTTGTACAGAGAGGTTATAAAAAATGAATGATAAAATGAAAGCAGGTGTTTAAACATACATTTCTGAAAAGTCTTTTACTATGTTAAATTTTTTATATTAGTGTTTTTCAAAGAAATCCATTCAGGAGATCAAAACAATAGGGCCCCAAACACTGGTCTATTTCCTGAAAAACATATGGTTACAGTAGGTTTTATGCATTGGAGCTAATTAAAGAACATGAGACATTCAAGGGCAAGGACAATGAAAAGTAGTATATAGGTAAATCATGCCCCAAACCCCCCAAAGCTGCAATAGTTAGAAAGCTGAAATATATAAGGCTGGGTACACACTAAGGAACTTTTTGTCCCGATCGGGACAAATGTCCGTCGGTCACGGCAAAGTCGTCCGTAGCCGCACAATCGATTGGAATTTACCGACATGTCTAATTGAGGTTGGTCGCGGCTGGCCTCCCCACACCAGCAGATATTTTCGGACGAAAATATCTGCTGGTGTGTACCTAGCCTAAGACTACCCTGAAATGCTGCACAATGTCCTGTTAGCCCTGTTAGCCACTGTCAGTCATGGAAGTAACAGATGGCTTCACAGTCAATGACTGAATGCTATTCCCCTAGCTGCCTCCACTGAGCATGCGCAAGCTCACAATCAGCTCAGAAAGTTATAAGAGTAGGTGGAGATCTTTTGAGGGGGAAATAGAGGAGAAGAAGAACATTTCACTAAAAAACATGTCAGCTTTTAAATTATTGCAGCTGTAATATCAATCATAAAGTGTATTTTGGCCAGGGAACTTAAGGCTGAAATGTAGTGTGTGTGTTTTTTTTTTGCACAAATAAAATGGCAGCACCCCTGTTTGAATTACTGAAGACTGAACAGCCATTCACTTAATTTTTGGATAATCCTAAATGTATTCTTTATTTTTAAACAAAAACAAATTTAGAGACACACTAGCTCTTTTCATCTCATTAAGTTAACGGGGTACAAAAGCGTCCCAAGCCCAGTATACTCACCTGCACCCCTTTCCAATGGACCCGCAGTCAGTAGTACCCAGGGTGAGGACCTTAACCGCCTGGTCCTCACCGCTGTGTTCGTCTTCTATGATTTGGAATACTTACTCAAACTTTGCTTTGTGCCTCTGACTCCACTTCCACCTTTGCGATCCTGGCCAATGGGAAGTCACTCTTCTACAAAGTGTGCCTTCTTGTTTTAATTAAAGGATAAATTAAAGGATTTTTATATGAACTATAGAGTGTGCAGAGGATTTGTGACAAAATGCATTGTTTATAAGAGAGAGCATACCTTTCTCATATCAATCAAGGTTTTAAAGAGGAACTGTGGTCCAAAAATGACTTTAGGTAAATTGATAGGAATTGCTCTCCTGAGAGTTTTTGCAATTTATTTCCATTGTTTATTTTACATAGTTTTGAAGATATTTACATTTTTGTGTATGATATGGCAGCAGCATCACCAGGTCCCCTGCACTTCCTGCTTCCTGCTCTAAAAGCTGTTTGTCAATCTGCCCTGTGTCTCGTCCCTTTTGCAGCCCCCCTTGGTCCCTCCCACTCATGGACCCCATGGTCCCTCCAGTTGCAGGCCCCCCTTGGCCCATTCCCTTACAGCCCCATGTGGCCCCGCCCACTCACGGGTGCTGTGGCCCCGCTCACTCGCGTGTGCCGTGGCCCACCCACTCGCGGGTGCCTAAGCCCTGCCCACTCACGGATGCCTAAGCCCCATCCACTCATGGGTGCCTAAGCCCCACCCACTCACAGGTGCTGTGGGCCCTCTGACACCCCCCCTAACCCCCAACCCCCCCTGAAAACTCTGTGGAAACTGTTTTCACATAGTGAGAGAGAAGGGCTGTAGATTCCCTTACCTCCTCTGCAGCTGCAGGTCCTTCACACAGCAGAGAGGAGGAGGGACTTCCTGTCTGAGGCTGTGCTCGCCGGCAGCACTGTGCAGGAAAAGTCTTAGGAATGTCACATGTCAGCCTCCCACCCATTAACTTTCTGGTCAGTCATTTCTTTATATCTTGGGCTGTGGAGCAGGTAGAGAGGTGGTTGATGGCTCGTTTTAAAGGTAGGAAACTGGCCTCAACTTGTTTGGAGACCACAGTTCCCCTTTAATATTACAGTTGATTTATTATGTTTGTATAACTTTTTATTTTAAAGTGGCACTTATAAAACATAGCACTGAGCAATAATACAATACATAAAACCACAACAAAGATAAAATAAGTAAAAATACACATAGAAGAATCTATATGTGTTTAAAATGCAAATCAAAAGGCAAGCGGACTCTGCCTGGAGAGATGACAATCTAAATGAATGTTATCATAATAAACAGATGAGATCATTAAAAAGGGTGACTTAAGCTAAGTACACGATACAATAATTTGGCCTAACCGAATTATTGTATGGCGGCTTTTTGCCGCCTCGATCGACCACCGACCGTCGAAAAGGACGGAAAATCACAACCGATCGTGCAGTCCTCTATCTCCTGGTCGACTGGTCAAAAGCCTTAAACGGTCGGTCAGGAGGAAGGATTGTATAGTGTGTACCAGCCTTAACATGCTGCATGAGGAATGCATCTGAAGTGCCTTATAATATTGTATGGCTGCATTTAGGGGCATTGTCACCTTTTCCCACCATTTACGAAAGTACCTAGACAGATTACACCTAATGTTTACCTTAATTGCTGTATTAAACTTTTCATAACAAAGATTTAAAAGGGACACCATATTAAAAAGATGACTTTGCCTCATCTTAATCTAAAATTGAATACATGTAACTAGCACTTACTCTGATCTGTGTGCTGCTGCATGCCTTCAATCCAGCACACATTTTGTTAGGAGCAGTACCCCCCTCCTCTTTACTAACACATCCCCCTTCCATCCGACCTGTCTTTTCCCCCACAAACCAACTGTCCAGCCTGCACACAGCATAAAGCATTCCAACTGTCAAAACCTGTCACCATTCCAGCTACAGTAACTACTCACAAAGAATAGTTTTTGAGAGCAAGGAACTTGATTGACAGCTGAATATAAGAATTTTTAGATTGGATATCTAAAGAAATAGGGGGCAGATACGTGGATACAGGTTACAAAAAATGATACAGTGGGTGGTTGGGAAGAATTATAGTTTCCAGTTATCCAATTTAAAATAACCTATTTTTCGGTATAGATGCTCTTTATTGTATTTTTAATTAAGCAAAGCAATTCTTTATGTGCAGATGTTTTTCTTATTTAATTTCCAATCGTTCAACCAGAAGAATCGATTGAAGCTCCCACCTTGCACCTTGAAAATGTTCCGTCTGGCACAATCTTAATTTTTTTCCTCATATAATAGCAGAATAGTTTATATTATCGATGCCATGTATGGGTGGCTTTAGATTCCCCTGAAGTCCTGCTATTCTTGCCTTAATATTATATTAATATTAATTAATATAAAAATTCAATCTGGGGAGAGCACAGCCATAAAAGAGACCTATGGTTCACTGGTGCTTAATGAAAACATAACCTTAGACCTGAGGTGGATTCCCAAAGAACTCCTGAAAGATACCATATACGCAGGCACAATACTTTACACAGTCACTCAGTAAAAATTATTGTTTAATTCCACCACCATATTTCTGACCATTAAGTGCTGCAATTTACTTCATACTTTTGAGTGACCGTGGAAGGGATTGTGCCTGTGGTGTATATGGGATCTTTCAGGAGATCTTAGGCTGGGCAAACACTGGGCATGTTTTTGTTCCTATTGACCATTCAATACTAGCGAGTGGTCGGCCAGGACGAATCTCTCTCTCTCTCGTTGCGGTGACCGATCGGGCAGGGCATTGGAGACAGCACAATTGTCTGTGATTTACCAACATGATCATCCGATACAGGCGTCCAACTTCGGTCACTGTACTTTCGTTGTTATGGCATAAAAAATCTACTTGTGTGTACCCAGCCTTAGGAGCTCTACCTTGGTTTTTTAATACTGTCTTAACTCTCTAAACTTACCTTCATGCCCCCACAAACCCTGATATCATGTACTTACCTTTGTCCTCCCAGTCCCTGAAGCCCTGTATTCTTCTTACCCTCCTCTAGCACAAGTCTCACCAGGTTTTCAGCAAGATCAATTATCTCTGTAAAGCTAGGTACACACTGTCCATTATTTCAGGCTGACCGACAGATATTTCAATGTAACGAACATTGATTTTTTGGGGACAGCCACATCCAACATCTGACTGTTTGTTTGTCCATACTGGAAAACCCCAGGCGATAGTGTGATCCTCTATGGCTACTTTTGACAGAACCGACAGTGCTTCGTTCCGGTGACCAATTCCTAGAGGTGAACAGAACGAATACATCTCATGTATGTTACCCAGCCTAAGACTCACAGCTGTGATTGATGATTTCTGTATAATGATTGATGGCACCGACCAGGATGGCAGACCGGTAAATGGAGTGCAATACAGAGGAATACAAGGGTTTGGGGACCCAGAAATATTATAGATTTTAATGTGGAGATGTACATGCCTTAGATGTAGCATTTTACCACCTTAAAACATGTTAATTAAGTTTATTTATAAGCAAATGTATCTTTGTATTCAGTTAGATCAATTGGACCATCCGACTGGCTTTCTCAGTTCAAAATGACTTGTACAAGAATCTGTGGCAATTATGTACCCTGAAAAATCCCAATTAGCATATCACACGCCAGGTGTTAGGGACCTCTGAATGCAAGGCGTGATGCCAACAGATTCTTGTACAAGTCATTCTAAATTGAGAAAGCCAGTTTGATGCTAGTGAACGTCTTCAAGAACTAAACCAGTCCAGTTGATGTAACTGAATAAAACAGATATACCATGACCTGGATGAATGAGAACCTTCACAAGTATAACACATGCAAAGGATATTCGTGCTGTAGAATTCACTTACTTTAGATCTTTTTTACTCATCAAACTGTCAGTATTCATATAAAACATAGGGGCATATTTATAAAGGTTCGTTAACTTTTCGCGGCCGTTTTCGCCCATTAACGCATATAATCCTTTACCCGCGATTTATAAAGGCCCGAAACGGCCGCGAAAAGTTAACGAAGCGTTAACCTTTCGCGCCGATACTTACCTGTTACCGCCGCTTCTATTATAAAGCGGGCGGTACTGGTTTCTCTCGCTAGTATCGGCTGTTTTACTTCGCCACTTGAAGGAGGCGAAGTCGCCGATACTAACCCCCGCGGCGGGATGGGCAGGCAACCCGCGCGGGTGGTCGCACCCCCCCGGGAGACACGCCCACCCCGCCCACACCCCCGCGGTGGCAGCGGCGACCACCCGCCGCCGCCGCCACTTCCCAGCAGCCCCTCCAACCCGTTCCCCGTTCGCGGCAATCTCGGAACGGGAGGCTAGAAGGGCTGCCGGGAAGGGGCCGCAGCAGGTGGTCGCGACCACCCGCCGCACCCCCTCCCCGGCAACCCCTCCAAGCCCCCCGCCCCGGCCGCTCCCGGGGAGGGGACGGGGGAGCCGCTGGGGGGGTGGAGGCTCCCTCCAGCGGGGCCCCTGAGAAGGGCCTTTGGGGGCTTAGGGGGTCCCGCAGCTCGAACCGGGACCCCCCCTCCCGGCCCTTATAAGGGCCCTTGCGGCACTTACAGTGCCCTTGCGGCTCTGACAAGAGCCTTTTGGGGCCTAAGGGGTCCCGCAGCTCGAACCGGGACCCCCCTCCCCGGCCCTTATAAGGGCCCTTGCGGCACTGACAAGTGCCCTGCGGCTCTTATAAGAGCCCTTGGGGCTTAGGGGTCCGCAGCTCGAAACAGGACCCCCTCCCCGGCCCTTATAAGGGCCCTTGCGGCACGGACAAGTGCCCTTGCGGCACTATAATGCCTTTGGCGGGGGTCCCGCAGCTCGAACCGGGACCCCCAGTGCGCTCTTAAAGAGCCCTTGGGCGACGTCTTCGGGCTGGCGACACCAACCCCACTCAGGTCGCCGATGCCAGGCAGACTCACTGCGGCCGCCAGTGAGCCCGCTGGCACCGCCGCCTCAGCGGAGCCGATGTTGCCAGCCGCTTCTTTTCTTCTTCTTCTAGCCATCTACTGCGATGGCATCTGAGTTCCGCGCGGAAAGCTCCTCTTTATATAGGTTTGCAGAAATCCATAATCCGTTTCTGATTGGTCAATTTTTAATACTTGCTTTACATTAACCAATCAGATTTCTGGAAGTTCTGAAATCTGATTGGTTAATGTAAAGCAATATTAAAAATTGACCAATCAGAACGGATCAAGACGCCGGCAACATCGGCCTCGTTGAGTCGCCGGGGCCCGCCGGGGGTACCCCTGGCGGCCGCAGGGGTACTCTTGGGGGTCGGCGGCCTCGGCGGAGCTGGTGTCGCCGGGACTGGAAGAAAGAAGACGTCGCCCAAGGGCTCTTTAAGAGCCGCACTGGGGGTCCCGGTTTCAGCTGCGGGACCCCCGCCAAAGGCACTTGTCAGTGCCGCAAGGGCCCTGTAAGGGCCGGGGAGGGGGTCCCGGGTTCGAGCTGCGGGACCCCCTAAGCCCCAAAAGGCCCTTCTCAGGGCCCCACTGGAGGGAGCCTCCACCCCCCCAGCGGCTCCCTCCCGTCCCCTCCCGGGAGCGGCCGGGCGGGGGCTTGGAGGGGTTGCGGGGAGGGGGTGCGCGGCGGGTGGTCGCGACCACCTGCTGCGGCCCCTTCCCGGCGCCCCTCCTAGCCTCCCGTTCCGAGTTGCCGTGACGGGGAACGGGTTGGGAGGGGCTGCTGGGAAGCGGCGGCGGCGACGGGTGGTCGCCCTGCCGCCGCGGGGGGTGTGGGCGGGGTAGGAGCAGCGTCGGGAAGGGTTTTAAGTCCCTTCGCGGCGATACTATACAGTATCGCCGCGAAGGGGCTTAAAATTACCGCAGCACATCGCGCCGCGATAGGTATCGCGGGAATAGCGCTCGCCGTTAAAATACGGCGATAGCGCTATTTTCGCGCCCGCGATGTGCGCGGTAATTTTTTGCGCATAACATCGTTCCTTTAATAAATATGCCCCATGACTGGGAAGGAAGACCTTACCTTGGGATATGCTATATTTGTAAAAATAATTATTGGTGTTTATGTCGTAGAACACATTAATAACATTTATCTATTAAAATGCTAATGCAATATACCAACTTCACTGTTTAATTATCCTTGATTTTCACAGTAGAAACCTTTGCACCTTTGCTAATATTCAAGTATATCATCATATATCTACAAGACTGTAGCGCACATTTTGTTGTAGGACAGTGATAGGCCAGTGTTAAATGAGCTGAATAACTGGCATTTGTTATTGGACCTGCCACAAGTCCTATAGAGTATTGCCAAGAAATGTTATCTTTGAATTCACAGTCTGTTTTTTTTTATTTTAGTGTATTTGCTTATCTCCCAGTTTGACTGCAGACATTTTGGTCTGTTGCATTCATACATCACTACCCATTCAGATTCACATCCATTATTGCTATTTGCTTTTTAGACTCTTGACAAAGTGACATTTGAAAAAGCATTTTAATTAAACGTAGGTATTCTAGAAATTATTTAATATATAAACTCTGTATACAAAGCAGCACTTACGAGCTTTTCAATTCACAATCAAATACGTTTATTTGCATCAAACGAACGAGCAACGTTTCGGGAGCCACATGCTCCCTTCTTCAGGGTCATGCAAAAAAATTTAATCACCTTATTAATCTTGTCCTATGATTTTAAACACTTAGATAGGAAATGACAAACAGAACAGTAAATGACACAATCACAACATTATACCTGTCCCATGCATCTATCATATACATACATATACACCTCACTGTACACCAAAACATCAGCTAATTGTGACCTGATTTCATCCAGGTAGTATTTTGTGTCCAACACCATGATTGCGCCCCCCTTGTCGGGGGGCTTAATCGTGATGTCGGCATGACACTGAAGTTATTCAAGGAATCAAATTCTCTGAGCTTAGAATTATAATGCACATCAGCAACGAATGGTCTGCATTTCTTTATTACAAACTCTTTAACATTATTGACAAACGTTTCTATAGCAGGATAAGTGGTAGGAGAACAAATTTGCTTTTGGTAAACAGTCCTAGATCTTCTAGCGACAGTCCACATACATTAGTTGTCTGTTTAGGCACCCCCCGTTTATGAAAGAAGTGGGCCTTTAACCTAATGCGTCTGAAAAAAGCATATATGTCCACATCCAATTGGAACGGGTCCAATTTAGTCGTCGGACAAAAACCCAAACCTCTGTTTAGTAGTGACTGCTCAACCTCCATTACTTCACAATCACTTCATTCTCCCTTGTCTTTTTAGCGCTTGTTGCGCTCTTGGATCCAGTGGGACTCCCTCTGTGGCATTTTCGGCCGCCCCTTCTCCCCGGCCTCCACCGGTTTCTAAAAAGAAGAACCAGATTTGGACACCTCTGGTTTCCGTAGTTCCGGATTGGACTTGTCTTAAAAATATTCCTATCATTCTGCATTTAGAGATGTCCGAACTTCGCAAAATCCGGTCCGCTCGAGGATCCGCGAATTTTCAAAATAATTAGAAAATTCGAAAATCCGCGAGCGGACCCATTAAAAATGAAATATATCCTTGAAAATACGTGAAATCCTCGTAATCTCGAAAAATTTCGAAAACGTGATTCGGAAAAGTTCGGAAGGCGGAAAACGGGAAAATCTGCAATATCCACCGCGGGTTTGGGTTTGGATCCGCGAACTGGGCCATCACTAACTGCATTGTGCAGTACATAGTATGCCTGATGGAATTTGGTCAGATTTCCATTGATAAAACTACAGGCTACATTTCAAACATAAACAGACAAGAATACATTATCCAATGCACTGTTTTCTTTAGTGCATAATGGCCTAACAATAAGGCACATGGATATTACCTACTGTAAAATTCTACCTTTAGTAAAATTATTTTAAATGAGCATGCTACTGCGTAGAGGTAAGTCCTCTGATCTTGCTGTGAAAGAATTATTACAGTTTTTCACCTATAAAATGTGTGTTGTGGTGGCATAACTATTATGGACCTCTATCCGTGCTTCACCCACTGTGGTTTTCTGGGAGGAGGCTATATTTGTCATAGGAAAAATAAGATGGGGCCCCCTTTGGGTCCCAGGCCCCCCTGTGGTTGCTCTCCTGTCAATTTTGCCCCTGGTGTGTTGTGGTGGTCTTGGGAATGCATTTTGTATTGTTTTTGTGCAGTTATATTTGGTACATAGATACAGCAAGCTAATTAAATGAATCTAACTTCAAATGGAGCATTCACTGGGAATGCTTGACATACTGTACTGAAAATGAACTTTTTACCTAGGTAGTTTTTTTTTTAATTTTCTCGAGATAATGAAATTATCCCAATGGAACAGGCACAGCCTATTGTAAATAAGTAATGCTCATTCAACTATTGTGAGCTTTTACTATTCATATATTGCAGGACCACAGATACACTTACGTAAGACCTAACAAACAGTAATTATCTTTTGGCTAAAGAAAAAGCCCAAACAAATGCTAAGCTGCATTATCTCTTGGCTTCTGACATGGGCTGATAATCAGATTTTCGTGTTTAAAACCATGATCCTTAAACAATGCTACTCACTGTCTGCGCTTTCCGATATTACCCTTAATTAGAAAGAACAGAAACACAAATCTGAATTATTTGAGAATCTGGTTTCTCTGGTCAGTAGCTTGAGAGGTTTAACTTTGTTACAAATGAGCCAAGCTTTGTGGGAGAGGGACTGCCAAGCCAGAAAAATCGAAATCTCTAGCTGTAGTAAACGATTACAAAATGTTTGTATGAGACAGTCAATAATATAAATGATTTGAAAAAGTCTTAAATCAATCTTTGTTCTTCAATTACAGTCATTGAAGGATCTGGAAATTTGGCTGAATAAAAGTTAAAGCCATGATTTATGTATAATTAGCTTTCTGTTCAAGATTGCTGTACACTACCATGTGCAACAGCTCTGTGTGCTTTATAACATAGACAACTGGCATCTTTCAACTCTGGTTTCTCCCTCTAGTGATTTTCCATTTTCCTGTTCTGTGAGTGTGGTCCATACAGACAGAAGCAGTGACAAAACTAGGAATCACTGGGCCCCACAGCAAGAGTATGATGGGGATCCCTGCTTTGTCTACAGTTTCTGGGAAGAGGCTGTATCTGTTATAGGGAAAGTAAGAAGATGCCCCCCTGGAGCTGCTCCCCTTGAAGAAGTACTATGTGGCTAATGTACCAATAACATTAGGTGCTGGCAAGATACTACAATATCGGCTATTGAACACTAAAGCTGGCCATACACAGCCAGATGTTCTTCCAATCAGATTTCAGAGGGAGTGCAACAAATGGAAATCTAATTGGAAGAACCGCTCAAAGCTGCCTACCCTGAGGCTACAATCTCAAGGGACTAAAGATGGCGTCGCTGGCCTGATCTTTGCTTTTCTGATTAACCATTCGACATTGACAAGCATTTGATCGGAAAAACTGAAAATCAATTTGATCAGATCGTTTGAAAAGTTGATCCCGTGAATGGGGGCTTTAATCCAAAAGATGCTACACTTACCTGTTTAAAGCAATGTTTCATTGTGTACAGTTTAATGCATTTATAAATAGAGATGTAATGTGGGTTCGAGCAGAACCCAGTTTCGAATCTAATCTGAGGGTTTCGAAGTCTCGACTAAACTTTCAGAACTCCCGAATTTCACGGAACCCGAATTTTTATTGAAAAACGAAAGTAGACGATTTTCAAAAATCGAAAAATGAAAGTGGACGATTTTCAAAAATAGAAAATCGAAAGTGGACGATTTTTCGAAAATCGAAAATTCAAAAACGGAACGAAACTCAGTTTTGAACATCTCTATTTATAAAAAGGAATCTGCAGTATGTACAGCTACTTGGGGTTGCTTTATTGTATTGTTATTAAAATTCTTTATTGTACAAGCAATATACCAAGAAATATGAAGGGAATATTAGGAATATTAACACATGCAAATATCCGATGTATTCAGTTAGATTAACAGGACTTAAAATTTAGTTCTTAAAGACATTTCACTAGTCATCCGAAGAAACAACTTCAAGAACTAAACTTTAAGTCCAGTTGATCTAACTGAATACATTGGATATACCATGACCTGTCTTCAAGTGTTCTATAATACTACCCAACCCCCAGAGTGTTGTTATTTTCTTAAGTTTCCCTCTCTGTTGCCTGGAGATACATCAAATTTAGAAGACAGATGTGATTGCATGTCTCTACCCTACTTGGACTGTCAAAAACTCAAATCCCTGTGACGTGACCCCTCTTCCCGCTTAGTCCCTCCATCCTCCCTGCTCTGTAACAACACATAGAGATAAGACAATTAAGTGGGGGAAGAGGTAGCTTTTGATGGCAGAGATAAGGTTGCACTTGACCCCCCTTCTTGAAGCTTTCACGTTTGATGATGGGGTCACAAAGAGAGAGATCGTTATTGCAGCAGGAAACAGGAGAGATCCATCTCCAGGACAGTGGGCTTTATATTGGCCACTGTACGTGGGTGTGTTTTTTAGGATGTTGAACTTTAACTCTCTGCAACAGATAAGCGTGCTGGGCAGCCGGAGTGAAGTGAAGACATGGAGGAGGTAAAGAGGGGTGGGGGAAGGGTGGAGTGCTAAAGAGAGATCTGCCACCATGGAAAAACAGAGGTAAGAGAAAGGCAGCACAGAGTACATAAACTGACAGAGTGTTAGGATATTATGTAAAGCAGGCACAGAGTTACATAAATTTAACTTTGCAATGGGACAAAGTGTTTTTTTTCACTAAGATAGAATGGACGCTTCTAGTGATAATGATTAAAGGATGCGATTAACAAATGGTGTTATACTTTTAAAATCAAGCTATTTGTATAAATAAAAAAGCACAAACCGCGGAGTTCATATCCCTATGGATCCGCAGACGTCCTTGGCGCAAGAATTTCAACTGTCGAAACTGAAATTCTGTGCTGAAAGTTTTATCTCACTAAATTTAGATGGTTGAACCAAGAGTTACTCCGGAAATTTACCGTATATACTCGAGTATAAGCCGAGATTTGTAGGTTTAAAAATCAACCTTCAAAAACTTGCTCGGCTTCACTACACAGATCAAGAGAAAAACTTACCTTAAATCCAGGATGCAGCCGCGACGCCGCAGAAAGGAGACCGGCAGTCCCAGTTAGTTCTTCGATGGGTGCGCGATTGATGTCACGCGCACGCTGCGGGGATGACGTCATGCGCAGCCGGAGCAGTAGTTGCTGCATCAGAGCGAGGGGCCCGACAGTCTGGCGGACCAGAGTGAAGATACAGAAGAACTGGCCAGGTACGGTAATAACGTGGGGGGGGCTCCGCCTAGTGGTGGGAGGGACAGTATGCAATACAGAACGACTTACGTTTACATACCTTTCTACTATAGGTGTTGGAAACTACAACTCCCAGCACTAAAGCATTGCTGGGAGTTGTAGTTTCCAACATTCTACAGTGGAAAGGTATTAGGGTTACTATGGGATTACTGTACATTAAAGGGCAACTTTACCCGCGGCTATATCAGTCACATCATGGGTTTTGCAGATTTTGGAGGCAAAAAAAACTGGGGGTACCTCGCTTACTCACTCGAGTCGGCTTATACCGAGTATATGCTCGTGGGGGTGGGAGTGGTACCGTAATATGGGCCTGTCTACACGTGAAACTCCTCATCTAACCAAATCTTACTAAATCGATGATCTGAAGGGAATGTTAAACGTTTCTGTTGGAAAGATATGAAAACTTTCCAGTTGGTGTTTCTAGAGAAATTAAATTTCGCAGACTTCACAAGTCCTCTGACCAAAAATACCAACAGGAGATGTGCAAGTCCAAGGCCCCATATTTCATCTCACAACTTCCCTTTATCCCATCTTAACTGATCCCCATCATGCATAAGTCATTGCAACCCTCAAATATCTTGTTGCATGCGTTACTGCTTGTGTAAGTTCTTTTCGTGCATCCAGGGTACATGTATATCCACTGTATCAGTTAGATCAACTGGACTTAAGTCATTTACACCCTCAAATATCTTTTCATGCGGTATGCTTGTGAAGGTTCTCATTCATCATTCTGGACTGTTCTTCTTGCTGAAAAAATGAGACCCTGAGGCTCTAATACCAAAATACATTAACAGGGAGGAGTAAACATTAACCTACCTCTCCATGTGACCCTTGCAGTGAGCTGTCAAAAAGCACAGTGAAGCTTACTACTACTCCTCGCCCCTCCCCTAGCACTAAGGAGTCAACACATGCCCACTGGCTTAGAGAAGACGGAAATAAAAAGTCAAGCAGAGGGAGAAGTCAGGCTACTACATACAGAAGGGTTTGTTTTTTTTTGACTGTCATGAGGGCTAGGGTTAACTGGTAGCAGTATATGCCGTGATAAATGTTTTTATACGTAATAATTTGAGGGAGAATCAATCTGGCATATTGTCTATAGTTTCTCGAATCCAGTGAGTTACACAATCTTGGTTAAAAGTACATTTTGCACAAGGAATCCAAAGCATAACTCAAGCTTCCTAATTAACACCAGTTTTTTTTTTTTTTCCTATCTTAAATCATATGGTATGCCAATGCGTGTAGACTCGCACAATCTCGTTTCTAGGCCACAAGACATTTATTTAGCGCGCAGATATATAAATCCACCCGAGATACATTCCGTGTCCCCTGTACATTGCCCCCATGCATAGTAATGCCATTTCAAAGAAAATATAGTTTGTATTGCCTAGTTCTGGCTGCTGATTTAATGCAGGCTGTCACCGATCATTAAATGGTTGATTTCACCCTTATTTTGGCATGAAATTAGTACAAACGAAGATCTCATTATACCTATTTAATTCCAAGTTAAGGGAGTGGGGTTACACTAATACATTCATGGGACATGACTCAAAATTTGCTTCGCGTGAGGATGAGAATATAAATAAATGAAGATAGTAGGAAATGAGGGATGATTGAATTATTTAATTCCGCCATTCATTAAATATGCATCCAATTTTTGCCTTGTACCCCACATTAAATGGAGCTAGTGTGTCTATAAATTTGGTTTGTTTTTTTAAAAGTAAAGAATACAGTTAGGGGAAGTATCCAAAAAATTTAAAGTTGAAAAGGATTGGCCAGTTCTTTCAGTAATTCAAAACAGGTGCTGCCATTTTATATGTGCAAAAAAAACCACACTACATTTCAGCCTGAATTCCCTGGACATAAATACCTTGAGGATTACAGGATGTTACAGCTGAATCATTTAAAAGGGACTGGGGAAATGTAACAAAAGTTATTACTTTCAAAAAGGGTGCTAATTTGCCCAACCAATCAAGTGGTATGTGACCATTTGAAAGTCGAGATCTGATGGTTGGGGGCAAATTTTGAACCATTGTAACGTAAGAACTTTTATGACATTTTCATGGACATGTTTTATAGTGAAATTTCTTCTTCTCCTCTATTTCCCCTCAAAACGTTGTCCACCTACTTATATCTTCTGAGCGATTATGAGCTTGCTCAGAGGAGGCAGCTAGGTTAAATAGCATTCCACACATTTGGACGTGTGCAGCGTACTTGACAGTGGATAACAGAACTAACAGGAATTGTGCAGCATTCAGGTTAGTCTAGATATTTCAGCTTTCTAATATTGCAGCTTGGGGGGGTTAGGGCATGATTTACCTATCTAAATAATTTCACTGTAAGTGTACTTGTCCGTGAATGTCTGGTTCTTAATTAGCTCCAATACATAAAAACTACGGAACCATATGTTTGTCAGGAATAAACCGAAGTATATGGGCCCTATGTATGGTCTCCTGAATGAATTTACTGGGAAAAACCACTACTATAAGGTCGGGGAAGGCCCCCACGCTGTTGCTGCAACAACACACAACGAAAAAAGCCTGATGTCATCGAAATCAAGTGGTATGGGGCTTATAAGTAGTGGTGTACCTAGCCTAGCCTATTTTAAATCATATGCTAGAATCATTAAGCCTTATTATGCATAATAAATTCCTAATAGTGTGATTCCTTTTTCTCTTGCAGAAATAGGCCCAATTTAGCATAACGGATGTATAAATGGGGAACAAAAGTTACAATAGTATCCTAACACACTCGGTTTTGTCTCGGGAGTATTACCACCAATCTTGTTAACAGATTATGCTTCATTTGCTGATCCATAAAGATTGTTCATAATGTGAATGTAAGAACTTCAGGCGGACACAGATTAACATTTATTTATTATGAACAGTAAACATAAATTGTTGTACAGAGAGGTTATAAAAAATGAATGATAAAATGAAGCAGGTGTGAGGGTTAACCTACATCTGAAAAGTCTTTTACTATTGTTAAAATTTTTAATAGTGTTTTCAAAGAAATCCATTCAGGAGATCAAAAACAATAGTCCCCAAACACTGGTCTATTCCTGATGAAAAACATATGGTTACAGTAGGTTTTATGCATTGGAGCTAATTTAAAGAACATAGACATCAAGCGGAAGGACATGAAAAGTCGTCTTATAGGTAAAATCATGCCCACAACCCCCAAGAGCAATAGTTAGAAAGCTGAAATATATAAGGCTGGGTACCCACTAAGGAAAATTTTGTCCGAAGGGAAAAATGATCCGTCGGGTCCACGGCAAAGCGTCCGTTAGCCGCACAACGATTGGAACTTACCGACATGTCTTAATTAGGTTGGTCGCGGGCTGCCTTCCCCACACCAGCAGATTTTTCGGACGAAAAAAAAAAAAAATTAAAAATTGTGGTGTGTACCTAGCCTAAGACTACCCGGAAAGCTGACACAATGTCCTGTTAAGCCCTGCTTAGCCACTTGTCAGCATGGAAGTACAAGATGGCTTACAGTCACTGATCTGAATGCTATTCCCCTAGCTGCCCCCACTGAGCAGGCGGCAAGGACACACTCAGCTCAGAAAGTTATCTTAAGAGTAGGTGGAGATCTGTTGAGGGGGGAATAGGGAGAAGAAGAACATTTCACTAAAAAACATGTCAGCTTTTAAATTATTGCAGCTGTTAATCCAATCATTAAGAGTGTGATTTTGGCCAGGGAACTAAGGCTAAATGTAGTGTGTGTTGTTTTTTTTTTGCACAAATAAAATGACAGCACCCCTGTTTGAATTACTGAAGATGAACAGCCATTCACGTATTAATTTTGGATAATCCTAAAGTATTTCTTTATTTTTAAACAAAAACAAATTAGAGAACATAGCTTCTTTTCATATCATTAAGTTAACGCGGGTACAAGAAGCGTCCCAAGCCCATGTATACTCACCTGCAAACTTTCCAAGGACCCGGCAGTCAGTGAGTAACCCAGGTGAGGACCTTAAAGCCTGGTCCTCACCGCGGTGTCGTCTTCTATGATTTGGAATACTACTCAAACTTTGCTTTGTGACTCGGACTCAACTTCCCCTTTGCGATCCTGGCCCAATGGGAGTCACTCTTCACAAAGTGTGCCTTCTTTTTATTTCAAGGATAAATTAAAGGGATTTTATATGAACTATAGAGTGTGCAGAGGGATTGGTGGACAAAAAAGGCATTGTTTATAAGAGGAGAGGCATACCTTTCATCATTCAATCAAGGTTTTAAAGAGAACTGTGGTCCACATGACTTTAGGTAAATTGATAGGAATTGCTTCTCTGAGGTTTTGCAATTTATTTCCATTGTTATTTACTAGTTTTGAAGTATTTCATTTGTGGGTAGATATGGCAGCAGCATCACCAGGTCCCCTGCACTCCTGCTCCTGCTCTAAAACGCTGTTTGTCAATCTGCCCTGTTGTCTTCGTCCCTTGGCCAGCACCCCTTGGTCATCCACTCATGGACCCATGGTCCCTCCAGTTGCAGGCCCCCCTTGGCCATTCCCTTACAGGCCAAGGTGACCTCGGACCACTCACGGGTGCTGTGGCACCGTCACGCGCGGTGTGACGTGCACCACCCACGCGTGGGTGCTAAAGCCTGACCATACGCTATGCAAGCCCCATCCACGCATGGGTGCCTAAGCCCCACCATCACAGGTGAGTGGGCCAATTGACCACCCCCCCCTAACCCCCCCCTGAAACGCTGTCGGAAACTGTTTTCACATAGTGAGAGAGAAGGGGGTAGATTCCCTTACCTTCCTCGGCAGATTGCAAGGTCCTTTCACAAAGAAGAGAGGAGGAGGGGATCTTCCTGTCTGAGGCTGTGCTCGCGGCAGCACTGTGCAGGAAAAAGCTTAGGTGTCACAGTCCGCCTCCCACCCTAAACTTTCTGGTAAGTAATTTCTTTATAGCTTGGGGGCTGGTGGAAGCAGGTAGAGAGGTGGTTGATGGCTCGTTTAAGGTAGGAAAACTGGCACTCAACGGTTTGGAGACCACGTTCCTTTAATATTACAGTGATTTATTAGGTTGTATAACTTTTTCATCTTTAAAGTGGCCACTTAGAAAAATGTAGCACGGAGCAATTAATACAATACCTAAAACACAACAAATATTAAACTAAGAAAAAAATACACATAGACGAATCTAGAGTGTTTAAAATGAAAATCAAAGGCAAAGCGGGACTTTCTGCTGGAGAGATGACATCTAAATGAATGTTATCATAATAAACAGAGGAGATCATTGAAAAGAGTGAACTAGCAAGGACACGATACAAAATTTGGCCTAACCGAAATTGAGGCGGCTTTTTGCCGCCCGATGACCACACGACGTCGAAAAGGGGACGGAAAATCACAAACGACGTGCATCTCTATCTCCTGGTCGAGCTGGTCAAACGCCTTAAACGGTCGGTCGAGGAAGCGGATTGTATAGTGGGTACAAGCTTAAAATGTGCATGAGGAATGCATCTGAAGTGCCTTATAATATTGTATTGGCTTGCATTTAGGTGATTGTCCCTTTTCCCACCATTACGAAAGTACTGACAGATTTACCCATAATGTTTACTTAATTGATGTATTAAATTTTTCAAACAAAGATTTAAAAGGGAAACCATATTAAAAAAAGATGACTTGCCTCCATCTTAATCTAAAATGAATACAGTAACTAGCATTACTCTGATCTGTGTGCTGCTGCATTGACTTCAATCAGCACACTTTGTTTAGGAGCAGTATCCCCTCCCTCTTTAACCAAACTCCCCTCCATCCGACCCGTCTTTTCCCCCACCAAACCAACTGTCAGGCTGACACGCATAAAGCATTCCAACGTCAAAAACTCTGTCACCATTCCAGTACAGTAAAACTATAACAGAAGATAGTTTTGAGAGCAAGGAAAATTGATGACAGTGAAATATAAGAAGTTTTTAGATTGGATATCTAAGAATAGGGGGCAGATAACAGTGGGTATTACAGTGGCGTACATAAAAAAATGATACAGTGGGTGGTTGGGAAGAATATAGTTTCCAGTCTGGCAATTTAAAATAACTATTTTTCGGTTATAGATGCTTCTTTAAGTGTATTTTTAATTAAAAGCAAAGCATCTTTATTGTGCAGATGTTTTTATTATTTAATTTCCAATCGTCAACCAGAAGAACGATTGAAGCTCCACCTTGCACTTGCAAAATTTCCGTTCTGGCACAATCTTACTTTTGTTCCTCAATATATAGCAGAATAGTTATATTATCGATTGACATGATGGTGGCTTTAGATTCCCATGAAGTCCTGCTATTCTTGCCTTAATAGTATATAATATATAGTAATATAAAAATTCAATATCTGGGAGAGCACAGCCAAAAGAGACCTATGAGGTTCACTGGTGCTTCGAATGAGAAACCTAAACCTTAGGACGAGGTGGATTCCCAAAGAACTCCTGAAAGATACCATATACGCAGCACCATCGTTACACAGTCAATCGTAAAAATTTTTTTCTATTTTTTTAATTTTGGTTTTTTGAAAAATTCCACCAACATATTTCTGCCATTAAGTGCTGCAATTACTTAATACTTGTTTAGTGACCGTGGAAGGGATGGCCTGTGGGGTATATGGGATCGTTTCGGAGATCTTAGGCTGGGCACACACGGGCAGATGTTTTGTTCCTATTGACCATTCAATTACTAGAAGGGTCGGACAGGAAGAATCTCTCTCTTCGATGCGGTGACGATCGGGCAGGCAGGAGAAGCACAATGGCTGTGAGTTAAAACATGATCATCCGATACAGGGCGTTCCAACTGCGGTCACTGTACATTCGTTGTATGGAATAAAAAACTACTTGTGTGTACAGCCACTTAGGAGCTTCTACTTGGTTTTTTAATACTGTTCTTAACTCTCTAATTACTCAGGACACCCACCCAAACCCTGATATATCATTGTACTTCCTTTGTCCTCCAGTCCCGAACCTTGTATTCTTCTACCCTCCTGAGCAAAAGTTACTACAGGGGTTTTCTTAGAAGATCAAATTTCTCGTAAGACGAGGTACACACTGTCCATTTATTTCAGGCTGACCGGACAGATATTCAAGGCACGAACATGATTTTTTGGGGACAGCCACATCAACATTTGCTGTTGTTGTCATACTGGAAAAACCCGGAGATAGTGTGATCCCTCTATGGCTACTTTGACAGAACCGACGTGCTTTAGTCCGGAGACCAATTGCTAGAGGTGAAACAGAAACGAATAACATCTCTCATGATGGACCCAGCCTAAGACGTCATGCTGTGATTGATGATTTCTGTATAATGATGATGCACACCGAACCAGGATGGACAGACCGGTAATGGAGGATGAATACAAGAGGAATACAAGGGGTTTGGGGGACCAGAAATAATTATAGATTTTAATGTGGAGATGTACATTTCCTTAGATTAGCATTTTACAACCTATAAAACAGTTTGTTAATTAAGTTTATTTAGAAGCAAATGTATCTGTGGATTCAGTTAGAGCAATTGGACCATCCGACGGGTTCTCAGTTCAAAAGGACTTGTACAAGAATATGTGGCCAATTATGTACCTGAAAAATCCAAATTAGCATCTCACAGCCAGGTGTTAGGGAACCTTCGGAATGCAAGGGTGATTGCCAACAGATTCTCTGTACAAAGTCATTTAAATTGAGAAAGCCACGTTTGAGGCTCAGTGAAAGTCTCAAGAACCTAACAGTCCAGTGATGTAACTGAATAAAAAAGATATAACATGACCTGGATGAATGAGAAACCTTAAAGTATAAACCATGCAAGGAATCGTGCTGGAGAATTCACTTACTTTAAGATATTTTGTTTATCATCAAACTGTCAGTATTCATAAAAGCATGGGCCATATTTATTAAAGGTGCGTTAACTTTCGCGGCCGTTTTCGCGGCATTAACGCATAAAATGCATTAACGCGATTCATAAAGGCCCGAAACGGCCGCGAAAAGTTAACGAAAGAGAAGCGGTAACTTTCGCTGGCCGATTACTTTACCTGTTAACGCCGCTCTATTTTAAAGCGGCGGTTTGGTACTGGTTTCGCTCGGCTAAGTATCGTCTGTTACTTCGCCAACCTTGAAGGAGGCGAAGTTAGCCGATAGCTAAACCTCCGCGGCGGGGGATGGGCAGGAAAACCAGCGGCGGGTGGTCGCACCGAACCGGGAGGGAGGACACGCCCACCCGCCCACACCCCCGCCAGGCTGGCAGCGGCGACCACCCGCGCCGCCTCCACGTCCCAGCAGCCCCATCCACCCGTTTCCACGTGCAGGGCAATCTCGGAACGGAGGCTAGAAGGGCTGCCGGGAAGGGGCCGCAGCATGTGGTCGCGACCACCCGCGCGCACCCCCTCCCGGCAACACCTCCAAGCCCCCGCCCCGGACCTCCCGTGGAGGGACCGGGAGGAAGCCGGCTGGGGTGGGTGGAGGCTCCCTCCCGCGGGGCCTGAGAAGGGCCTTTTGGGGCTTAGGGGGTCCCGCAGCTCGAACCGGGACCCCCCCTCACCGGCCATTATCAGGGCCCTTGCGGCCGGGACTTACAAGTGCCCTTGGCTCTGACAAGGCCTTTGGGGGCCTAAGGGCTCCGCAGACTCGAACCGGGACCCCCCTCACGCCCTTATAAGGGCCCTTGCGGCACTGACAAGTGCCCTTGCGGATCGTATAAGAGCCTTGGGGCTTAGGGTCCGCAGCTCGAAACAGGGACCCCCTCCCCCGGACTATAAGGGCCCTTGCGGCACTGACAAGTGCCTGGCGGCACTAATAAGTGCCGTTGGCGGGGGGCCGCAGCTCACGAACCGGGACCCCAGTGCGGCTCATTAAAAAGAGGCCCTTGAGGCGACGTTTGGGCTGGCGACACCAACCCCACAGGGTCGCCGAGGCCCGGCGATCACTGCGCCGCCCAGTGAGACCCGAGTCACCGCCGGCCTCAGACGGAGACGATGTGCCAGCCGCTTCTTTTTCTTTCTTCAGCCATCTTACTGCGATGGCATCGAGTTCCGAGGCGGAAAGACTCCTCTTTAATAGGTTGCAGAACGAAATCCTAATCGTTTCTGATTGGTCATTTTTAATACTTGCTTTACATTTAACCAATCAGATTTCTGGAAGTTGAAATTGATTGGTTAATGTTAAAGCAAGTATTAACAATGGACCAATCAGAAAAGGGATCAAGAAGCCGGCAACTCGGCCGCGTTGGGTCGCGGGGCCCGCCGGGGGTACCCCTGGCGGCGCAGGGGTACCTCTTGGGGGTCGGAGGCCTCGGCGGGAGTCGGTGTCGCCGGGACGGGAAGAAAGAAGACGTCGCACCAAGGGCTCTTTAAGAGCCGCACTGGGTCCCGGTTCAGCCGCGGGGACCCCGCCAAAGGCAATTGTATCATGGGCCGCAAGGGCCGTGTAAGGGCCGGGGAGGGGGTCCCGGTGCGAGATGGCGGGACCCCTAGCCCCAAAAAAGGGGCCCCTTTCAGGGCCCCACTGGAGGGCGCCTCCACCCCCCAGCGGCTCCCCTAAGTACCCTCCCCCAACCCCCCACGGGAAACGCGACGGGGCGGGGGGCTTGGAGGGGTTGCCCGGGGAGGGGTGCGGAGGCGGGTGGTCGCCGACCACCCTGCTGCGGCCCCTTCCCGGCAGCCCCTCCTAGCCTCCAGTTCCGAGATGCCGTGAACGGGGAACGGGTTTGGGAGGGCTGCTGGGAGCGCGGCGGCGACGGGTGGTCGCCGCTGCCGGCGCGGGGGGTGTGGGCCGGGGTAGGGGTAGGAGCAAGCGTCGGGGGACCGGGATTTTAAGTCCTTCCGGTGGCGATACTCGACAGTATCGCCGCGGACGGGGCTTACAATTACCGCAGCCATGCGGCCGCGATAGGAGATCGCAGGGGCATAGCGTCGCCGTTATAAATAGGCGGATAGCGTATTTAGCGGCCGCGATGTGCGGCGGGTAATTTTTTTGCGAACATCGTTCCTTACTTCCTATGCCTAGATGGATGCACGCCTACCTGGATATGTATTCTGTAACACTCCATTCTTGGTTGTTATGTCGTTCGCCCCCTTACTCCACCTTTCTCTCTTCACCTGCTCCTCCCTGCCATTCTACCAACTTCCCTGTTTCTATCCTTGATTTTCCCAGTAGCCCCCTTTGCCCCTTTGCCTCCTCTGCCAAGGCTCTCTCATATCTCTACACGCCGTCGCGCCCCTTTGTTGTCGGCCCGTGCTCGTCCCCCCCCTTTTTCCCTTCGTGCCTCATGGCCTTTGGTATTGGCCCTGCCACCCGTCCTATAGCGTCTTGCCAACGCCCTGTATCTTGAAATTCACAGTCTGTTTTTTGGATTTTAGTTGTATGTTACTTCCCAGTTTGACGCCGGCCTTTTGGTCTGTTGCATTCTTACATCACGACCCCTTCAGCTTCCCCATCATTTTGTATTTTGCTTTTTTCGACTCTTGCCACGTGCCCTTTGCAAGCATTTAATTAAACGTAGGTATTCTAGAATAATTTAATATATAACTTGTAACACACGCAGAGCACTTGCGCGCTTTTCAATCACAATCCAATACGTTTCTTTGCATCAACGACCGAGCAACGTTCGGGCGCCACATGCTCCTTCCAGGGTCATGCAAAAAATTAATCACCTTATTAATTTGTCTATGATTTTAAACCACTTAGATAGGACATGACCACCAGAACAGTAACATGACACCATCCCCACATATACCTGTCCCATGCTTCTTCTATCCATACATATACACCTCACTGCTAACCAAAACCATCAGCTAATTGTGACTGATGCATCCAGGTAGCCTTTCACGAACCAGCCTCCCAACCCAACATCTCCCAGTGATTGCGCCCCCCTTGCGGGAGCGGCTTACCTCGCTGATGTCGGGCATGCCACTTGACGTTTCTTCCAGGATCAAATTCATCTGCGTTTTAGATTCGTCAAGTACTGCACCTCGCACCTGAACATTGTCGCATTCTTTATTACAAACTCTTTAACATATTGACAAAGTTTCTATAGCAGGGATAAGTGGTAGGGGGAACAAAAATTTGCTTTTGGTAAAAGTCCTAGATCTTTCAGCGGACTTCAGTCCATCCTCACATTAGTTGTTGTTTAGGCCCACCGTTTATGACGACAAGATAAGTTTCTGGGGCCCACTTTCCACAACAGTAATGCGTCTGACCACAAATTAGCATATAGGTCCACACGCCATATTGGAACGCGGTCCAATTTAGTGTTCGGACCAAAAACCAAAACACTCTGTTTAGTAGTTGATGCTCAACCTCCAGTAGTGAACCTTGCAAATAGGTTGTAATCACTTCATTCTCCCTTGTCTTGTTAGCGCTTTTGTTGCAGCTCTTGATCCAGTTGGGATCCCTCTGTGGCCAATTTTGGCCGCCCCCTCTCCCCCGGCACTCACCGGTTTCTAAAAATGAAGAACCGATTGTGACACCTCTGGTTGCCAGTGTTTACCGGATTGGACCTTTTTTCTTAACCATATATATCATCCTCTTCTGCACTTTAGAGCATGTCCGAAACTTCGCAAAAACTCGGTCCGCTTCTTGAGGATTCCCGCGAATTTTCAAACATACTTAGAATTCGAAACTCCGCGAGCCGGCCCATACTCAAACTGCAACTCCTCGAAAATCCTGGTGACAATCCGCAAATCCGGTCATCCGAAAAATTTAGAAAAACGTGTCGTCGGAAAAGTTCGAGCGGAAGGGAAGCCTGGGAGAAGGAAGGAGAAACTTTTCACCCCGCCCACGGCGGGTGGGAAAATCGGCAAATCCACCAGCGGGTTGGGTTTGGAAATCCGCGGAACTGGGCCATTTCACAAGGCTGCATTTGAGCAGTACAAGGTATGCCTGAGGGAATTTGGTCAGATTTCCATTGATAAAACTACAGGCTACATTTCAAATAATAAACAGCCAAGAATAACAATCCTCAAGCACTGTTTCTTTATTGCATAGCAATAATGTGGCTCCAACAATAACGGCACATGGATTACTTACCTATTGTAACATTCTACTACTTTGTGAAAATTGATTTTAAATGAGGCATGACTACTGCGTCAGAGGTGAAGTCCTCCTGCATCGATGTGTGAAAGTTAATATTACAGGTTTTTGCACCTATAAAAGGTTGTTGTCCCCTGGTCGGCATAACATTCATGGCCTCTATCCGGTGCTTACAACACTGTGGTTTTCTGGGCGGAGGCTATATTGCTCTATAGGAAACACATAATGGGGACCCCCTTTGGGTCCCGGACCCCTGTGGTTGTCCCTCTGTGCAAGTTGCCCCCTGGTGGCTTGTTGGGTGGCTTGGGAATGCATTTTATTGTTTCTTTGCAGCCTCTATTTTGTACCATAGATACACGAAGCCTAATTACAGGATACTCTAACGTTCAAATGGATTGTCATCCACGCGGGATGGCTTGAACATATGTACGAAAGAACTTTACCTAGCGATAGTTTTTTTTTAATTTCTCGGAAATGAAATATCATTCAATGGAACAGGCACAGCTATCCGTGTAACAGAAGAATGCTGCATTCAAGCCAACTATATTGTGAGCTTTATATCATTATATTGCCTAGGGCCCACAGATAACAAATTACCGTAAGCCTATACGAAACCAGTAATATCTTTTGGCTAAAGAAACAAAGGCCTCAAACACAATGTCTAAGCTGCATTATCTCCTTGGCTTCTGACATGGCCTGATAACATCAGGATTTTCGTGTGTTAAACATGATCCCTTCACAAACAATGCTAACACTCGTCTGGCTTCCGATATACCTTAATAGGAAAGAAACATGAAAGAAACACAATATTCTGAATATTTGAGGGAAATTCGTGGCTTCTCTGGTCAGTAGCTTTGAGAGGTTTAATTCTTGTTGACCAAGGAGTCAACTTGCGGGAGAGAGGGACTGCCAGACCAGGAAAAAATCGAAAACCTGTCAGCCTGTAGTAAAACGCATGACAAAATGTTATGGTATGGATCGTCAATAATATAAATGATTGATAAAAGTTTATCAATCACATTTTGCTTCTGCTCAATTACAGTTACTTGAAGGATCTGGAAAATTTGGCGAAGATTATAAAAGGTAAAGCACTCAATGATTAATTGGACTAAGACGGCTTCGGTTCAAGATTGGCATGTACACTTCCCCAATGTCTGGACCAACAGTCTCTGTGTGCTTTATCAACATCAGGCAAACATGGATACTTTCAACTACTGGTCTTTACTCCACGCTAGTGTGATTTCCTGTTTTTGTCCCCGAGTGTGGTCCATACCGACCGAAGCAAGTGACAAAATAGGAATCATGGGGACCCACATGCCTAAGAGTATGAGTGGGGGATCCCTGCTCTGTCACAGTTCCTGGGAAAGAGGACCCCTGTTTTGTTATAGGGGAAAGTAAGAAGCCGAATGCCCCCTCGGAGGCGCTCCCTGAAGAGAGTACTATGTGTAAGTACCAATAAGCAATACTAGGTGCTGGCAATTGACTTACATATATCGGCTTATTGACAAAAGTGGCCATACACAGCCATGATTGTAGTTCCACATATTTCAGATTTCAGAGGGAGTGCAACAAAGATAGAGACAAGTTTCTACATTGGTAAAGCAAACCGCTATCCAAGCGCTACCCTGAGGCTACACCTATCGTCAAGGGCTAAAGCTGGCGCCGGGCCTGATCTTTGCTTTTCTGGGACATAACCAGTTCGACATGGACAAGCATTTGATCGGAACCAAAACGTGAATAATCAATTTGATCAGCTCCGTTTGATGAAAAGGTTGCATCCCTTTAGACACTGTGGGCTTTTAATCCAAAAGATCGCTTACACCCATGGTTTACCGTTACTGTATAGCAAAGGTTTCATTGTGTACAGTTGATTATGAATTCTATATAATGAGAGAGATTGGAATTTGTGGGTGCGAGAGCAGAACCCAGTTTTCTGAATCTTAATCTGAGGGTTTCGAAAACGTTTCGACTCCTAAACTTTCAGAACTCCCCGTAATTCCAGGAACCGTAATTTTTTGAAATGAAAGTAGACAGTTTCAAAACATCGAAAAAACGAAAGTAAGCACGATTTCAAAATTAGAACATCGAAATGTGCGACGATTTTTAGAAATCCACGAAAATTCAAAACAGGAACGAAAAACTCAGCTTTTGACAATTCTATTTATATAAAAGGAATCTGCAGTATCGTACAGCTATGGGGTTCGAGCTATTGACTAGTGTTATAAATCTTCTATTGTACAAGCAATTCCCCCCCTATACCAAGAAGATATGAGGGAACTATTAGGAATATGAGTAACCACATGCAAATCATCCAGATGATTCAGTTCGTAACAGACTTAAAATGGTCAGTTCTTAAGACATTCGACTGTTCTCTCAAGAAGAAACAACACTTCAAGAACTATAAACTTAAGTCCCCAGCTTGATCCTAACTGATAGACATTGGATCTCTACTGACCATGACCTGTTTAAAGGGATCATATCCTTGACTGTTGTTCCAGAGATTCATCTTATTAGTAGTCGTCAGCCTGGATTATGCGACAAAGCTCATGCAGAACAAATTAGTTTGGTTGTAGTTGATTAGAAGTGAGTAAGAAGTGTAGATTTTCAGGCACACAGCTGGTGGATGTTGGTTAATAATCGTTTCGTTGTATTTTGCAAAAATGCTTGCATACATGTGCCACATAGGCGGACTATGTACTAAACTGAGGATCGTCTGGCTCTGAATGAACAACATCTTGTCAGGATAGTTGGAACCGTGTTATTGGATCACGCAAACAGAGTAGTGGTGGTAATGCGAGCTACATCTATTGTGGGCTTAAATAAAGTTCTAAGCGGATTTCTCAGGATTCTGTCACGGGGCGCTTCTGTTAAATTAGTTTCATAATTCTGTTAGAAGGGGGGACTATTGAGGCAACGAGTCTCTGTGTAGTGCTGCATGACATAAATCTATGCAGAGCTTGGACATAACTTCCATGAGGTGCAAGTGACTGCAAGAAGCAGACCTGATAGATTATCAAAAAATGGGCAGCAGAATGGCAGATGAGATTCAAGTTGATCAAATGTAAGGTGATGCATTTGGGATTAATAATCCCTGTGCCACACCTACACCCAAACAAATCGAGATTAAGTGCATCTGAAAATGGAAAAAAGATTTGGGGGTTTTGGTGAGATAACAGATTAGCTGTAGCACAAACAATGCACGGGAGCAAACAGCTAGAGCTAGCCAAGATATTGTATTGTATAAGAGGGGAAGGAAGAGAGAAAAATATATTATTCTCCCTCTTTACAAGGCACTGGAAGGCCACATGGGATATGGGTGCAGTTTGGATCCATAGTACAAAGGGAATGTGGAAAGAGGCAGTTCAGAAAGGGACAACTAAATTAATAAGGGGAATGGAGGGGCTTGAATATGCAGGACGATAGACAAGTTGGGCTGTTTACATTGGAGAAGCGGCGGTTGCGTGGGGACATGATACCTTATACAAATATTAATGGCCCATACAGTGAACTCTCTGGTGCATTGTTCACTAATAGGTCATATCAGAGGACTGTGGACATCCTTAAAGGTTGAGAAAAAGAAGTTTCATCTTCAAGTTAGGAGAGGTTTTTACAGTGAGACGGTGAAAACTGTGGAACTGTCTTTCAGCAGAGGTGGTAATGGCAAAGTTATTGAATAACTTAAAACCAAAGGCTGGATAAGTGTCTAACAACTAAAAAAATATGAGAATTACTGGTATTAATGCATATAGATCTGGTTGATCCAGGGTACTTTCCGATTGCCGTTGGAAGTCAGGAAGGAATTTTTCCACCCTTTTTTAGCTGGGTTTTTTGCCTTCTCTGGCTTCAACTGTTAGGTAGGGTTAAAAAAAATAAAAAGGGGGGGGGGGGAATAGGTTGGACTTGATGGACGAATGTTTTATTCAACCTATACTATGTTACTATGTTACTATGTTACTATGACCGGGATGAAGAGAACCTTCACAGCATAACGAATGCAAAAGATATTGAGGTATAAATTACTTATTGCATGCCGGGGATCAGTTAAGATGGATAAAGGGAAGTTGTGGAGAAATAGTGCGTGCTGCATCTCCCTGTTGGTATTTTCTGGTCAGAGGCTTGTGAGTGTGCTTGAAATTTAATTCTCTAGAAACCACAACTGGACAAAGTTTTCATAGCCTTTTCCCAACAGAAACGTTTAAAATTCCCTTTCAGCACTATTTAGTAGATTTGGTTAAGATTGAGTTTCACTGTAGAATAGGCCCAGTTACTTGTTAAATGTTCCGAGAGTAAACTCTTGGGTCAAACCATAAATTTAGTGAGATAAACTTCAGCACAGAATTTCAGTTTCGACAGTTGAAATTCTGCGCCAGGGACTGTTCTGCGGATCCATAGGGATATGAACTCCTTCGGGTTTGTGCTTTTTTATTTACTACAAATAAGCTTGATTTTAAAAGTATAACACCATTATTGTAATCGCATCCTTTTAATCATTATCACATAGAAGCGTCCATTCTATCTATAGTGAAAAAACAACTTTGTCCATGCAAAGTTAAAATTTATGTACTCTGTGCGTGCCGTTATCCTACTGTCAGTTTATGTACTGGCTGCTATCTACCTTGTCAGTTTATGTACTCTGTGCTGCCCTTCTCTTCCCCTGTTTTTCCATGGTGGCAGATCTCTTTAGCACTACCCTTTCCCCCACCCCTCGCTTACCCTCCTCCATGTCTTCACTGGGCTGCAGAAAAGCTTATCATGTGCAGCAGGAGTTAAAAGTCAACATCCTAAAAAAACACACCCACGTACAGTGGCCAATACGCCAGCTGTCTGGAGAAATGGATCTCTCCGTGTTCTGCTGCAATACGAGTGTCAGGAACTTACCTTGCCGACGAGCCGGGATCTCCTCCTCCGGCGGTCACGAGCGGGAGCGCGCCGATGACGCGTAAGTACCCCTTCGCGCGCCCGCGGTCCTCTAGTACCCGAGGACGTGGGGGGGGAGCAGGTTTTACACCTGCGGCGGCCATCTTCTTCGGGGCACGGCCAGCAGGGATGAGTCACAGGGCATTAGGGCTCCTCTGGCAGTTGGCCTCTGTGCCAGTTCAGAGTTGTTTGCTACTGAAAACTCCTAGCTCCTGGTTAGCGTTGGGTGATTGGTCATCCAGTTGTTCCCTGTCTCTGTGTCCAGTCTGCCTGACATCCTACCACTGCTCCACTTCCTGTTACCTCCGGTCAGCATACATAACACCATGCTCTACCTCCGGTCCTGCATCTCCATTTCGCTCCTACCTGCCTGTTACCTCCGGTCAGCATAAACTTACCACTGCTTCCTACCTCCGGTCTGCTCTCCACTTCAGCTCCTACCTCCTGTTACCTCTGGTCGCAAAACTACCACTGCTCCTACTCGGTCTGCAATCTCCACTTAGCTCCTACTCCTGTACCCTCTGGTCAGCATAAACAACCACAGCTCTACACGGTCTTGCATCTCCACTTCAGCTCTACCTCCGTTACCTCTGGTCAGATAACACCACAGCTCCTAACTCCGGTACGTATCTCTAAACTCGCCAGCACCTCCCTCCAGTTACCTCCGGTCAGTACTCAACCCACAGCTCCTAGGCTCTGGTCCGGTATCTCTAACTCCACCTCCTACTCCAGTTACCTCCGTCTGCCTATCTACCACAGCTCCTACTACGGATCCGTATCTTCTACTCCAGCTCCTACCTCCAGTTAATCTCGGTCTGCATAATCTACCACAGCTCCTACTCGGTCCGTATCTCCACTCCAGCTTACCACCTCCAGTTACCCCTGGTCTGCATAACTCCCTCTGCCTATCTCCGATCTGCCTACCTATACTAGTTTTTCACCTCCAGTTTACCTCCGGCCTGCATACCTACCACGCTTCTACCCTCCAGCCCGCATCTCTCCACATTGTGGGATTGGTCTTTGTGATTCCTCATTCTGAGATCGCGGACCTGGTGCCTGCCTGCCGCAAAACATCCTCACCATTAGAGGTCTGGTGAAGACCAGCAGGGGACTTAGGACTCCGCGTGCCAGAGGGGTCCATAGAGGCTTATCATGAAGAACTCATAACATCTCTCCGTGTTCTGCTGCAATACGATCTCTCTCTTTGTGACCCATCATCAAACAGTGAAAGCTATCAAGAAGGGGGGTCAAGTGCAACCTTATCTCTGCCATCAAAGCTACCTCTCTCCCCCACTAATGCTCTTATCTCTATGTTTGTTACAGAGCAGGGAGGAGGGAGGGACTTAAGCAGGGAAGAGGGTCACGTCACAGGGATTTGATTGACAGTCCAAGTAGGAGTAGACGAATGCAATCACATCTTCTTCTAATTTATGTATCTCAGGACAGAGGGGGAAACTTAAGAAAATAACAACACTCTGGGGGTTGGGGTAATTATAGAACACGTGGAAAGAAGAAAAAAAAGTTAATTTTCCCACTATAGATGCCCTTTAACAATGCACTACATCTAATCAGCCAAGCGTGAAAGGTGTCATCAACTTCTATTGCATATGCAAGCGCACCAAAACATAGCCTAGGGTGAACAAAGCCTTAGGTTCCCATAATTTTTGCCATTCTAGTAGACTCACTGTATGGCCTCCTCCCTCTACATGACCTAGTTGAATAAATGTCTGTACACACATTTCAGTGTGGCTCAGTCTTTCAGGCGACTATTGCTTAGTGTATGGGCACTCAGTTGGGCTGTTGGACCAACTAGGCATGACTAAGTGCCCATTCACTAAGCAATAGTCAGACAAAATCCCTGTTCGGAGCACACTAAAGCCTTGTACACACACGTGCGATCGCGGGTCCCGACCCACGACACACAATGTGGCCGACTGTTCGTTTCGGCTGATAATCTGCCTGTATATAGGCCCTTTATTGGGCAAAATGGTCGGTCATTCGGAGATCCACCCGGTCGGTCGACTGAACGGCCGTTTTGGCCAATAAAGTGCCCATACACAGGCCAATTAATGGCCGAAGCGAACGTTCGGACACGTCGTGCGTCTCAGGTCGGGACCCACGATCACACACGTGTACGAACCTTTAGTGTGTGTCACGGGTCAGGCCCATGGATGCACGTGTGTACGAAGCTTTAGACAGACGACAGTAGAAGTAGAGAATGATGACATTTGTCATGCATCTTTGACCCACTAATTGATAATTAATTTAGCTAAAGAGTTGCAGAAACAGCCAATCGGTGAAGACAATCGGTCAACAGACTCATTTCAAAGGGAGCATATTGGGAAGAAAAGCACACAATCAAGGTCTATCCCATTTGTCCTGGCAAAATAATGGGTGATCAAAGAAAGTAGTGTGTCCTATTGAGGATTCTCAATAAAGAAGCAGAATTACTTACAAAACCAAGCATCAAATGCAAATGGAAGAAAACAAATGAAGTTTCTTGTTCCCACTCATCATTCCAAAGATTTGTGCATAGATCTCCCTCCACACACATGGATGGGAATTTGTGGGTGTCCTCTCTCAATGACATGGGTGCCAAACCTATAAAATTTCAAGGAAAGATTGCAAATATGATCCGAAAAAATTTGGCCATCTTCAATCTAGCCATGAGTCAATTTTTATTTTCAATCAATTAGAAAATTCAATTCTTTAAAGCATTTTTGAATATTGATTCCTTTTTTTTTATTTGATCGAAGAAAAGTGGTCGATATTGAGGAAACAATCAATTGAATTTTGATTGGTCTTTGTCATGTTGGAACATTTCAGTTGACTGTACAGCTATCAGTCATTTCTATCAATTATAGTTTGACCTTCTTAAAAAGGATACATGCACACTTGTGGAAAATCAGTTACAAAGGACATTAGTAAAAAATGATATAAATAAAAGAATCACATTTATAAAGGAATCATGTTAGTAAATGATTAAAAATCCATTCCAGTGTGAGGTTCAATCAACAGTTGATCATTGTATCTAACAATTCAATCAAAATGTAAAATGATCTGACACAAATTGGCCCATGCATGGCTAGCTTTATACATGTTGTCAATAATAACTGAAGAGAAAGTAAACCTTTTTTATCGCAGTCTGTGAATATTCAATAGCTTTTTTGATTTTTCTATAGGAATTTTACATTTTTTTAATGGAATTTGCAATTTTAAAAACCAGCATTTCTGAACCGAAACTAGGTTTGTTTCAAAACTAAGATTCATCATTTATAATAACATAACACGTATGTTTGACAAAATGCATTTCTCATAGACCAATGTTAATTACTATTTATCACAGCAGTACAGAACATGTAACAAATATACTTTAATATACTTAAAGTGTCAAGCATACAGGTCTAGAATAACCAGTCAGTAAATGAATACCTTTAAATATTGATATAACATCCACTATTTTCCAATTCAAGAGTCGCATCTCTGGACAAAAAGCGAATCTGAGAAGATAAGAATTAGTGTTCTGGATAAAACTGAACTTACCTCTCTAAGGGCCCTATTTATAAAAGATCGTTATCGTAAAATAACGACCATTATTTACCGATAACGACCGTTATTTACCGAATAACGGCCAGTTAATAACGATAACGACCGGTATTTAATGATTTAGTAAAATTAACGCCATTATCGTTAAATACCGATCGTTATCGTTAATTACCGGTCGTTATCGGTAAATAACGGTCGTTATTTTATGATAACGATACCGATCTTTTATAAATAGGGCCCGAAGTCGGTAAATCGCGGCCGATCATGCGGTTCCCTATGGGACACAATAGTGCAACCGATGGTGCAATAGTGGCCGTGGCCGACAGACATATGTCCTGGCCAAGCGACCTCGCTCGTAATGAACACTCAGTTTCTTATGATGTTCCCTTTATGTTATGTTTAATATTCATGATCAGGGGTGTGTGTGCGGTCAATTAGAAAAGTTTAAAAGGTGGTAACCATTTGTGATGCACTAACCTGATGATGGCACTTGCGGTGCTAAAACATGTCAAGTGCTTTTTTGATGTGATTTAATAAAATATTTTTGTTTTATCTTTAAGTCCCGAGAGTGCTGCCATTTTTTTGCTTTTCCTATATATAGATAATATTATAATATAGAATATATATAATAATAATATTATTCACCGGGAGCACTCCGGGTTTAAACAATTTATTGGCTAATAAAGGGGGTAGGCAGGTAAACTACGACGTTAGCCCGTTTGTCCAAGGGCCGTCAGTCAGTAAAGTTCAGGAGCACTCCAGGATTTCTTCAAGTGGCACAAACATAGCAACATAGTGGGCAAACGTGTTCGGCTCTGTGCGTGGAAGCCTTTATCAAGCTCAAACCACAAATCTATCACTTGTGACTCTAAATTCAGTGATCTAATCGCGTTGTCTCGACATTTTTAAAAAATTCAGCCAATCCACTTTTAACCCAAGATGTATGTTTTTGACGGGCTTACAAAATCAGAAATCAGATCCAATATGGATCATGAATAAATTGCTACTTCAAAAGAAGCACGGTGGATCCATTAATTTAAATACTGTTGGCACCAGGGGGCACTGAATGACAATGGTCTTTAACATTTGGTCTTATAGACTGTCCTGCATGGAACAGTATTATGTACTATTTTGACACTTCGTACAATGTACACTGTTGCTATAATGTACTGTTCCTGCTGTACTTAGTTAGTCATTTATTACTTACATCTGATTCTGTATTTGGTGGATAACTATCCCCTCTATGTCCTCCGGTATATTTTCTTATTGGGCCTGGCCCTTTCGTATTGAATGGTCTATTGCCATTTAGCAGGTTGCTGACACTTTGTGGTCTTTGGTTTTAATTTGTATTAATGGGTTATCTTTTCACTCCAGGTGGATCCGTCATTATGTGCTTAAATGTTGGTTGTTTGCGATGGTATGTCCATGCGTATAGTTGCTTGCATTTATGTTTGATCGTGTGAAATCTATTTATTTATGCTTATTAGTGATGGCCCAGTTCGCGGATCCGAAACCGGATCCGCAGGGGATTTACCTCATTCCCGAACGGGGGATATTCACGGATGTTTCCAGTTTTCCACCTTCCGAACTTTTCCGAACCGAGTTTTCGCAAAATTTTCGAAAAAATACAGGAAAAATCGAGAAATCCTCGTAAATTCAAAATTTCGCGGATATTTTTCACATTTTTGGATGAGCAACCCACATTTTTGGGTCCGTATTTTCGAAGAATCCTCGTATTTTCGAAGAACGGATTTGCCTACTTTTCATTTAATAGGTTTAATGGGTCCGCTCGCGGATTTTCGAATTTTTCTAATTTTTTCCGAAAATTCGCAGATCCTCCGAGTGGACCCGATATTTTGCGAAAGTTCGGAACAATCTCTAATTGCTTATATTTATGTTAAGTGCTGGGAGTTCTTTTGTGTAATGTTTAATTGCCGTTCTCCTTTGCACCACACCTGAAAGTATAGATAAAGGTTTGAGGCTGCATTCCTGATTTGTTATAATAAAGGGCAATATGGCTAAGCTCATTTGTATGCTTTGGCTCCCTGAGTAACATTTTAACCGCCCTTTAAGGCGCAGATAAAAGAAGGTTTTAGAGAGCTGTGAAGCTCCCATGATTCCCTGGTATAGGTCTACTAAAAAAGAGAGAAAGCAGGAATGTCTTGTTTCCCCCAGGTGATTTACTTTTTACTTTACTCATTAGGGTAGGAATGATGCTGGGATACTGGCATCAGCTGACGCAAGTTTGTACAAACTATGTAAAATAAATGTTTCCATTTTACTTAAGTGCAGGTATTACCCTTCATTGCTTGCAATATATGTTTGATCATGATATCTAATTAATTTGCTTTATGTATAGTTGTGAGTGCTGGAGTCTTTTGTGTATTATATAATATTATATCTATAATATATTTATTAGTGTATATTATAATACTATTAATGCAATGTTGACAATCAGCTAATACAACCAACCTCCAGGATTTCTTAATGTCCCTATTCTGCTCACTAAGCTCCATCACAGTGTAGAGGTTAACAGTAAAGTCGTATATAAACCCAGTCTCAGAAATCACCTCAGTCAAATGCAGGTATGGTGACACAGATCTCTATGGCTGTGTCAATCACAAGGCGCATACTGGATACATTTTGAACATAAAAATATGCTTCTAACTCACAGCTCAATTACATGTAACAATCTGTGACACATCTATGTAACAGTCTATGTAACACTATGTAACAGTTATGTAAACAATCCAGTGTAAAAATCTATGTAACAGTCTAATGGACACCTGGAGAGGTAGAACAGCAGCGACTGCAATGAGCAGGCAGAAAGGGGGATTCCAGGCACCAGAAATCCCCCCTTAATACAACCCCTGCCAGTAGTATAAGTTACTAAAAAATTAGGATGAGTATATAATATCATTAAAGATACAGAAAAAAAAACTACCACTACTTCCGGGGCAGCTAGTTTCTCTGGTTGGGGAGGGGTTTTCTGGGCAATTATTCTCCTTGTTTTTAATATCATTGAAGAACCTATAGCATTTGTATAAATAACGTGAGGTCATGACCAAACTGGGAAGCAGACAGCACATTTACATCTATTGTCTATGTAACCGTACATCCCTTGACGTGGTATTTATGAAAGTGCTTAATATGTATACCGTTTTTGTCAAATAAAAAGTGGCTACTGTATTTTATAAATTGACATACAAAGAACTTTTCTTTAAAAACCACAGAAAAATTGGCAAACATACAGTTTCTAAAGTACGGTGCAAGGAGTGTGCTTAAAGCTTTTAAGCAACACCAGTGGCTTTTTTCTTCTTTCTTAGTGAAAAGAAGTTACCTTCTGTCTGAGAAAATTTATTACCTTAATATTTGCAACCCTCACCCACAGGACAGAATGCCACTTTGTATTATTTCCAGACAAAGGATTGGCTTGTGGTAACAGGCAGGATGCTTGAGTGGAGTACGTGGCAAGGTATACAAACATCAATCACGAAAATCAATATTTGTTGTACTGGTATCTTTATGGGCATACGCTTGGGTTCTTGTTTTTTAGGCGTGTAGTATATAATCTTTGAGCTCTATTTGGCCATACTTAATCATTTCTGAAGTACCTTCTCACTGGGGATGCTAATTTCTTGGTAGACTAGACACTGTTCACTTAAAAAACAGCTAGCTCCATTTAAGTGTCATTGCCGGTTGATTTCAACTGTCCTGTTTTATTTAAAGATAATCATCGCAAAGAAAGATAAACAACCTTGCTATATTTAGTGGCTATCAGAGGCTATAGACAAATACAAAAACTGAGTAATGGTCCGCTCTAAAAACCAAATACGGAAAATTCAATATATATATCAATTGATCCAAAATACTTTATATTGCGTTCCAATGCTGAGAAAAACATATAAGACCTGTTTCCGAGTAGTACATTTTGGGCTTTGAAATTGATTCAGGTTTGAAGAGTAAATGTTGTCGGTTTCATTGTAAAAATTTTGCTGTAGTTTCAGTATTAAAATATCATAATTGATCCAAGATTGGAGGACTAGATTACAGCACATGCTCAATAATTGTATTAAAAGGTTAAACCAGAGATACAAGCACATGAAGAAACAAAGCAATCAACACATGTTTGCTTGAGGGTGTTTCAAGCCCCAGCATCAGGAGATGATATGAATTTGGTATTGAATAAATAAAACTGCTAGGAGACATTATGGGAATGATGGTTTTTACCCAATGGAAAAAGAGATATAAAGAGGGAAAATTAAAAAGGAAAAAAAAAGAAACAAAAAGAACAAGTTACTCATGCTTTATTGGCAGTAAATACCACAGATGCAGAAAAGTTACAAAGATAAGTAGATACTGTGTCCCTGTGATTCCAAATTGCAGTACAAACAATCAATGGAAAACATATATACATACAAGGGTTATTCAATAAAAGTTCTTAGCGTTAAAAATGGTGCTATTTTGTCTCCAACCATCAGATGTAGCTTTCAAATGTTAAATAACAGTTTAAATAACACAATTTTTTACGATAAGAACTTTTATTAAATCGTCCTGATAAAATATTAGAAAAAAGGGGCAAGTTGGCCTCTCAACACTAAAAATTTGTGTAAAAGTAAAACACACCCAGGACTGCAATAACACCTTGCTTCCAATCCACAGTAACAAGATATTCCTGTGGCTGCCAAATGTTTGAATCAGTCGAGCAGGACATTTTGGAAATAAGTAAAATTTCCACTCGGCCGTTGGTAGTCTCCCTATAGGAGAGTCTGCCGTGGCTGATGGAACAACATCTGTGTTAGAAAGAATGCTCGGGAATTGTGTGTATTCTGATTTTTGAAAATTTAGATTTTTCAAAAAATCGGCATGTGTGTACCCAGTCTTAAATCACTGCCATGCCCTCCCCCTCCAATAGGGCTATCTTGGGAAAAACAAGGATTCTTGGTAGGGGGTATATTAGTTAAGTTATCAGCTAAAATGTCGTCTATGCAAGAGATGTCAAAACCTGCATCCCTCCAGAAGTTTGCAAACTACAACTCACCAGCACTCCCTAGCTACAGGTTTAACAGTTGCTCTTTAATGGTTATATCATCGCTCCTCAAATGATATAGAACAGACTTTTATACAAAAACCTGGTTAGAAAAATATGTGGCTCGTAATACTATTGTCGTCCTATCTTCACATAGAAAATATCTATGTATCAGTAAAAGCAATGTCGAAACCTTTACTTGTAGAGCTCGAACAGTCAGCTAATCTTGCTAGCATTTTAGATAAAACAATCATAACCACATCCTTAAGGGCATGTCCACATTTAAAAACACCTGGTGACTAGAGATGGGACTAAAGTTTTGTCACACGCTCAATTTTCAAGCGAGGAACGACCCTTGATGGCCGAGCGCACACGTCGTTCCTCCTTCTAAATTCCATGATTGGACAAGTTGAAATCTGACGTATTTCTGAAAAATATGAAATAACTTTGGCGATTGAAATCCTTGTACACCAGAATGATAAACTTTCAGCAGATTGTCAACTATAACAGTCATCCAAAGTCTGCCACTGAAGTTGGTAATTTATTGTTATTTTATATTCTGATCTGTCTGTCTGCTAAAAATAAAAGATTCATACATAAAAAATGGAGGTGGAGTGAAGAATTTGTCAACAACGATTCTTTCCCAGATTTCTTCACCTGTCTAGGACAGAATTCCAGTAAGATGTTGGTTCTGCAGAATTAATGGAAAGGAAACTTGATTGGGCATTAGACTGAACTTAGGTGGCAAAGAAATACATTAATTCTTTAATGAAAGCTTAAAATCCTATGTAGACTTTAAAAAATGTTCATTAAAAAATATTAATGATTAAAGTTTGGAGGCATTTTCCATTAACATATATGGGGAGATTCACAGAAGAAGGGGGGGGGGCTTTGTAATTGATTTCTTTAGGACATTGCTACACTAAATCTGGGTACACACAGTAACGATAAAGCCCCGATACGATTGTTTATCTGTGTGTACCTTCATTGTCCGAACGAGTGCGCCGGCCGACCGAACGATGCCTCCTCCCTATTGAAAGCCTCCACCCTATAGAGGGGGTCTAGCGCAGCCGATGGAAACACATAGTTCCGAGTGTTTCTCCCAATGATGTTCATAGGGAGAATGCTCGGGACTGTGTGTATGCAGATCTTTGAAAGATCCTGTCTGTCATCTTTCAGAAATCTGTACTGTGTGTACCTAGCTTAACACAGACAGCAGCTAACTGCAGGATTGTGTTTATCGGCACAGAAAGAAAAGAGCAAACAAATAATGTTTACTGGCCTGATCTTATTCTGAACAATTAGGCCATACAGTGACAGAGAAATAATTTACTTTTTTAGAAATGGAGAGTTTACATGGAGTGTGCCAGGAGGAGGGCTAGGTGATTGACAGTTCTTACGACCAGCGTTTGCCACGCCCTCGTTAGAAAGTTAAACTCCCAGAGCTAAAAAAAAACAAGGAATAGGAAGGTCACCAAATTAAGAATTGGTGGGTAATTAATCATAATTACTGTGTAATAGTTGTTAAAAATGATTTGCCTCAGTTTACATGTCCTTTAAATCACTATTGGCAGGGGTTTGTCTCTGCAAAACCCATGCTGCTGCACCAAGCTCTTCTTAAAATGACAGTAATGCTTATTAAAGGGTTAATATCACTTTAAAGGGCATGCTTACTGCAAAATATGTCTTTCATTATATTTAGTGAAAGACATATTTATATTTAAGTTTTGCTTAAACATTTTAATTATGCTTCCAGAGTGTAATTATACAAACCTCCACGTTCCACAACCCACAGCTCCCTGACTACTTCCTGGTAAGACTGTGACAGTGACACCACGGCCAATGGCTGACAGCTATTAAGGACAAGCCTCCACTGCTAATGCTTGTGAATGGAAAAGGAACATAGCAACAGCGTGGAGGGCGGCAGTAGAGTCAGAATCAATGTAAATATAAATTCTCATTCTGGGAGCATATTAAATCTTTTAGCAAAACGTAACTGGGGTTTGGGGGGGTCCTGAATAACACTTATTAGGGGTGGACATACGCTTCAACAACATCAGTACCATAATAACATAATATTTATTATGTTTCATTTTTTTTACATTTTTTTTGGTCTCATACAGCACCAGAATCCCCATGAGATGCCTACACTCCGTGTCCCAGATATATTGCTCATATGACAACATCACCAGATGTTCTGGAATACAAAAAGGACCTCTAGCATTAATTCTGTCCATCTTACAGCCACTGATAAACTATAAGCACCACACCTAGAAAATGGACTATATCAGGTACTTATAGTACATATATTTCAATTAAATATTTCAATTTGGTTTAAAGGGGAGTATAAACAAACTTTACCCCACAAGGTATTTAATACCAGGGTTGCATGTTTTTGTGCGGCGCTAGTTAGGATTAACCAGCAGGCGCACATTTACCAGGGAAAATTGTGGCTCTGGGCAATACAGAAGCAGAGAAATGGTATAACAGATGAAAGGCACATAATGTTTCAGCCCAGGTTAAACCAACCTTTTGACAAAAAAGATTCAGGCCTTATATCGTTCTCCTACCTTTAAAGTTTCTTTTGTCTGATCATTTTTTATCCTGTCAGGTCTGCCTCATATATTAGGAGTTTTACACCCACTGGATTTTCAAGCTCAGTTGCTTGATTGAAGTATAAACAAAAATTTGAGCCGGACTTATTCCTATATATGGCTTTCTTGCGTATTGCCATATTTCCATACAAATCACAAAAGAGGGTAGAAAATCAGACAGTTTTCTATAGGTTCGTACACACCTCCAATGTGTGCACCGAGCAACGACCCCCGGACAATATGGCGGATGGCGCCGAACGGGTCAATTGGACATGTGCACGAACCTTAACAAACAAAACTGAAGATTAGGGACATGGTTCTGATTAAAATGAATTTGCAAGCAAATGTACATCCTCAAAACATTAACCTTCATTGAAAGTAATATCTAGGTAGATTAAAAAAGTAATCTAGTGGAGCTTGTGACAGATTGAGACTAAAACAAATGAAAATCATATCACAAGGTTATATAGCAGTTATTAAATACACGATCAATATCTACATTGAAACCAATGCAGCCTGCAACTGCTTCTACTCATACAATACCAATGGGTCTTTCTGCATGTAGATTTTATACGTGTTTGTGTCTTAAAGGGAAAGGTGACACTGGGTTGATAATTTGATCTCATAGGGTATCATGTGATTGTTTTTGTAGGGCTGTCCTGACATTGCCTAAAGCAGAATTATACTCTGGGCCGGATTTATACTTTTTTCTCCCCTAGGCCTGCTAACTTGTACTGCCTGTACACCTGTACCGGCTCATTATTAGCTGAAGCAGAGCTTTGTAAGTGGGGGGGGACTGCCTCCCTAGCAAATCGGCAATCGCTGCCCATTTCTGATTTAACAAAGCTCTGCTGTGTGCCAACTAACGTGCATTGTGTAAATTAAAATGGGTGTGCAATGCTGCTTTACCCTTTTTCTTTTTTTTTTTTTGCCGCCCCTATGGCTTGTGCGCCCTAGGCATGGCCTAGTGGCCCTAGTGGGAAATCCGGCCCTGATATATTAAGGGTATGTCAATCGTAATTTATGGTTTCTTTTTAACTGTTTAACTGAAGAACAGGAGTAAATTCACTATCTCTTACCTCCCGTTCTTCAGTAAATCTTGCAGGAGACACTTACCCGCGGGTCGCTCCGCGCGGCTTCTCTGACAGTCTCCCACGCATCCACACTCCTTCACACTGTGTGCACATGCGCACACAGCGCAAAGGACTGGGGAGCGTCAGGGGCTTTCATCCGTGTCTCCTGGGTAGTCAGTGTCTCCTGCTCTCCTGCAAGATTTACTTGAAGAACGGGAGGTAAGAGAGAGTGCTTTTACCACCTGTTCTTCAGTAAAACAGTTAAAAAGAAACTTGAAACTTCGGATGGACATACCCTTTAATGAGAACCATTGTACACACTCACCTTCTTTACTGTATCACTTTTTCTGTAAGAATTTAAACCAACATAACATTTCAATATCCTAATCATTCCATCAGTCCAGTGCTTTGCGCAAACAAATTTACGGCATTTATATTCTCTATGTTATTCCAACACCATGCCACAGAAATGCCTATGTTTAGGGTGAATGAAGGTTTGTAATTCCGGCACGTGATGAAAAAGGAACGAATTCCATGTGGAAACCTTGACTGTGAAGGGCCAAATGTAACACAAGAAAAATCTCCATGTTCTTTAATATGTAGGTATTCATTAGTCCCATTCATTAATACACATATTGATAATGTCTGCCATTGGAAAGAACGCTTTAAGGCATAGGTCAAAAACTATTATTCGCCATATGGGGCTGCTTCTAACAATTGCTTGAGTCCCTGCAAGCAAAAAAAGACCATTCCCTGGTTGATTTCTTTGGGCAGTTTGCAAACGATGACTCTCTTGACACATTGCCATTCATGAGGTCTCTGAATAAACAGATGGGCTTAAGGCTGGGAACCCAGGGGAAAGCATGAGCACTCTATCAATTAGCTTTCACTTTTATCCACAGAATGACTTTAAGTCACATGGTCGCCAATATAACAAGCAGGGAATTGTGCTCTCGGGATTTTCTTGCTTTTCAACAGTCTAGGCGTAATTTTGACTGCCTTCCTTTTTGTGGAAAAAAATTGTTTATTAAAGGGATCAGGGCTTTGGACTGAAAGAAGATTACTGATTGTGGTGTAGGCAGTTCTCTGCCAGTGACCGTCTTCTTATTGTCAACTAGGAGAAGTTAGTTGGCAGTTTGATGCAGATAACAATATAGCCAGGATTCAAATTAAAACTTAAACTCATTTTCTCCCCTTTCAGTTGTAAATTTCTTCCATGTGAATCAAAGAATAATCACTAGGAATTCATGTATTCAAACATACAAAAAAGAGCTTTAAACCAGTGGGCTTTACTTTTCTTTACTCTGGCATGGCAGGAAGAATATGTGCTTGAACTGAGGATATTCCACTTGGTGTAATATATCATTAAATCGCATTTGCACGGAAAGTCTATAAGAAGGGGTTATTTTGGTTTAAGTTAAATTACAATAAATTCGAACTTCTACATAAGAGTGATTGGTGAAAGTGTTGGAAATATATACACATACTTCAAGAAGGAATTATTTAATTATGTAATTTATTTAAGGCTTGGAAAGATCATATCATAAGCCCCCCTCCCTTAATCTGAGCAGAAGGTGATTTAGAAAGTGGTTAGAAATATAAGGCCTACTATTGAAAATGGCTTCCCACTGAGCATGTCAAATATATTAAGTTCAATTGAACTGAGATATGCCCTCTTTAGAAAAAAGTTAACAAATAAAATTTCCATTAAAGAGGCTATTAAAAGGTAAATCTTTGCCTCTGACTGAACACAGGGCATTTATATACCATACATACAATTTATATCTAAATTGAGCTACCATGGAAACAATAGGGATGGACTAGAACTCGAATCAAACCCGAGTTCGAGCTGAAACTTTATGAGTTGGGACGAACTCGAACTATTTTCTGGATCGCGGGACTGTACGGAATTTCGACTGTTCAGCAGGCCTCGAATGGCCACTTCGAAAATCCCCAACAGCCGGAGATTCCTGAAAACGGCCGCTTGCGGATTGCTTAATGGCCGACAATCCCATTCGGGGTCGCAGCTCGAAACGGGACCCCTTCACGAGTCCTTACAAGGACCTTTGTGGCCTGACAAGGGCCTTTGGGGCATAAGGGTCCCACAGCTTGAACCGGGACCCCCCTCCTTGGCACTTATAAGTGCCCTTGTGGGCCCATAACAAGGGCCCTTTGGGGCTTAAGGGGTCCCCCAGCTTGAACTGGGACCCCCCTCCCCGGCCCTATATGGAAGGGCCATTGGTGGCCCTGACAAGGGCCCTTTGGGGCTTAAGGGGTTCTGCAGCCATGTTACCAGCGTCTTGATCCGATGTCTTCTTTCTTCTGCTATCTATTAGATGATTCTGAGCTCCGCAGAGGTTTGTACCTCTTTTTATAGGTTTGGCAGAAAACCCTAATCCGTTGTCTGATTGGTCAATTTTTTCAATGCTTGGTTTACATTAACCAATTAAATTTCCCATTTTGGTCCCAGGGGCCTGTAAGGTAAGTTTACACTGGACCTTAATGGGTACCGCTTTTAGATTTTCGAACTTTCGAACTTTTTTAGAAGTTCGAAAGTTCGCAACGGACTGAACTTTCGAAAGTTCGGCCATCTCTAGTCAAACAATTGTGACAATGTAGCATCTCTAGTGAACATAAACCCCCACTTCTTGGTATCATAATTATCATGCATAAATTGAAATAACTGCTGCATTACATGAAGGAATAAACAGTAGTTTGAAAACCTAGTAAGTTTCTTAAAAGGAAAACTAAAGTTAATAAAATACATTATCCATATTGGTTTTAATATAATATATAATATTATTTTTTATATTTAATAAGAGATGCAACTTTTTCCTGTGCTGTTAAGGTTTGTTGGATGAACTACACACCCAAAATGCATTGTGATAATTGAGAATGGATTCTACTATACCAGTATACCAAGGACAAAAAAGTGAGAAAGCTAAGCTTATAGTGTGGAGGTGTGAATTTATTAGCAGTTGGCCTTATACACTTGTGAATATTGCTCACCCCAAACAGGGTTTTTAGTATCAAAGTAACATAACAAGTGCTGTTATCATTAGGCATAGGTAAGTAACCCCAGATCCCCTCTAATTTTTGCGTGTGGCACATGCCCCAGGTTTAATATCCGTTTAGCGCACGGTTATTTTTATACTGTCAGTTGCGTTGTCATCCCTTCTAAGTTGCTATGGACAATAACAGGGGCAGTGCAGGATTTTCAAGGGGGGGGGGGAAATGAATTGGGTTACCACCAAAAACCCAGAAAGTCATGACCAATACTTCCTATATCATCTATTATATGGATCATTAAAATATATATATATTCTCTACTTGCCATAATTATCATCATAATTCTATGTTTACTTATGATTATGTATTACCTGGATGGTAATAAGGTAATGACTTTGTATCCAAACATATTACCTGTATGTTAATGCATGAATCTCTGTAATTGTTAAAGCACCACGGAAGATGTTGGAGCTATATAATCAATAATAATAATAATAATCATAGGTAGCCTAATAATCATTGTGGACTTTGTGATAGAATTAGAGGTGGACCACTATATAAAGTTTGGTCGTTTTCGAACTTCACGAAAGTTTGAAAGTTTCGATTTGGCCCATAAATTCTATGGGTGAGTGACTAGTTCGAATAGCTGATCCTGAGTGATTTACAGCTAAAACTACATGGTAACTTACTGTAAATGATGGCACCTGGGAAATGGTCTGGGGAACATGTCACTGTCACCAAAACGTTCTTAAAACACTTTCCTGAATCAGGCGGGCAATTGTCGGGTTTTGCGCAAGACATTTGACGGATACATTCACAGGATATCGAACTAACGAACGATCCTTTGTTAGTAACGGTAGTCTAGGGACTTAGCGAATGGTACATTCGCGTGTTGGATAGTTATGGTTTTAAAGGCACGCTTTCACATGGGAGACGGCCAGGGTTCGAATCCTGCTAGGGTCAGCTATTACAAATGTTTGGATTATTTAATACCCTATTAATATAATAACCATATAATAACAGTAAACGGATAACCAGTAATATTACATATGATATAATGTAGTGGCTGGATAGTGTAATGGTTAAAGCACTGCCTTGACATGGATACCAGGGCGAATCCTAGCTAGGGCCAGCTATCAATGTTTGAATTATTATAATAATACCGCTACCTACAGTGATATATGGATTACTTCACCTCAGAGTTCCATCACCTGTATAGAAGCACCGCGGACTCGTGCTTCATATGGTCTGGAACTCCTCGGTGGCTTAATATCCTTATATTACACTGGTAAGGTAGTGAGTATTATCCTTATATAATACCTCAGGCTCTGGTATTTCAATATATCAGTCCTCAGTGATGTCACTGAGTGAATTCCGTATTCCCATGCCCCTCCCCAGTTTCTCTCTCCTGTCTGAATTAGTAATTAGAAACAGGCCTGTTTTTGGACACTGACTGACTGACTGACTGAATTACTGATGCTGATAAGGAGGAGCAAGCACATTCCTGTGAGTCATAATTGACTGTATACTGCTTGCTCCTCCTTATCAGCACAGTAATTCAGTCAGTCAGTGGAACTAAACCGGAAACAGCACCAGGTGGAGAGACAAGTTTATGTCTTCTTTTAGTTGAGATCGAAATGGCAGTTAACCAGGTATGTCACAGAAACAGTTTCTCATCACATTTACTAATACAGGGAGGAGAGACAGGGAGGGGGGAGCCAGACTGCCTGTACTGGATTATCTTCTTATTTTTTACCTTATGTATATATGGAATAATAGCTCCTACAGGAATAATTACGGATATGATTTCACCTCGGAGTTTCCCTGACCTCTATTAAAAACCTCGGCCTACGGCCTTGATGCTTTTATATGGTCAGGGAACTACTCAGTGGCGTAATCTCCTATATTACAATGTATGTAGGTAGCGTATTATGATTATATATCCACACATTCACAGACCTATATAAATGGTTTTTATATATGTGGGAAACAAAATAACAGTCTATGATTAAGGGAATTGTGCCTGAAACACATAAGGACTGTAGCCATTTTTCTGAGTAGAGCTGTTTTTTTTTTTTTGTGTTTTAAATAATATATTAAAATGGAAGTAGTTTTAATGAAATACTAATTATGATTAAATATTAAGTGTGTTAAACTAAAGTAAACGTCTATGGACCTGGGAGGAAATGTCTGGGGAAATGTTCTAATATCCAGGACATTCGTAAAAATCAATTTTTACTCTCATCAATTTTTCAAGCTCTAGCGTTCGTGACCTTCGATGTTGCGCCTAGTTATCATGTACATTTACCCGCGGATTCGATGCTCGCATAATAGGCTTTAATGGGAAAAACGTTACTCGCGGATTCGATGTTCGCGCCTTAGCTACCATGGCATTTTACTTACGGATTCGTATGCTCGCGTTATAGGTATTAATGACACTTACTGCGGATTGAGGCTTGTCGTCTAGTTATAAAAGCATTTTACTCGAATATTCGACGGTTAGAAAAATTCGGTTTATCGAAAGTCAGAAGAAGAAAATATCGAAAAAATTGGGTACGGGGATAGTTCGAGAAGCCGAATTTGACTTAGTTCGGCTGACACTCGGGTTCGAGTTTGTTTGATTTGTAGGCATCTCTATTATCAGGAAAAACGGAAAGGGTGCACACTCTAATGTGTGTTAAGTTATTCACTGTATGGTACACACAATAAATGTATAAACACACAAGACGTAGTGGTGTGCAACTCCTAAATTGATCATAGGATGGTGGCAGATATAAAAGTCTGCACATAAAAAGATGGGATCTGGTCAGACTCGGCCCAGATCTTGACACAGAACCCCTTGGTTTCAGAAATCCGAACGTTCCGAAATCATTCGGATTTCGAGGACTTCGGGGACAATTTTATTTTTGGTAACCTTCGAACAAAAAAACAAAAAAAATAAAAAACAAACAAAAACAAACCTTGAATGTTTGATAATCCTTGAAAAGATGACTGGAAACTCAAAGTAGTTACGATCCTGTTTTCAGGGTTACCGAAACATTCAAGGTTATTTTGTGAGGGTAGCCGAAAAAACCTCTAAAGTTCGGTAACCCTCGAAAACAGTCTGACCCTCGAAAGTAAGTTCAGTTTTTCGGTGTTTTTGGATTATCAGGTTTTTCTTGAGGTTCATCAATTATACATAAATGAAACATTCAAAGTTTTGTCCATCTATATTCACGAGTAAGGAACTCTTTATTTTGACAAAAACAACGTTATTCTCTTAGAGTACGGAAGATGTAATACATATTAAGTAGCCATATTTCTATATCTAACTAGAGATGGCCCAAACTTCAGTAAATGTTCAGAAGTTCGAAAACCACAACCATAAAGGTATATCCACTCTTTTAACATTTTGGAATTCCGTTTATGAAAAACAGGGGTTAAGGAAGCTGTGTTAACCCCGTTCGTCAATAAAAAAAAAATCAGGAGCCGACAAAGAAGGACATGTATTCGAGGGTTACCAAAATTAAAATTAAAGGATACATCGAGGGTTACTGAATCGAAGGATACATTTTGAGGGGTACTATTTAGAAAAATTGATTTAATATAAGTCCGTGAGTTTGAAAAAATAACTAAGTCTTAGGGTTATTCAAATAAGTTTTATGGGTAAAATGTGCTATTTTGCCCAACCAATCAGAGTTAGCTTTCAAATGTAAATAAGAGTCTGATTGGTTGGGGCAAAATTAGCCCATTTTAAACAATAAGAACTTTATTGAATCTCCCGTGTAAATGTAACTGTACTTCATTCTAATTTCTATTATTGTTGTTCTATTGTCACATTTAGGAATTTTATTTGAAAATTATGTGTGTGTTTATTTCTGTTGTTTGTGTTGTAGTTTGTGTGTGTTGGGTAGTGGTGGGTGTTGTGTGTGTAGTTGTGTAAGGTTTTGTGGAGTGTGTGTTTTAGAGAACATAGGCCGATGTAGTAAAAAAACTACATGACCGCAATGATCCTGAAACCCCAGAATGTTCATGTTAAAAGGGCACTGTGGATCTCCATACAAGTTAGGGTGAATGAAAGCCTGCAGTATTTCCTTTATACTGAGCTGACAATCACATCTCTGGCTTCAACCTGTGAGAAATGATATTGAGGTGAATGTTCAAACTTCCCTGCCTTCCAGTAGGTTGAAGTGACAATCACCTTACTTATGGCCCGCCCCTCTCCCGGCGAGAGAAGCATGCTCAGTAAGACTAATGCTGGGAAATCAGGAAGTACCTGGGGGAAAATACAGTTGAGATGGGAAGAAATTAATGGCAGAAGGGCTGTCACATGTGACTACAAGTGTCACATGGATGAAAACATGAAGTGTTCACGCAGTAAGTAATATTGCGAACCTTAGTTGCCAATAATTTCTCACAAATTTTTTCTAGAGATGTGAAATTATGTGGTCTTTGCAGGTGTGAAGGAAGGAATTTTTATATAATTATTACTAGTTTGGAAGAATTGAGAGACCACAGTTACCCTTTAAGATAGGACCCATGATATTCATTGGGAGGGAAGATGTCTGAAATTTGATATAATGTGGTTAATAAAGCTTCCCCAAAAATTCCTTAACTAGGGTTTAAGGGAACAGCACGCTAATCCTATGGTCCGCATGTCTGTAGTGAATTCATGTTCACCAGTTTGAAAATGGAGGAGAAGATACAGTCCACAAAAGCAGAAGAATCAAAGGGAAGAAGAAGAAGAAGAAAGAAAGGAATTTGTATCTTTCAAGTCTAAAGAATAAATGAACTGCTCTAGTTTAATTTTTTAAGATAAATATGTATGTTCCACGTAACAGTGGAGGCGGGTGAAACAATTGTGAATATAAACCTCAAGGGGTTTTCTCTTCTTCTTTAATATTTTGACTTTAAACTTATACCTTTGTGATTATATTTATTTATCGTTTTACAAGGTTCTGTTCTACAACAGACACTGCTTTCTGCTATAGTATAAAGTATGAATTTTCTGAAATATTTACTTTACGATCTTATCAATTTCTCTAGTAGCATTTGAATATGTTCACATATATTCTATTTATATATATTTAAATGCGATAGGGGCACATTATTTCTTGGAGATAAGCAACCTTGACTCGGGTTCTGAAACATTAATAACAGCTGATTGGATTGATATATGAACATATGCAAAATAGACTGATACAATACAATGAAATCCATTTATCTGTACTGGTTAAAGGCTGAAAACAAGAGTTCACAATAAGGTTCAAATTAATTGATTTGTTTAGAGTGTTGGTACCATGTTATCTATAGCAATCAGGTAAGATTCAAAACCCGCAGCGTACATTCGGGGGGCCCACAGCTCGAACGGGACCCCCTCCTGGCGGCCTTACAAGGACTTTTGGCCTGGCAAGGGCCCTTTGGGGGCTCAAGGGGTCCCGCCAGCTCGAACTGGGACCCCCTCCACGGCCATTAAGGTGACCTTGTGGCCCCCTGCCAAGGGCCCTTGGGGACTTTTAAGGAGGTCCCGTTAGCTCGAAACCGGGAACCCCTACCTGGAAATATAATGCCCTTGCGGGGCATATTGGAAGGGCCTTCGGCTCGGACAAGGGCCCTGGGGCTTAAGGGCTCCCACAGCTCGAGCCAGACCCCCCTACCCGGCCATAGTAAGGGCCCTGCGGCACTGATAAGGGGCCTTTGTTGGGAGGGGGTCGCCACAGCTCAACACGGCCCCCGTGAGCGGATCTTAAAGAGCCCTTGGGCGGATGGTCCTCTTTCTCCATTCGGTGAAGATCGAACGTCAGGATGTCGAAAGCAGAAATGCAGAAGCTGGAAGTAGCGCACATGTGCCTACGGCCGGGCTTTTGGTGTTATGGGTTCCCAAGACCATCTCCCAGGTCCCAGGGGCCTTTAAGGTTAGGTTACACTGCAATATTCGGAAAGTTCATTCGAACCTTCGGAACTATTTACCCCCATTGACTTTAAGGGTCCGTTTCGACTTCAAACTTTATAGTAAACATAGTAACATAGTAATAAGGGTTGAGTAAGCATTCGTCCATCAAGTCCAAACTATTCCCTTTGTTTTTTTTTCTTTTTTTCACCCACCTAACAGTTGATCCAAAGGAGGCAAAAAACCCAGCGTAAAAAAGGGGGGAAAAAATTCCTTCCTGACTCCAAACGGCAATTGGAAAGTATCCCTGGATTCAACCAGATCTATATGCATTAACTTCGAACTTTTTTAGAAGTTTGAAAATGGAACGACTTTCGAAAGTTTGGCCATCTCTACTGTGAAGTGTGGAGCCACATCTCCGGAAAAATAAACAGAATCTTGGACGTCTTGTCATCTTTGTGGGATGATGCTGTTTGTATCCAGAGATAGATGGATAAAAGCACCGTTTTTTATAGTTTTTTCGAGAAAGTAGCTGACAATTTTGTTGCATAGGCCCCACTGTCGAGATTCAAAAACCAAGAAAAGAAAAATAAGAAATCTGCAGCACATTAATAAAACAAACGGCAAGATTAAATTAAAGTGTCTAGTGGTTAAAACGGTGATAAACTGTTGCCCCAACCAAATCAGATGTTATGGCTTGTAAAATAGTTAAATAAGATCTGATTGGTTGGGGCAAAATCACGCACCAATTTTAACGATAAAACACTTTTATGACCTCCCTGATAATATGACTTACATACAGGCATTACCAAACCTAAAGTGCATGTAGTATATTAGATAAGAGTGCAAAGAATTACATACAGTTCATTTACCCAGAACACTTAACCACTAGGGTAAATTCCGGTGCGAATATATAGGGGAGCCAATGTGGGTAAATCATGGCATGCAGGCTAGCCCTTTGTCTTCCGGTTCGCACTCGAACAAGGTCCCATTGTCTTGTAAGTGACACAAGATGAGCCTCAGAACTCTAGTGCATGGGTGGGCTGTACCACGTACATACAGGAGAAGAGCATGGGATATGCAAATGGTGTGTTTGTGCGAAGAGAGGTTAGCCGTAGTTAGAGGAAAAAAAGGTGCGGACTTGCGCTTCTATTCCCCCCTGCCTGTAGGCAGGGGCCTCGCATGCCTAGTGGGAATCTGCTCTGAGTGTTATACACATTTTGTCCTAGGCATTAGCCATCAAAAAAGAGTAACCATGGAGGAAAGAAGACATGGGTTTATGCTATAAAAAATCCCCAAAAAAGTCCAAAAAGGCCAAAATATTATAAACAAAAACTAAACATGTTTGCCTGTGAACCACCGGATTTTTAATGCAAAGTTGTGGACATTTCACTAATAAACAGAAAAATGAACACCGGATTTCATATCACTCATACTATCTCATAATAATGATAATAAAAATTATTAGGTTTGCTGTCATGCAAAAGTAATTTTCCAACCTCATTATGTAATCTCTACAGGGCCCCCCTGTTATACAAGGAACAGAACTTAAGGAGACCTTATAAATACTATTTATTGGGATTTTATCTTTTGGGGGAGAAAGATTGAACAGCCATTTTAACACATTACGTAAATGTAATGTATGTGTTTGTTATCAGATCATTAATATATGGGGTGCATTGCACTTGCCACTAGGAACTAACATTTAGATGGGAGAGAAAGCATAAGATAAAATAAATATATAAATAAGTGTTAATGAAAGTGCTTAAAAGACATGATGGAAGAGGTCTCTGCACCGGAGCGCTTACAATCTATGTACCTTCTTTTATGCGTTATTTAGCCAACATACAATTTATTATTTAAATGTGTGTGTTGTATTGCGCTGTTTTCATCAGGCACGAAGAGACTAGCATAAAATATCAGATCAGGGACTTACTTTTAAAGAAGAAATGGATCTCTTGATGCTAATTCTTTGTTGAAATATTGGACAGTCCCTTTTATAAATAACACCATTTATAGAGTCAGGGTAATTATCAAGAGCTGCCTTCTTTCTGTGTCAGTTAGACATCGTAACATAGGACATAGCCGATTTTGACAGAATGTGCACAGTGTTTTCCCTTGATTTTAGATATGATAAATGTGGCATACAGATGACCTAAATACAAGGCCACATGTAAATATCCAGGACCTTCTTTTGTTCATAAGAACAATGGTTGTCATGTAAAGAAAAAACTTGGTACCAAATATGCCCCTTTAGTGAGGATGATGGGCTTTACCGATGGTCACCAGGAGCATTTAAGGCCATTGATTGGTGAAAATGACATGGAAGATGTATGGTCAAAGTGATGAGCTCAGCATCACTGCTGCGGAAGCAAGAAGAAAAAACACAGTGACCCAACAGACCTGTAACTCAACAATGTCTCACCAACTAAAGACAACATTCTTGGAGGAAACAATGCTTGTAAAGTGGGTTGTGTGAAGATGTATGGCCGACAGCCATAGGGCAAACTTTGAACTATTGACAAATCTTTAGCCAATATTGTTTCGTTTTCCAAACAAATACTTACAAACCTAATTAATCAACCATAGATGGTTATTTTACATCTTACATATAACACCATTTGAAACGCTACAATGGAAACTGTAGGTTTGTGTGTTTGCTGACGCCTAGACATGGTGCAGGATAATAAAATTAGACATTTATTATGGTAATAGAAATAGGACATTCTGTCAACTGATGCAGTTATGTTAGACTAAAACAAGGCCTATTCTATCCTGCTGTGTGGTTTCCTTTATAAATTAGCAGCGATACCAAGTGAAGGTTATTTACAGACTGCTAGACTACAAAATATATGAGTCTGGATAGTCAGAAGAAGATATACAGTAAAATAATGAGAGAAACAAATAATTGTATTACAGTATAGAAACAAAATTGTCTTTATTTTTATGTTGAATATTTTCTAAAATTCATGTATTAAAAGTTAGAAGTAGTATGTTCTAGTAATTGCTTTTAACGCAGCAATAACCAGCAAGCAGTCAAAATAAAACAATTGCTATTTAAGTGGATTAAAAGATTTTTTTCAAAAACTGCAATTGGTTCACCCAATCCTATTCTGATAGTTTGTAAAGTGAAACGCTCCTCTAATTAGAGTTTAGGATTAGAGATGGGATCAGGTTTCCTCGGTTTCGAAATCCGAAAGATCCGTCTGAATCCGATCGATCGAGGACTAGAAAATGGTCTCCAATCGTATTTTCGTTTTTTTTTTTTTTTTTTTTTTTTAGAATAAATTAAGAACAATTCAAGGCTATTTCGAAAAAGTATCGAAAGTAGCCCCGTACATTCGAAAATTATTGAAAATTCATTCCGGTTTTGAGATTTTCGGATCTTCGGATTTTCCCGAGATCGGGAATCCGAAAACGGAATGAAACAAGTGGTTGGTCCTGGACTTTCCTTATTAAAAATAGTGCTGAAGCCAGGAGTAAGAATGGCAGAATCAGTTTTCTTTGGGCTGAGTGCTCCTCACAGAAAACAACTATACCTGGCCTCTATATTCCGGGCCCAAAATTGAAAATTCAAAAATCGGGAAACGGACCCATTAAATTAAAAACTATTAAAGAAGGTTTGCCAAAATCCGTTGCGAAAATACGAGGACTCTCTAAAATACGGGGATTCTTCGAAAAATAAGGACCTGGAAATGGGGGGTTTGCTCCGTCCAAAAATGTGAAAACATCCACGAATTTTAATTTAGAGGATTTCTAGGATTTTCCCATATTTTCGAAAATACAAGAAATCCTCGGAATTTAGGAATTTAAAACAATTTTTGAAAGCGCAGTTCTGAAAAGTTAGGTGGAAGGTGGAAAAACCGGAAAATCCGCATATCCGCTGTTCGCGAGTGGAGGTAATCCGCTGCGGCTCCCTGGGATCTGGACCATCAAATTAAACAGGTCTTGGACAATCTGTATTTATAAATAATATTTTTAGAAGGGAAAAGTAAAAGTAAAGGTTTACCTTGTGCTACCCAACATGTAGCTGTATCTTAGGTTATAGCAGCACATCTGTACTAGAAAAGGTTTTACCATACTGAGCAGTCTTTAATGTTAATATGAGAAATTATAATTTTAGTTCAGAAATGGATTAATCACAAGTTAAAGATCCCGTCCAGCGGAATCAAGTCCCTTTAATTAACACCAAGTAATGACAACCTGCAGAAATTCACAAAAGGTTTTTATCACGCACGGGCAGTAATAAACATCCACAGCATATACTGTAACTGAGTATAGGACACTAATTCATTTACTATAACATGTCAGTTTTAAAAAGTTGATTTTAAATAGTAGGCATTGCCTTGCGGGTGTTTGTAATTCTGAATAAGTGGATTGTTTAAATATCACCAAAACATTTAACATGACTTGCGGTTATCAGCAAGTACAGTATACTTCCAATTTATTATGTTTGACGGAAAAGGTTATTTGCAAAAAACACAGCTGCATTTACAACTGTCAGCACTTGTGAAATGGGGTCCCCAGTGAGAAGAAGTTAACTGTAGGCTTTGAATGAAAACAATGTTGTGTATTGATCTAAGTATCCACCGGGAAAAAAGAATATAAGATAGGGTGTGCCATTAATCAGACATTTCAACTTGAATACGCCTGTTCATTACTATTGTGAACAAGGGTAAGTTCAATGTGTAACATAGTTTTAATTCTCTGAACTGGTAGAATGTAAAAGGGAAGAAAATACAAGCATTGGTGTATTGTGTTGCCACATTTACAGTGATCTCTTATGGGTTTTAAATCTGAAAATACAAAACAAACCAACATATGATTCATTCACGATTCACCTTACTTTATGTGAAAGTGCATTGGATTTGGAAAAAGGCCAAATTAGAAAGGAGTGAAAAAATCTTTTTGTTTTCTTTTGTCCGGTGTTTGTGGGTTTTTTCATGGAAATTTTATGGGGGTTTTTGACAGATTATTAAACGAGCTTTTTTTAATTGCTCGAGGTGAAAAGTAGCGTAGATTACAATGTGTTAATATGTGGGGGAAGTAGTGCAGTCAACCAAAAATTAACCCAAAACTATTCCAAACCAAATTAACAACGGGATGCTAATGTGATTAGGTAACCACAAGCAGGGAATCAATGTAAAATGACGTAACAAACAAAAACTGCAGTTCTGAGTACAGTCGGACCCAGCTATCAGTGGAAATTCCAAAAAAGTACTCAAAACAGCAATTTCTGCATTTATATTGAATAGGAATGTTCTTTACTACTACAAAAGTTCCAAAAATGCATTCCATCTCAGATTAAAAATGTATTTTACATATTTTAAAAATTTTCTAACAGGAACTAAATGTCTTAACTAAGACAACTAATGAAGAGCAAAGGGGGGGAAAAAAGGGGGGGAAATTTACGAGGTGTTTTTTAATGCCCATTAAGTCTGCGTATGGAGAAACAAAATCATGCTAAGAAATATTTTAAGAAATCCCTTAATGGGAACTGATTGCTACAAAACAAGAAAATATATTCATGTCACACAGGACTCATCCACCCCAACACTGGGAATTAGAAAAAAGACTGAGGCAGGGGTATTGAAGATCCCACTTTAGCTCCACCACATGGACTGTACGCTCTGATCTTCTGGCCATGGCCCCTAGACCCCCCACGTAAGGACATTTTTAACAGACAGGTAATTAGTATCCATGTCTGGTCGTGAGCGTTGGTTGATAAAATAACACGGAGGGTCCTATTCTAACTATGTGTCAAGATTTTGAATTTAAAATTTGAAATTTGAATTGAAATGAGCAGATAGATGAATAAGAATCACAAACAATAATTACATTTATTTGTTATGTACAATAAAAATTTAATATGCCTATTGCTATCAAATTATATCTTGATTGATGATGCCTTTCCAGTTTACTCCTAAACGGTGTGTAAATCAGTATGATGTTGTGTGTAGAATGCAATTTATTTGGGAAAGATTTTTAAGGGTCACTAACTCAACTCAAAACTACTTTACATTGATCTAAAACTAACAATTTTTCATTTTAACCATTATTAAGGTTTATGATGTTGCTCAAACTGCCCCCCCCTCCCTACGCAATGCTCCTTGTAAGTCTGCGGACACTTATAAGGATTGCACGCCTCACCATGGACACGCTCTGATTACACATCTCCCCATCCTCTTTCTCTGCTGATTCTTTACATTGTTTGCAGAGAAAGAAAGCATGGCTGGCAGGAAGCTAAAGATCCTAGTTAGGGGTCAGAATAGGAAATCCAATTATAATATTGCGTCTGGAGTGACAGGTCTTTCCACGGTAAAATGCTTGTATAATTTAAATTTCTCAGGCATTACTGCTCAGATTAAAAATCCCGAAATAAAGTTTTTAGCAGTGGGATCTTTGTACTAAGGTAAAATTTTTGAAAATTCGATTATTATTTAGAGTATAGATACTTAACACAGAGCTTAAAAAAATATTATGATTTTTTTTTAGCAGAAAAAAATTGAGAATGAACCATTCAGGATTCACAAGAAAATTTGATCAGAAGACCGTTCATTATTTCAGAATCCATTTTCAATCCATCTAAAAGTACCTGCAATCAGGTAAGAAAGTATTGATTATCTTGGGGTTCTAGGTTGGATGGTCCTTCCTGTTTAGAATACAAGTAGACATGGGATTTACTCGAGTGCATGGTGGGTGTGGAGGAGATTTTATTGCTTCACAAAATGTTCAGTGAATTTTAATATCTTACTCTCGGTTTTTGACATAATATTCATTTGTAACGAAAAAAAGGGGTGTGTGTGGGTCAGGGCATCTATAATCTACCAAATAGATCCCACAATTGATCAAGTCTTTGTTGATAACGGAGTGGCGGTCCACCCGAAACGTTGACGGAGATAAGCAATGGTCTTTACATTGTTTCTTATAGACTTTCCTCATGACAGTATTATGTATCTATTTGACACTTCGATACAATGTAACACTGTGCATATAATGTTACTGTTTCCTGTCTGTACTTAGTGAGTCATTTTTATTACTTACATCTGATTCTGTAATTTGGTGGATACTATCCCCTCTATGTCCTCCGGTATATTTCTTATTGGCCTGGCCCTTTCGTATTGAATTGGTCTATTGCCATTTAGCAGGTTGCTGACACTTTGTGTCTTTTGGTTTTAATTTGTCTTAATGGGTTAATCTTTTCACTCCAGGTGATCCGTCATTAGTTAGGCTTAAATGTTGGTTGTTTGCATGGTATGTCATGCGTACGTTGCTTGCATTTATGTTTGATCGTGATATCTAATTAATTTATGCTTATTAGTGATGGCCCAGTTCGCGGATCCGAACCCGGATCCGTGGTGGATTTACCTCATTCCCGAACGGCGGATATCACGGATTTTCCAGTTTTCCACCTTCCGAACTTTTCCGAACCGCGTTTTCGAAAATTTTCGAAAATACGCGAAAATCTAGAAATCCCCTCGTAACTTCAAAATTTCGGCGTATTTTTCACAGTTTTTGGATGGAGCAACCCACATTTTTGGGTCCGTTTTTCGAAGAATCCTCGTATTTTTCGCAGAAACGGATTTTGCCGTACCTTTTCATTTAATAGTTTATTAATAGGTCCGCTCGCGGTTTTCGAATTTCTCAAATTTTTTCCGAAAATTCCAGATCCTCCGAGTGGACCAATTTTGCTTTTGAAGTTCGGACATCTCTAATTCTTATATTTATAGTTAGTGCTGGGTCTTTGTTGTACTGTCATAATGCTTTCGTTCTCTCCTTTGCACCACACCTGAAAGTATTTAGAATAAAGGTTTGAGGCTGCTATCCTTGTATTTGTATATAATAAAGGCAATATGGCTAAGCTCATTGTATGCTTTGCTCCCTGAGTAAATTTTTCCCCCTTTAAGGCGGTCCAGAAAAAGAAGGTTTTAGAAGCTCTGTAGCTCCCATGATTCCCTGGTATAGGTCTACTAAATAAAGAGAGAAGCAGGAATGGTCTGTTCCCCCAGGATTTACTTTTTACTTTACTCATTAGGTTGGAATGAATGCTGGGATATCGCGATCTGCCATCAGCTGACGCAAGTTTGTACAAACTATGTAACTAAATGTATCCATTTTACTTAAGTGCAGTAATTACCCTTCATTGCTTGCATATTGTTTGATCATTATATCTAATTAATTTATGCTTATAGATAGTTTGAGTGCTGGGTCTTTTGTGTATATATATATATATAATATATATACTATATATATTATATATATATATAATTATCAATGTTGACAATCAGCTATACAACCACCTCCGGATTTCTTAATGTCCCTAATTTGTTCCTGCTCACTAAGCTCCTATCACATCGCAGACTGGATACTTTTTAAACATAAAAATACTAGCTCTAACCACCCATGCTATGTTAACATTGTAACAAGCTATGTACAGCACTCATTAAAAGTCTATGTAACAGTCTATGTAACATCTATTAACTCATATGTAACCATTTGTAAAGCTATTCACATCATGAATTATGTAACAGTCTTTAACAATCCATGTAACAATCGTGTAACAGTCTAGGGACATAACCTGGAGAGGTAGAACAGCAGAGACTGCACTGAGCAGGCAGAAAGGGGGGATTCCAGGCACCAAATCCCCCCTTAATACACCCCTGCCAGTGTATAAGTATATAAAATTAGGATGAGTAATAATATCATTAAAGATACAGAAAAAACACTCACTACTTCCGGGCAGCTATTTCTCTGGTTGGGGAGGGGTTTCTGGCAATTATCTCTTGTTTTTTAATATCATGAAGAACTATAGCATTTGTAATAATAACTGAGGTCATTGACCAAACCTGGGAAGCAGACAAGCATATTCTACATCTATTGTCTATGTACCGTACATCCCTGACGTGTATTATGAAAGTGCTTAATATGTATACCGTTTTTGTCAAATAAAAAGTGGCTCCTGTATTTATAAATTGACATACAAAGACTTTTCTTTAAAAACCACAGAAAATTTGGCAAACATACAGTTTCTAAAGTACAGGTGCAAGGAGTGTGCTTAAAGGCTTAAAGCAACACCATGGCTTTTTTTCTTCTTTTCTTAGTGAAAGAAGTTACCTTTCTGTCTAGAGAATATTTCCCTTTATTTGCAACCCTCACCCCACGACAGAATGCCACTTTGTATTATTTCCAGACAAAGGATTGGCTGTGGTAACAGGCGCATTGCTTGAGTGTGGAGTACGTGCATGTACAAACATCAATCACGAAATCAATATTTGTTGTACTGGTATCTTTATGGCATACGCTTGGGTTCCTTGTTTTTTAGGCTGTGTATATATAATCTTTGAGCCTCTTATTGGCCATACTTAATCATTTCTGAAGTACCTTCTCACTGGAGGATGCTAATTTCTTGGTAGACCTAGACACTTCACTTTAAACAGCTAGCTCCATTTAAGTGTCATGCCGGTTTGATTTCAACTGTCCTGTTTTATTTAAAGATAATCCAAAGAAGGATAAACAACTTGCTATATTTAGTGGCTATCTCGAGGCTATAGACAAATACAAAAACTGGAGTTAATGGTCCGCTCTAAAAACCAAATACGGAAAATTCATATATATATATCAATTGTCAAAATACTTTATATTGCGTTCCAATGCTGAGAAACTATAAGACCTGTTCCCGAGTAGTACATTTTGCTTGAATTGATTCCAGGTTTGAAGTAATGTTGTCGTTTCATTGTAAAATTTTGCTGTAGTTTCGTATAAAATATCATAATTGAATCCAGTTGGAGACTAGATTACAGCACATCGCTAATAATTGTAAAGGTTAAACCAGAGATACAAGCACATGAAGAAACAAAGCAATCACCAACTGTTTGCTTGAGGTGGTTACAGCCCCAGCATCAGGAGATGAATATGTATTTGGTTGAATAAATAACTCTAGGAGACATTATGGGAATGATGGTTTTCTACCCCAATGGAAAAAAGGATTATAAAGGGAAAATTAAAAAGGGAAAATAAAAAGAACAAAAAGAACAAGTTACTCATGCTTTATTTGCAGTAAATACCACAGATGCAGAAAAGTTACAAAGATAAGTGATACTGTGTCCCTTGTGATTCCAAATTGCAGTCAACATAATCAAATGGATAACATATATACATACAGGTTTATTCAATAAAAGTTCTTAGCGTTAAAAATGGTGCTAATTTTGCTCCAACCATCAGATGTTGCTTTCAAATGTTAAATAACAGTTAAATAACACAATTTTTACGATAAGAACTTTTTATTAAATCGTCCTGATAATATATTAGAAAAGGGCAAGTTGGCCTCTCAAACTAAAATTTGTATAAAGTAAAACACCCCAGACTGCAATACCTACCTGCTTCCCAATCCACAGTAACAAGATTTCCTGTGGCTGCCAAAGTTTGAATCAGTCGAGCAGACATTTTGGAAATAAGTAAAATTTCCCTCGGCCGTGGTAGTCTCCCTATAGGGTGAGTCTGCCGTGGCTGATGGAAACACAATCTGTGTATAGGAGAAATGCTCGGGACTTGTGTGTATCTTGATTTTGAAAATTTAATTTTTCAAAAAATCTGGCATGTGTGTACCCACTTAAATCACTGCCACTGCCCTCCCCCTCCAAATAGGGCTATCTTGGGAAAAACAAGGATTCTTGGGGGGTATATTAGTTAATTCTCAGCTAAATGTCTGTCTATGCAAGAGATGTCAAACCTGCATCCCTCCAGAAGTTTGCAAACTACAACTCACCGCACTCCCTAGCTACAGGTTTACAGTTGCTCTTTAATGGTATATCATCGCTCCTCAAATGTATAACAGACTTTTATACAAAAAACTGGTTAGAAAATATGTGGCTCTAATACTATTGTCGTCCTATCTTCACATAGAAAATATCTATGTATCAGTAAAAGCCATGTCGAACCTTTACTTGTAGAGCTCGAACACAGCTAATCTTGCTAGCATTTTAGATAAAACAATTAACCACATCCATTAAAGGGCATGTCCATCATTTAAAACACACCTGGTGACTAGAGATGGAACAAGTTTTGTCACACGCTCAATTTCCAAGCGAGGAACGACCCTTGATGGCCGAGCGCTACACGTCGTTCCTCCTTCTAATTCCATGATTGGACAAGTTGAATCTGACGTATTTCTGAAAATTGCATAACTTTGGCGATTGAAATCCTTTGTACACCAGAATGATAAAACTTTCAGCAGATTGTCCATACTATAACAGTCATCCAAAGTCTGCCACTGAGTTGGTAATTTATTGTATGTTAATTTCTCATCTGTATACGGTCTGCTAAAAATAAAGTTTTCATACATAAAATAATGGAGGTGGAGTGAAATTTTGGCAACACGATCTTTCCCAGATTTCTTCACCTGTCTAGGACAGAATTCCAGTAAGATTGTGGTTCTGCAGAATTAATGGAAAGGGAAACTTGTTGGGCAATTAGACTGACCTTAGGTGGCAAAAGAAATACATTAACTTTAATGAAAGCTTAAAATCCTATGTAGACTTTAAAAAATGTTCATTAAAAAATATTAATGATTAAAGTTTGGAGGCATTTTCCATTAACATATATGGGGAGATTCACGAAGAAGGGGGGGGGGGCTTTGTAATTGATTTCTTTAGGTACATTGCTACACTAAATCTGGGTACACACAGTAACGATAAAGCCCCGATACGATCTGTGTATCTGTGTGTACCTTCATTTCCGAACGAGTGCGCGGCCGCCGAACGATGCCTCCTCCCTATTGAGCCTCCACCCTATAGAGGGGTCTAGCGCGGCCGATGGAAACACATAGTTCCGAGTGTTCTCCCAATGATGTTCATAGGGAGAATGCTCGGGACTGTGTGTATGCAGATCTTTGAAAGATCCTGTCTGTCATCTTTCAGAAATCTGTACTGTGTGTACCTACTTAACACAGACACAGCTAACTGCAGATTGTGTTTATCTGCACAGAAGAAAGAGCAAACAAATAATGTTTATGCCTGATCTTATTCTGAATCAATTAGCCATACAGTGACAGAGAATAATCTTTACTTTTATAGAATGGAGAGTTTTACATGGAGTGTGCCAGGGAGGGGCTAGGTGATTGACAGTTCTTTACTACCAGCGTGCCACGCCCTCTTAGAAAGTAAACTCCCAGAAGCAAAAAAAAACAAGGAATAGGAAGGTCCCAAATTTAATTGGTGGTAATTAATCATAATTACTGTGTAATTAGTTAAAAAATGATTTGCCTCAGTTTACATGTCCTTTAATCACTATGGCATGGGTGTCTTCTCTGCAAACCCATGCTGCTGCACCAAGCTCTTCTTCAAATGAACAGTAATGCTTATAAAGGTTAATATCACTTTAAAGGGGCATGCTACTGCAAAATATGTCTTTTATATTTAGTGAAAGACATATTTATATTTGATTTTGCTTAAACATTTTAATTATGCTTCCAGAGTGTAATTATACAACCTCCACTTTCCACCACCACACTCCCTGCTACTTCCTGGTAAGACTGTGACAGTGTGGGACACCACGCCAATGGCTGACAGCTATTATGACAAGCCTCCACTGCTAATGCTTGTGAATGGAAAAGGAACATAGCAACAGCATTGGAGGGCGGCAGTAGAATCAATTGTAAATATAAATTCTCATTCTGGGAGCATTATTAAATCTTTTAAGCAAAACTAACTGGGGTTTGGGGGGGTCCTGAATACACTTATTAGGGTGGACATAGGCTTTAACACATCGTACCATAATAACATAATATTTATTTGTTTCATTTTTTTTACATTTTTTTGGTCTTCATACAGCACCAGAATCCCCATGAGATGCCTACACTCCGTGTCCCAGATTATTGCTCATATGACAACATCACCAGATGTTCTGTAACAAAGGACCCTAGCATTAATTCTGTCCATCTTACAGCCACTGATAAACTATAAGCAACACACCTAAAAATGGACTATATCATGGTACTTATAGTACATATATTTCAATTAAAATTTTTCAATTTGGTTTAAAGGGGTATTAAACAAACTTTACCCCACAAGGTATTTAATACCAGGGTTGCATTGTTTTGTGCGGCCTAGTTAGGATTAACCACAGCGCACTTTTTACCAGGAGAAATTGTGGCTCTGGGCAATACAGAAGCAGAGAAATGGTATAACAGATGAAGGCACATAATGTTTCAGCCCAGGTTAAACCACCTTTTGACAAAAAAGATTCAGGCCTTATATCGTTCTCCTACCTTTAAAGTCTTCTTTTGTCTGATCATTTTTATCCTGTCATTCTGCCTCATATATTAAGGAGTTTTACACCCACTGGATTTTCAAGCTCAGTTGCTTGATACAAAATTTGGCCGGATTATCTATAATGGCTTCTGTGCGTATTGCCATATTTCCAACAAATCCACAAAAGGGGTAGAAATCAGCAGTTTTCTATAGGTTCGTACACACCTCCAATGTGTTGCACGCGAGCAACGACCCCCGACATGATGGCGGATGGCCGAACGGGTCAAATTGGACATGTGCACGAACCTTAACACAACAAAACTGAAGATTAGGGACATTGTTTCTGATTAAAATGATTTGCAAGCAAATGTACATCCTCCAACATTAACCTTCATTGAAAGTAATATCTAGGTAGATTAAAAAGTAATCTAGTGGAGCTTGTGACAGATTGAGACTAAACACAATGAAATCATATACAAGGTTATATAGCAGTTCATAAATACACGATCAATATCTACATTGAACCAATGCAGCCTGCAACCTTCTACTACTATAATACCAATGGGTCTTTCTGCATGTAGATTTTATACGTGTTTGTGTCTAAAGGGAAAGGTGACACTGGGTTGATTTTGATCTCATAGGGTATCATGTGATTGTTTTTGTATGGCTGTCCTGACATTGCTAAAGCAGCATTATACTCAGGGCCGGATTTATACTTTTTTCTCCCCTAGCCTGCTAACTTGTACTGCCTGTACACCTGTACCGGTCATTTATTAGCTGAAGCGAGCTTTGTAAGTGGGGGAGGACCTCTCCCTAGCAAATCGGCATCGCTGCCCATTTCTGATTTAAAAAAGCTCTGCTGTGTGCCAACTAACGTGCATTGTGTAAATTTAAAATGGGGTGTGCAATGCTGCTTTACCCTTTTCTTTCTTTTTTTTTTTTTTGCCGCCCCTGATTGGCTGTGCCGCCCTAGGCCATGGCCTAGGTGGCCTAGTGGGAAATCCGGCCCCTGATATACTAAAGGGTATGTCAATCGTAATTTTAGGTTTCTTTTTAACTGTTTAACTGAAGACACGGAGGTAAATTCACTATCTCTTACCTCCCGTTCTTCAGTAAATCTTGCAGGAGACACTTACCCCGCGGGTCGCTCCAGCGCGGCTTCTCTGACAGTCTCCCACGCATCACAACTCCTTCACACTGTGTGCACATGCGCCCACAGCGCAAAGGACTGGGGATGCGTCAGGGGCTTTCATCCGTGTCTCCTGGGTAGTCAGTGTCTCCTGCTCTCCTGCAAGATTTACTGAAGAACGGGAGGTAAGAGAGGTGCATTACCACCTGTTCTTCAGTAAAACGTTAAAAGAAACTTGAATTATGATGGACATACCCTTTAATGAGAACCATTGTACACACTCACCTTCTTTACTGTATCACTTTTTCTGAAGAATTTAAACCAACATAACATATTCAATATGCCTAATCTCATTCCTCATTCCAGTGCTTTGCGCAAACAAATTTACGGCATTTATATTCTCTATGTTATTCCAACACCATGCCACAGAAATGCCTATGTTTAGGGTGAATGAAAGGTTTGTAATTCCGGCACGTGATGGAAAAAGGAACGAATTCCATGTGGAAACCTTTACGGTGAAGGGGCCAAATGTACACAAGAAAAATCTCCATGTCTTTAATATGTAGGTATTCATTAGTCCCATTCATTAATACACATATTGATAATGTCTGCCATTGGAAAGAACGCTTTAAGCACTAGGGTCAAAAACTATTATTCGCCATATGGTGGCTGCTTTCAACAATTGCTTGAGTCCCTGCAAGAAAAAAAAGACCATTCCCTGGCTGATTTCTTTGGGCAGTTTGCACAACGATGACTCTCTTGACACATTGCCATTCATGAGGTCTCTGAATACAGATGGGCTAAGGCTGGGAACCCAGGGAAAGCATGAGCACTCTAAATTAGCTTTCACTTTTATCCCACAGAATGACTTTAAGTCACATGGTCGCCAAATATAACAAGCAGGGAATTGTGCCTCGGATTTTCTTGCTTTTCAAACAGTCTAGGCGTAATTTTGACTGCCTTCCTTTTTGTGGAAAAAAATTGTTTATTAAGGGATCAGGGTCTTGGTGAAGAGAATTACTTGATTGTGGTGTAGCAGTTCTCTGCCAGTGACCGTCTTCTTATTGTCAACTAGGAGAAGTAGTTGCAGTTTGATGCAGATAACAATATAGCCAGGATTCAAATTAAAACTTAAACTCATTTTCTTCCCCTTTCAGTTGTAAATTTCTTCCATGTGAATCAAAGAATAATCACTAGGAATTCATGTATTCAAACATACAAAAAAAGAGCTTTAAACCAGTGGGCTTTACTTTTCTTTACTCTGGCATGGCAGAAGAATATGTGCTTGAACTGAGATTATTCCACTTGGTGTAATATATCATTAAATCTGCATTTGCACGGAAAGTCTATAAGAAGGGGTTTATTTGGTTTAAAGTTAAATTACAATAAATTCGAACTTCTACATTAAGAGTGATTGGTGAAAGTGTTGGAAATATATACACATACCTTCAAGAAGAATTTTAATTATGTAATTTATTTAATGCTTGGAAAGATCATTACATAAGCCCCCCTCCTTAATCTGAGCAGAAGGTGATTTAGAAATTGGTTAGAATATAAGGCCTACTATTGAAAATGGCTTCCCACTGAGCATGTCAAATAATAAGTTCAATTGAACTGGATATGCCCTCTTTAGAAAAAAGGTTTACACAATAAAATTTCCATTAAAGAGGCTATAAAAGGTAAACTTTGCCTCTACGAACACAGGGCATTTATATACCATACATACCACTTTATATATAAATGACTACCATGGAAAACAATAGGGATGGACTAGAACTCGAATCAAACCCGAGTTCGAGCTGAAACTTTATGAGTTGGGACGAACTCGAACTATTTTCTGGACGCCGCGGACTGTACGGAATTTCGACTGTTCAGCAGGCCTCGAATGGCCACTTCCGAAAATCCCCGAACAGCCGGAGATTCCTGAAAACGGGCCGCTTGCGGATTGCTTAATGGCCGACAATCCCATTCGGGGGTCCCGCAGCTCGAAACCGGACCCCTTCACGATGTCTTACAAGGACCTTTGTGGCCTGACAAGGGCCTTTGGGGCATAAGGGGTCCCAGCTTGAACCGGACCCCCCTCCTTGGCACTTATAGTGCCCTTGGGCCTAACAAGGGCCCTTTGGGGCTTAAGGGGTCCCCCAGCTTGAACTGGGACCCCCCTCCCCGGCCCTATATGGAAGGGCCATTGTGGCCCTGACAAGGGCCCTTTGGGGCTTAAGGGGTTCTGCAGCCATGTTACCAGCTGTCTTGATCCGATGTCTTCTTTCTTCTGCTTACTACTACATGACTTCTGAGCTCCGCAGAGGTTTGTACCTCTTTTATATAGGTTTGCAGAAACCCTAATCCGTTGTCTGATTGGTCAATTTTTTCAATGCTTGGTTTACATTAACCAAAATTTCCCATTTTGGTCCCAGGGGGCCATGTAAGGTAAGTTTACACTGACCTTAAGGGTCCGCTTTTAGATTTTCGAACTTTCGAACTTTTAGAAGTTCGAAAGTTCGCAAACGGACTGAACCTTTCGAAAGTTCGGCCATCTCTAGTAAACAATTGTGACAATGTAGCATCTCAGGTGAACATAAACCCCCACCTTCATTGGTATCATAATTATCATGCATAAATTGACTAACTGCTGCATTACATGAAGGAATAAACAGTAGTTTGAAAACCTAGAAGTTTCTTAAAAGGAAAACTAAGTTAATAAAATAATATCCATATTGGTTTTAAATATAATATATAATATTATTTTTTATATTTATAAGAGATGCAACTTTTTCCTGTGCTGTTAAGGTTTGTTGGATGAACTACACACCCAAAATGCATTGTGATTATGAGAATGGATTCTACTATACCAGTATACCAAGGACAAAAAATGGAAAGCTCAAGCTTATAGTGTGGAGGTGTGAATTTTAAGCCAGTTGGCTTATACATTGTGAATATTGCTCCCCAAACAGGGTTTTTAGTTATCAAATAACATAACAAGTGCTGTTATCATTAGGCATAGGTAAGTAACCCCAGATCCCCTCTTATATATATATATATATATATATATATATATAATGCAATGTTGACAATCAGCTATACAACCACCTCCAGGATTTCTTAATGTCCCTATTCCTGCTCACTAAGCTCCATCACAGTGTAGTAGGTACAGTAAGTACTGTATATAAACCCAGTCTCAGAAATCACCTCAGTCAAATGCAGGGTTAATGTTGACACAGATCTCTATGCTGCTGTCAATCACAGGGCAGACTGGATACATTTTTGAAACATAAAAATACTGCTTCTAACTCACAGCTCAATTAACAATGTAACAATCTGTGTAACAATCTATGTAACAGTCTATGTAACAATCTATGTAACAGTCTATGTAACAATCCATGTAACAATCTATGTAACAGTCTATGGACACCTGGAGAGGTAGAACAGCAGACTGCACTGAGCAGGCAGAAAGGGGGATTCCAGGCACCAGAAATCCCCCCTTAATACACCCCTGCCAGTAGTATAAGTTACTAGAAAATTAGGATGAGTATAATATCATTAAAGATACAGAAAAAACTACTCACTACTTCCGGGCAGCTAGTTCTCTGGTTGGGGAGGGGTTTCTGGCAATTATCTCTTGTTTTTAATATCATTGAAGAACTATAGCATTTGTATAAATAAACTGAGGTCATTGACCAAACCTGGGAAGCAGACAAGCAGATTCTACATCTATTGTCTATGTAACCGTACATCCCTGACGTGTATTTATGAAAGTGCTTAATATGTATAACGTTTTTGTCAAATAAAAAGTGGCTACTGTATTTATAAATTGACATACAAAGACTTTTCTTTAAAACCACAGAAAATTTGGCAAACATACAGTTCTAAAGTACAGGTGCAAGGAGTGTGCTTAAAGGCTTAAAGCAAACACCAGTGGCTTTTTTTCTTCTTTTCTTAGTGAAAGAAGTTACCTTTCTGTCTGAGAAATTTATTACCTTAATATTTGCAACCCTCAACCCACAGGACAGAATGCCACTTTGTATTATTTCCAGACAAAAGGATTGGCTTGTGGTAACAGGCAGATGCTTGAGTGGAGTACGTGGCATAAGGTACAACATCAATCACGAAAATCAATATTTGTTGTACTGGTATCTTTATGGCATACGCTTGGGTTCCTTGTTTTTTAGGCTGTGTAGTATATAATCTTTGAGCCTCTTATTGGCCATACTTAATCATTTCTGAAGTACCTTCTCACTGGAGGATGCTAATTCTTTGTAGACCTAGACACTTCACTTTAAAAACAGCTAGCTCCATTTAAGTGTCATGCCGGTTTGATTTCAACTGTCCTGTTTTATTTAAAGATAATCGCAAAGAAAGGATAAACAACTTGCTATATTTAGTGGCTATCTCAGAGGCTATAGACAAATACAAAAACTGGAGTTAATGGTCCGCTCTAAAACCAAATACGGAAAAGTCAATATATATATATATCAATTGATCAAAAATACTTTATTATTGCGTTCCAATGCTGAGAAACATATAAGACCTGTTTCCCGAGTAGTACATTTTGGCTTTGAAATTGATTCCAGGTTTGAAGATTAAATGTTGTCGGTTTCATTGTAAAATTTTGCTGTAGTTTCAGTATTAAAATATCATAATTGAATCCAGATTGGAGACTAGATTACAGCACATCGCTAATAATTGTAAAAGGTTAAACCAGAGATACAAGCACATGAAGAAACAAAGCAATCACACACTGTTTGCTTGAGGTGGTTACAGCCCCAGCATCAAGGAGATGAATATGTATTTGGTTGAATAAATTAACTGCTAGGAAGACATTATGGGAATGATGGTTTCTACCCCAATGGAAAAAGAGATATAAAGAGGGAAAATTAAAAAGGGAAAATAAAAAGAACAAAAAGAACAAGTACTTCATGCTTTATTTGCAGTAAATACCACAGATGCAGAAAAGTTACAAAGATAAGTAGATACTGTGTCCCTTGTGATTCCAAATTGCAGTCAACATAATCAATGGATAAACATATATACATACAGGGTTATTCAATAAAAGTTCTTAGCGTTAAAAATGGTGCTAATTTTGCTCCAACCAATCAGATGTTAGCTTTCAAATGTTAAATAACAGTTTAAATAACACAATTTTTAACGATAAGAACTTTTATTAAATCGTCCTGATAATATATTAGAAAAGGGGCAAGTTGGCCTCTCAAACTAAAATTTGTATAAAGTAAAACACACCCAGACTGCAATACCTACCTTGCTTCCCAATCCACCAGTAACAAGATATTCCTGTGGCTGCCAAACGTTTGAATCAGTCGAGCAGACATTTTGGAAATAAGTAAAATTTCCCTCGGCCGTTGGTAGTCTCCCTATAGGAGAGTCTGCCGTGGCTGATGGAAACACATCTGTGTATAGGAAGAATGCTCGGGACTGTGTGTATTCTGATTTTTGAAAAATTTAGATTTTTCAAAAAATCTGGCATGTGTGTACCCAGCTTAAATCACTGCCACTGCCCCTCCCCCTCCAAATAGGGCTATCTTGGGAAAACAAGGATTCTTGGGGGGTATATTAGTTAAGTTATCAGCTAAAATGTCTGTCTATGCAAGAGATGTCAAACCTGCATCCCTCCAGAAGTTTGCAAACTCACCAGCACTCCCTAGCTACAGGTTTAACAGTTGCTCTTTAATGGTATTATCATCGCTCCTCAAATGATAGAACAGACTTTTATACAAAAACCTGGTTAGAAAAATATGTGGCTCTTAATACTATTGTCTGTCCTATCTTCACATAGAAAATATCTATGTATCAGTAAAAGCCAATGTCGAAACCTTTACTTGTAGAGCTCGAACAGCAGCTAAATCTTGCTAGCATTTTAGATAAAAACATTAACCACATCCATTAAAGGGCATGTCCATCATTTAAAACACCTGGTGACTAGAGATGGACTAAAGTTTTGTACACACGCTCAATTTCCAAGCGAGGAACGACCCTTGATGGCCGAGCGCTACACGTCGTTCCTCGCTTCTATATTCCATGATTGGACAAGTTGAATCTGACGTATTTCTGATAAATATGCAATAACTTTGGCGATTGAAATCCTTTGTACACCAGAATGATAAAACTTTCAGCAGATTGTCCATACTATAACAGTCATCCAAAGTCTGCCACTGAAGTTGGTAATTTATTTAATGTTATTTTCTCATCTGTATACTGTCTGCTAAAAATAAAAGATTTATACATAAAATAATGGAGGTGGAGTGAAGAATTTGGCAACAACGATTCTTTCCCAGATTTCTTCACCTGTCTAGGACAGAATTCCAGTAAGATTGTGGTTCTGCAGAATTAATGGAAAGGGAAACTTGATTGGGCAATTAGACTGAACTTAGGTGGCAAAAGAAAATACATTAATTCTTTAATGAAAGCTTAAAATCCTAATGTAGACTTTAAAAAATATTCATTAAAAAATATTAATGATTAAAGTTTGGAGGCATTTCCATTAACATATATGGGGAGATTCACAGAAGAAGGGGGGGGGCTTTGTAATTGATTTCTTTAGGTACATTGCTACACTAAATCTGGGTACACACAGTAACGATAAAGCCCCGATACGATCTGTGTATCTGTGTGTACCTTCATTTCCGAACGAGTGCGCGGCCGCCGAACGATGCCTCCTCCCTATTGAGCCTCCACCCTATAGAGGGGTCTAGCGCAGCCCGATGGAAACCACGTTCGCGAGTGTTCTCCCATGATGTTCATAGGGAGAATGCTCGGGACTGTGTGTATGCAGATCTTTGAAAGATCCTGTCTGTCATCTTTCAGAAATCTGTACTGTGTGTACCTAGCTTAACACAGACAGCAGCTAACTGCAGGATTGTGTTTATCTGCACAGAAAGAAAAGAGCAACAAATAATGTTTATTGCCTGATCTTAATTCTGAATCAATTAGCCATACAGTGACAGAGAAATAATCTTTACTTTTATAGAATGGAGAGTTTTACATGGAGTGTGCCAGGAGGAGGGGCTAGGTGATTGACAGTTCTTTACTGACCAGCTGTGCCACGCCCTCTTTAGAAAGTAAAACTCCCAGAGCTAAAAAAAAACAAGGAATAGGAAGGTCACAAATTTAAGATTGGTGGTAATTAATCATAATTACTGTGTAATTAGTTAAAAAATGATTTGCCTCAGTTTACATGTCCTTTAAATCACTATTGGCATGGGTGTCTTCTGCAAAACCCATGCTGCTGCACCAAGCTCTTCTTAAAATGACAGTAATGCTTTAAAGGGTTAATTCACTTAAGGGCATGCTTACTGCAATATGTCTTTCATTATATTAGTGAAGACATATTATATTTAAGTTTGCTTAAACATTTTAATTATGCTTCCAGAGTGTAATTATACAACCTCCACGTTCCACCACCACAGCTCCCTGCTACTTCCTGGTAAGACTGTGACAGTGACACCACGGCCAATGGCTGACAGCTATTAATGGACAAGCCTCCACTGCTAATGCTTGTGAATGGAAAAGGAACATAGCAACAGCAGTGGAGGGCGGCAGTAGATCAATTGTAAATATAAATTCTCATTCTGGGAGCATTATTAAATCTTTTAAGCAAAACGTAACTGGGGTTTGGGGGGGTCCTGAATAACACTTATTAGGGGTGGACATACGCTTTAACACATCAGTACCATAATAACATAATATTTATATTGTTTCATTTTTTTTACATTTTTTTTGGTCTTCATACAGCACCAGAATCCCCATGAGATGCCTACAGCTCCGTGTCCCAGATATATTGCTCATATGACAACATCACCAGATGTTCTGGAATACAAAAGGACCTCTAGCATTAATTCTGTCCATCTTACAGCCACTGATAAACCTATAAGCAACACACCTAGAAAATGGACTATATCAGGTACTTATAGTACATATATTTCAATTCAAATATTTTCAATTTGGTTTAAAGGGGTATTAAACACTTTACCCCACAAGGTATTTAATACCAGGGGTTGCATTGGTTTTTGTGCGGCTAGTTAGGATTAACCAGCAGGCGCACATTTACCAGGAGAAATTGTGGCTCTGGGCAATACAGAAGCAGAGAAATGGTATAACAGATGAAAGGCACATAATGTTTCAGCCCAGGTTAAACCAACCTTTTGACAAAAAAGATTCAGGCCTTATATCGTTCTCCTACCTTTAAAGTCTTCTTTTGTCTTGATCATTTTTATCCTGTCATGTCTGCCTCATATATTAAGGAGTTTTACACCCACTGGATTTTCAAGCTCAGTTGCTTGATTGAAGTATAACAAAAATTTGGAGCCGGACTTATCTCCTATAATGGCTTCTTGCGTATGTGCCATATTTCCATACAAATCACAAAAGGGGTAGAAATCAGCAGTTTTCTATAGGTTCGTACACACCTCCAATGTGTGCACCGAGCAACGACCCCCGACAATGATGGCGGATGGCCGAACGGGTCAAATTGGACATGTGCACGAACCTTAACACAACAAAACTGAAGATTAGGGACATTGTGTCTGATTAAAATGAATTTGCAAGCAAATGTACATCCTCCAACATTAACCTTCATTGAAAGTAATATCTAGGTAGATTAAAAAGTAATCTAGTGGAGCTTGTGACAGATTGAGACTAAACACATATGAAATCATATTACAAGGTTATATAGCAGTTCATTAAATACACGATCAATATCTACATTGAAACCAATGCAGCCTGCAACTTGCTTCTACTATAAATACCAATGGGTCTTTCTGCATGTAGATTTTATACGTGTTTGTGTCTTAAAGGGAAAGGTGACAACTGGGTTGATATTTGATCTCATAGGGTATCATGTGATTTGTTTTGTATGGCTGTCCTGACATTGCATAAAGCAGCATTATACTCAGGGCCGGATTTATACTTTTTTCTCCCCTAGGCCTGCTAACTTGTACTGCCTGTACACCTGTACGCGGTCATTTATTAGCTGAAGCAGAGCTTTGTAAGTGGGGGAGGGACCTGCTCCCCTAGCAAATCGGCAATCGCTGCCCATTTCTGATTTAACAAAGCTCTGCTGTGTGCCAACTAACGTGCATTGTGTAAATTTAAAATGGGTGTGCAATGCTGCTTTACCCTTTTCTTTCTTTTTTTTTTTTTTGCCGCCCCTAGTGGCTGTGCCGCCCTAGGCCATGGCCTAGGTGGCCTAGTGGGAAATCCGGCCCTGATTATACTTAAAGGGTATGTCAATCGTAATTTTAGGTTTCTTTTTAACTGTTTAACTGAAGAACAGGAGGTAAATTCACTATCTCTTACCTCCCGTTCTTCAGTAAATCTTGCAGGAGACACTTACCCGCGGGTCGCTCCAGCGCCGGCTTCTCTGACAGTCTCCCACGCATCCACACTCCTTCACACTGTGTGCACATGCGCACACAGCGCAAAGGACTGGGGATGCGTCAGGGGCTTTCATCCGTGTCTCCTGGGTAAGTCAGTGTCTCCTGCTCTCCTGCAAGATTTACTGAAGAACGGGAGGTAAGAGAGAGTGCATTTACCACCTGTTCTTCAGTAAAACAGTTAAAAAGAAACTTGAAATTAGGATGGACATACCCTTTAATGAGAACCATTGTACACACTCACCTTCTTTACTGTATCACTTTTTCTGTAAGAATTTAAACCAACATAACATATTCAATATGCCTAATCTCATTCCATCATTTCAGTGCTTTGCTGCAAACAAATTATACGGCATTTATATTCTCTATGTTATTCCAACACCATGCCACAGAAATGCCTATGTTTAGGGTGAATGAAAGGTTTGTAATTCCGGCACGTGATGGAAAAAGGAACGAATTCCATGTGGAAACCTTTGACTGTGAAGGGGCCAAATGTAACACAAGAAAAATCTCCATGTTCTTTAATATGTAGGTATTCATTAGTCCCATTCATTAATACACATATTGATAATGTCTGCCATTGGAAAGAACGCTTTAAGGCAATAGGGTCAAAAACTAATTATTCGCCATATGGTGGCTGCCTTTCTAACAATTGCTTGAGTCCCTGCAAGAAAAAAAAGACCATTCCCTGGCTGATTTCTTTGGGCAGTTTGCACAACGATGACTCTCTTGACACATGCCATTCATGAGGTCTCTGAATAACAGATGGGCTAAGGCTGGGAACCCAGGGGAAAGCATGGAGCAACTCTAATATTAGCTTTCACTTTTATCCCACAGAATGACTTTAAGTCACATGGTCGCCAATATAACAAGCAGGGAATTGTGCTCTCAGGATTTTCTTGCTTTTCAAACAGTCTAGGCGTAATTTTGACTGCCTTCCTTTTTGTGGAAAAAAATTGTTTATTAAAGGGATCAGGGCTTTGGATGAAAGAGATTACTTGATTGTGGTGTAGGCAGTTCTCTGCCAGTGACCGTCTTCTTATTGTCAACTAGGAGAAGTTAGTTGGCAGTTTGATGACAGATAACAATATAGCCAGGATTCAAATTAAAACTTAAACTCATTTTCTTCCCCTTTCAGTTGTAAATTTCTTCCATGTGAATCAAAAGAATAATCACTAGGAATTCATGTATTCAAACATACAAAAAAAGGAGCTTTAAACCAGTGGGCTTTACTTTTCTTTACTCTGGCATGGCAGGAAGAATATGTGCTTGAACTGAGGATTATTCCACTTGGTGTAATATATCATTAAATCTGCATTTGCACGGAAAGTCTATAAGAAGGGGTTTATTTGGTTTAAAGTTAAATTTACAATAAATTCGAACTTCTACATTAAAGAGTGATTGGTGAAAGTGTTGGGAAATATATACACATACCTTCAGAGAAGGAATTATTAATTATGTAATTTATTTAATGGCTTGGAAAGATCATTATCATAAGCCCCCCTCCTTAATCTGAGCAGAAGGTGATTTAGAAAGTGGTTAGAATATAAGGCCTACTATTGAAAATGGCTTCCCACTGAGCATGTCAAATATATTAAGTTCAATTGAACTGAGATATGCCCTCTTTAGAAAAAAGGTTTAACATCAATAAAATTTCCATTAAAGAGGCTATAAAAGGTAAATCTTTGCCTCTGACTGAACACAGGGCATTTATATACCATACATACACATTTATATATAAATTGAGCTACCATGGAAAACAATAGGGATGGACTAGAACTCGAAATCAAACCCGAGTTCGAGCTGAACTTTATGAGTTGGGACGAACTCGAACTATTTTCTGGACTCGCGGGACTGTACGAGGAATTTCGACTGTTCAGCAGGCCTCGAATGGCCACTTCCGAAAATCCCCGAACAGCCGGAGATTCCTGAAAACGGCCGCTTGCGGATTGCTTAATGGCCGACAATCCCATTCGGGGGTCCCGCAGCTCGAAACCGGGACCCCTTCACGAGTCCTTACAAGGACCTTTGTGGCCCTGACAAGGGCCCTTTGGGGCATAAGGGGTCCCACAGCTTGAACCGGGACCCCCCTCCTTGGCACTTATAAGTGCCCTTGTGGCCCTAACAAGGGCCCTTTGGGGCTTAAGGGGTCCCCCAGCTTGAACTGGGACCCCCCTCCCCGGCCCTATATGGAAGGGCCATTGTGGCCCTGACAAGGGCCCTTTGGGGCTTAAGGGGTTCTGCAGCCAATGTTACCAGCGTCTTGATCCGATGTCTTCTTTCTTCTGCTATCTACTACGATGACTTCTGAGCTCCGCAGAGGTTTGTACCTCTTTATATAGGTTTGCAGAAAACCCTAATCCGTTGTCTGATTGGTCAATTTTTCAATGCTTGGTTTACATTAACCAATTAAATTTCCCATTTTGGTCCCAGGGGCCTGTAAGGTAAGTTTACACTGGACCTTAATGGGTCCGCTTTTAGATTTTCGAACTTTCGAACTTTTTTAGAAGTTCGAAAGTTCGCAAACGGACTGAACTTTCGAAAGTTCGGCCATCTCTAGTAAACAATTGTGACAATGTAGCATCTCATGTGAACATAAACCCCCCACTTCATTGGTATCATAATTATCATGCATAAATTGACATAACTGCTGCATTACATGAAGGAATAAACAGTAGTTTGAAAACCTAGTAAGTTTCTTAAAAGGAAAACTAAAGTTAATAAAATAAATTATCCATATTGGGTTTTATAATATAATATATAATATTATTTTTTATATTTAATAAGAGATGCAACATTTTTCCTGTGCTGTTAAGGTTTGTTGGATGAACTACACACCCCAAAATGCATTGTGATTAATGAGAATGGATTCTACTATACCAGTATACCAAGGACAAAAAATGTGAGAAAAGCTCAAGCTTATAGTGTGGAGGTGTGAATTTATAGCCAGTTGGCCTTATACACTTGTGAATATTGCTCAACCAAAACAGGGTTTTAGTATCAAAGTAACATAACAAGTGCTGTTATCATTAGGCATAGGTAAGTAACCCCAGATCCCCTCTCATTTTTGCGTGTGGCACATGCCCCAGGTTTAATATCCTTGTTAAGAGCACGGTTAATTTTAAATACTGTCAGTTGCGTTTCATCCCTTCAGAGTTGCTATGACAATAACCAGGGGCAAGTGCAGGATTTTCAAGGGGGGGGGGGAATGAATGGGTTACCACCAAACAACCCCAGAAGGAAGTTCATGACCAAATACATTCCTATATTCTATTATATATGGATCATAAAATTATATTATATATTCTCTACTTGCCATAATTATCATCATAATTCTATGTTTACTTATATTATGTATTACCTGTGTATGTAATAAGTATGACTTTGTATAACATGTATTACCTTGTATGTAATGCATGACTCTGTAATTGTAAAGCACCACGGAAGATGTTGGAGCTATATAAATCAATAATAATAATAATAATCATAGTTAGCCTAATATCATTGTTACTTTTGTTATAAATAGAGGTGGCCGAACTATATAAAGTTTGGTCCGTTTTCGAACTTCAGAGAAAGTTTGAAAGTTCGAAATTTGGACCCATTCAAATCTATGGGGGAGTGATAGTTCGAATAGTCTGAGTGATTTACAGCTAAACTAACAGTGGTAACTTACTGTAAATGACTGTGGCACCTGGGAAATGGTCTGGGGAACATGTCACTGTCACCAAAACTTCTTAAAACACTTCCTGAAGTCAGGCGGGCAATTGTCGGGTTTTGCGCAAGCTACATTTGACGATACATTCAAGGATTATCGAACTAACGAACGATCCTTCTTGTTAGTGAACGGTCATTCCTAGGCTTAGCGAATGGTACATTCGAGTGTTGGATAGTGTACTGGTTAAAGGCACCGCCTTTCACATGGGAGAGCAGGGTTCGAATCCTGGCTAGGGGCAGCTATACAAATGTTTGGATTATTATAATACCCTAGTAATATAATAACCATATAATAACCTAGTAATATGATAACCTAGTAATTAATAATGATATAATGTAGTGGCTGGATAGTGTACTGGTTAAAGGCACTGCCTTTGACATGGGATACCAGGGCGAATCCTAGCTAGGGGCAGCTATACATATGTTTGGATTATTATAATAATACGCTACCTACAGTGTAATATATGGATTTACTTCACCTCAGAGTTCCATAACCTGTATAGAAGCACCTGCGGCCTCGTGCTTCTATATGGTCATGGAACTCCTCGGTGGCTTAATATCCTTATATTACACTGTAGGTAGAGTATTATCCCTTATATAATACATAAGGCTCTGGTATTTCAATATAATCAGTCACTCAGTGATGTCACTGAGTGACTTCCTGTATTCCACTGCCCCTCCCCATTTCTCTCTCCCTGTCTGAATTAGTAATGTAGATAACAAGCCTGTTTTTGGACACTGACTGACTGACTGACTGAATTACTGTGCTGATAAGGAGGAGCAAGCACATTCCTGTGAGTCATAATTGACTGTACTGCTTGCTCCTCCTTATCAGCACAGTAATTCAGTCAGTCAGTGTAACAAACCGGAACAGCACCAGGTGAGAGACAATGTTTATTGTCTTCTTTTAGTTTGAGATAGAAATGGCAGTTAACCATTTGTATGTACAGAAACAAGTTTCTCATCACATTACTAATACAGGGAGGGAGAGACAGGGAGGGGGGAGACAGACTGCCTGTACTGGATTTATCTTCTTATTTTTTTACCTTATGTATTATATGGAATAATACGCTACCTACAGAATAATATACGGATATTATTTCACCTCGGAGTTCCCTGACCTCTATAAAAACACTCGGCCTAACGGCCTTGTGCTTTTATATGGTCAGGGAACTCCTCAGTGGCGTAATCTCCTTATATTACACTGTAGGTAGCGTATTATCGCTTATATATCACACATTCACAGCCTATATAAATGGTTTATATATTGTGGGAAAAAACTTCAACAAGTCTATGATTAAGGGCTTGTGCCTGAAACACATAAGACTGTAGCCATTTTTCTGATAGAGGCTGTGTTTTTAAATGAAATATATTAAAATGTAAGTAGTTTTAATGAAATACAAATAAAATATTAATGGTAACTTAAAGTAAATCGCTATGGGACCTGGGAAATGGTCTGGGGAACATGTTCTAATATCCAGGACATTCGTAAAATCAATTTTACTCTCAATCAATTTTTTCAAGCTCTCGCGTTCGACCATTCGATGTTCGCGCCTAGTTATCATGTACATTTTACTCGCGGATTCGATGCTCGCATATAGGCTTTAATGGACACTTTACTCGCGGATTCGATGTTCGCGCCTAGATACCATGGACATTTTACTTACGGATTCGATGCTCGCGTATAGGTATTAATGGACACTTTACTCGCGGATTCGATGCTTGCGTATAGGTATAAAAGGCATTTTACTCGCATATTCGAACGGTAGAAAATTCGGTTTATCGAAAGTCAGAAAATATCGAAAATCTGGGTCCGGGATAGTTCGAGAAGCCCGAATTTGAATAGTTCGGCTCGAACTCGGGTTCGAGTTTGATTTTTAGTCCATCTCTAATTATCAGGAAAAAAGGAAGGGGTGCACACCTCTAGATGTGTGTTAAGTTTATTCACTGTATGTTACACACAATAAATGTATAACACACATATACTGTAGTGGTGTGCACCTCCTAATTATAATAGGAGGTGCAGATATAAAAGTCTGCACATAAAAAGATGGGATCTGGGTCAGACTCGGACCCAGATCTGACACAGAACCCCTTGGTTTCCGAAATCCGAACGTTCCGAAATCATTCGGATTTCGAGACTTCGGACAATTTTTATTTTTGGTAACCTTCGAAAATAACCTTGAATGTTTGATAATCCTTGAAAATATGACTGGAAACTCAAAAGTAGTTCCGATCCTGTTTTCAAGGGTTACCGAACATTCAAGGTTATTTTTGAGGGTAGCCGAAAATAACCTCTAAAGTTCGGTAACCCTCGAAAACAGTCTGAACCCTCGAAAGTAAGTTCAGTTTTCGGGTTTTTGGATTATCAGGTTTTTCTTGAGTTTCATCAATCTGAATACATAATGAAACTTCAAAGTTTTGTCCATCTCTATTCACGAGTAAGGAACTCTTTATTTTGACAAAACAACGTTATTCTCCTTAGAGTACAGGAAGATGTAATACATAATTAAGTAGCATAGTTCTATATATAACTAGAGATGGCCAAACTTCAGTAAATGTTCAGAAGTTCGAAAACCAACCCATTAAAGGGTATCTCCACTCTTTTTAACACATTTTTGGAATTCAGTTTTATTGAAAAACAGGAGGTAAAGGAACTGTGTTACCCCCCGTTCTTCAATAAAAAGAAATCAGGAGCCGAAATCGAAGGCTGTATTCGAGGGTTACCAAAATTAAAGGATACATTCGAGGGTTACTGAAATCGAAGAATACATTTGAGGGTTACTATTTAGAAAATTTGATAATTATAAGTCCGTGAGTTTGAAAAAAATTAACTAGTTCTTAGGGTTATTCAATAAAAGTTCTTATTGTTTAAAATGGTGCTAATTTTGCCCCAACCAATCAGATGTTAGCTTTCAAATGTTAAATAAGATCTGATTGGTTGGGGCAAAATTAGCACCATTTTAAACAATAAGAACTTTTATTGAATCTCCCTGTAAATGTCATACTGTACTTCATTATATATATTCTATTATTGTGCTTCTATTGTATACATTTTAGGAATTTTATTTTGAAATTATGTGTGTGTTATTTCTGTTGTTTGTGTAGTTTTGTGTGTTTGTGTAGTTGTGTGTGTTGTTTGTGTAGTTGTGTAAGTGTTTTTGTGTAGTTGTGTGTTTTAGAGAGACATATGGCCGATGTAGTAAAAACTACATGACCGCAATGATCCTGAAACCCCCAGAATGTTCATGTTAAAAGGGCAACTGTGGTCTCCATACAAGTTAGGGTTGAATGAAAGCCTGCAGTATTTCCTTTATAATGAGCTGACAATCACATCTCTGGCTTCACCCTGTGAGAAATGATATTGAGGTGAATGTTCAAACTTCCTGCTTCCAGTAGGTTGAGTGACATCACCTTACTTCTGCCCGCCCCTCTCCCCGGGAGAGAAGCATGCTCAGTAAAGACTAAATGCTGGGGAAATCAGGAAGTACCTGGGGGGAAAATTGACAGTTGAGATGGGAAGCCTATTAATGCAGACAGGCTGGTCACATGACTACAAGCTGGTCACATGGATGAAAACATGAAGTGTTCAAGCAGTAAGTAATATTGCTGAACCTTTATGCCAATAATTTCTCACAAATTTTTTCTAGAGATGTGAATTATGTTTTCTTTTGCAGGTGTGATGGAAGGATTTTTATATAATTATTACTAGTTTGGAAGAATTGGAGACCACAGTTACCCTTTAAGGATTAGACCCATTATATTCATTGGGGAAAGATGTCCTGAAATTTGCTTATAATGTGGTAAAGCTTCCACAAATTCCTTAACTAGGTAACAGCACGCTAATCCTATGTGTCCCGCATGTCTGTAGTGAATTTCATGTCACCAGTTTGAAAACTGTAGGAGAAGATACAGTCCAAAAAAGCAGAAGAATAAAAGGGAAGAAGAAGAAGAAAGAAAGAAAAGGAATTTGTCTCTTTCAAGTCAAATGAATAAATTAACTGCTCTAGATTTTTTTAAGATAAATACTGTATGTTCCACTGTAACAGTAGGAGGCGGTGAACAATTGTGAATATAAACCTCAAGGGGTTTTCATCTTCTTCTTTAATATTTTTGACTTTAATACTTATACCTTTGTGATTATATTTATTTAATCGTTTTACAAGGTTCTGTTTCTTAACAGACACTGCTTTCTGCTATAGTATAAAGTCATGAATTTTCTGAAATATTTACTTTACTATCTTATCAATTTCTCTTCCGTAGCATTTGCATATGTACATATATATATTTATATATATTTAAATGCGATAGGGGCACATATTTCTTGGAGATAAGCAACCTTTACTCAGGAGTTCTGAACATTAATTAACAGCTGATTGGATTGATATATGAACATATGCAAAATAGACTGATACAATACAACTGAAATCCATTTATCTGTAACTTGTTAAAGGCTGAAAACCAAGAGTTCACAATAAGGTTTCAAATTAATTTTATTTGTTTATAGTGTTGGTACCATGTTATCTATAGCAATCAGTAAGATTCAAACCCGCAGCCGTACATTCGGGGGTCCCACAGCTCGAAACCGGGACCCCCTCCTGGGGCCTTACAAGGACCTTTGTGGCCCTGGCAAGGGCCCTTTGGGGCTCAAGGGGTCCCGCAGCTCGAACTGGGACCCCCCTCCCACGGCACATATAAGTGCCCTTGTGGCCCTGGCAAGGGCCCTTTGGGACTTAAGGGGTCCCGTAGCTCGAACCGGGACCCCCTCCCTGGAACTTATAAGTGCCCTTGCGGGCCTTGGAAGGGCCCTTGCGGCTCTGACAAGGGCCCTTGGGGCTTAAGGGATCCCACAGCTCGAGCCAGGACCCCCCTCCCCGGCCCTAGTAAGGGCCCTTGCGGCACTGATAAGTGCCTTTGTTGGGGGTCGCACAGCTCAAACCGGCCCCCCCAGTGAGCGGCTCTTAAAAGAGCCCTTGGGCGATGTCCTCTTTCTTCTATCCGGTGGACGATCGAACGTTCAAGGATTATCGAAAGCAGCATGCAGAAGCTGGAAGTAGCGCACATGTGCGCTACGTCCGGTTTTTATGGTGTTCCCCAGACCATCTCCCAGGTCCCAGGGGCCTTTAAGGTTAGTTTACACTGCAATATTTCGGAAAGTTCATTCGAACCTTCCGAACTATTTACCCCCATTGACTTTAATGGGTCCGTTTTCGGACTTTCAAACTTTCGAACTTTTTTAGAAGTTTGAAAATGGAACGAACTTTCGAAAGTTTGGCCATCTCTACTGTTGACAGTGTGTAGCCACATCTTCCGAAAATAACAGACAGAATCTTGACTGTCTGTCATCTTTGTGGGATTGATGCTGTTTGTATCCAGCTATAGATGGATAAAAGCACCCGTTTTTTATAGTTTAGAGAAAGTAGCTGAAAATTTTTGTTGCCTAGGCCCCACTGTCGAGATTCAAAAACCAAAGAAAATAAGAAATCTGCAGCACATTTAAAACACATACAGACAGATTAAATTAAAGTTCTTAGTGTTAAAAACGGTGCTAATAATGCCCCAACCAATCAGATGTTAGCTTTTAAAATGTTAAATAAGATCTGATTGGTTGGGGCAAAATCAGCACAATTTTTAACGATAAAAACTTTTATTGACTCTCCCTGATAATATACATATACATACAGCATTACCAAACCTAAAGTGCATGTAGTATATAGATAGAGTGCAAAGTAATTACATACAGGTTCATTTACCCAGAGCCACTACCACTCTGGGTAAATCTCCTGGTTGCGAATATATCGCGTTAGCCAATGTGGGTAAAATCATGGCATGCAGGCTAGCCCTTGTCTTCCGGTTCGCACCATCTAACAAGTCCCATTGTCTTGTAAGTGCACACGATGCGCCTCAGAACTCTAGTGCATGGGTGCTGTACCACGTACATACAGGAGAATGGGACTTGTCAAATGGTGTGTGCCGGAAGAGAGGTCTAGCCGTAGTTAGAGGGAAAAAAAGGCTGCGACTTGCGCCTCTATTCCCCCCCTGCCTGTAGGCATGGGCCTCGCATGCCTAGTTGGAAATCTTGCTCTGAGTGTATACACATTTGTCCCTAGGCATTAGCATCAAACAGGAGTACCCCATGGAGGAAGACATGGGTTATGCTATAAAAATCCCCAAAAAAGTCCAAAAGGCCAAAATATTTATAAACAAAAACTAAACATTTTGCCTGTGAACACCGGATTTTTAATGCAAAGTTGTGGACATTTCTACTAATAAACAGAAAAATGAACACCTGATTTTTCATATCACTCATATATCTCATAATAATGATAATAAAATTATTAGGTTTGCCTGTCATGCTAAAAGTAATTTTCCATACCTCATTATGTAATATCTACAGTGCCCCCCTGTTATACAAGTAACAGAACTTAAGATACCTTATAAATACTATTTTATTGGATTTTCTCTTTTGGGTGAGAGAAAGATTGCACAGCCATTTTAACACATTACTTAAATGTAATGTATGTGTGTATCAGATCATTAATATATGGTGGTGCCACTAAGGAACTAACATTTAGACATGGGAGAAAGCATAAGATAAAATTAAAATATATAAATAAGTGTGTAATTAAAGTGCTTAAAAAGACATGATGGAAGAGGTCTCTGCCCCGGAGAGCTTACAATCTATGTACCTTCTTTCTACTGCGTTATTTAGCCAAACATACAATTTATTTATTTAAATGTGTGTTGTATTGCGCTGTTTTCATCAGGCACTAAAGAGACTAGCATAAATATCACTGATCAGGGACTTACTTTAAAGAAGAAATGGATCTCTTGAGCTAATTCTTTGTTAGAAATATTGTGACATTCCCTTTTAATAAATTAACACCATTTATAGATTCAGGGTAATTTATCAAGAGCTGCCTTCCTTTCTTGTGTCAGTAGACATCCGTATACATATGACAATAGCAGATTTTGACAGAATGTGCACAGTGTTTTCCCTCTGATTTTAGATATGATAAATGTGGCATACAGATGACCTAAATACAAGGCCACATGTAAATATCCAGGACCTTCTTTTGTTCATAATGAACAATGGTTGTCATTTAAAAGAAAAACTTGGTTTACCAATATGCCCCTTAGTGAGGATGCTGGGCTTTTCCCGATTGGTCACCAGGAAGCATTTATAGGCCATTGATGAAAATGACATGGAAGATGTATGGTCAAAGTGCTGCGCTCAGCATCACTGCTGGGATGCAAAGAAAAACACAGTGACCCAAACAGACCTGTACTCAACAATGTCTCACCAACTAAAGACAACATCTTGAGAGGAAAAATGCTTGTAAGTGGTTTGTGCTGAAAGATGTATTGGCCAGACAGCCATAGGGCAAACTTTGAACTATTGAAATCTTTAGAAATATTGTTTCGTTTTCCAACAATACTTACAAACCTAATTAATCAACCATAGATGGTTATTTTACATCTTTACATATAACACCATTTGAAACGCTACAATGGAACTGTCAGGTTTGGTTTGCTGACCGCTATACAGGTGCAGGATAATAAAATTAGACATTTACTATGGTAATAGAAATAGGACATTCTGTCAACTGATGCAGTTTATTGGTTAGACTAAACAAGCCTATCTACTCCTGCTGTGTGGTTTCCCTTTATAAATTAGCAGCGATACAAAGTGAAGGTTATTTACAAGACTGCTAGACTACATATATATTGAATCTTGTATAGTCAGAAGAATATATACAGTAAAATAATGAGAGAAACACATACTTGTATACAGTATAGAAACAAAATTGTCTTTATTTTTTATGTTGAATATTTTATAAAATTCATGTATTAAAGTTAGAAGTAGTATGTTCTTATTAATTGCTTTTAACAGCAGCAATAACCAGCAAGCCGTCAAATAAAACAATTGCTATTTTAAGTGGGCTTAAAAGATTTTTTTCAACTGCAATTGGTTCACCCAATTCCTATTCTGATAGTGTAAAGTGAAACCGCTCCTCTAATTAGAGTTTAGGATTAGAGATGGGATCCAGGTTCCTCGGTTTCGAAATCCGAAAGATCCGTCTGAATCCGATTCGATCGGAGACTAGAAAATGGTCTCCAATCGTATTTTCGATAATTTACGAACATTCAAGGCTATTTTCGAAAAGTATCGAAAGTAGCCCCGTACATTCGAAAATTATTGAAAATTCATTCCGGTTTTGGATTTTCGGATCTTCAGGATTTTCCCGAGATCCGGGAATCCGAAAACGGAATGAAACAAGTGGTTGGTCCTGGACTTTTCCTTAATTAAAAATAGTGCTGAAGCCAGGAGTAAGACTGGCAGAATCAGTTTTCTTTGGGCTGGTGCTCCTCACAGAAACAATATACCTGGCCTATATTCCTGTCCCAAAATTTGAAAATTCAAAAATCCGGGAACGGACCCATTAAAACCTATTAAAATGAAAGTTTGCCAAAATCCGTTCTTCGAAAATACGAGGACTCTTCTAAAATACGGGGATTCTTCGAAAATACGGACCTGGAAATGTGGGTTGCTCCGTCCAAAAATGTGAAAAATCCACGAAATTTTTAATTTATGAGGATTTCTCGGATTTTCCCATATTTTCGAAAATACAAGAAATCCTCGGAATTTAAAAAATTTTTGAAAGCGCAGTTCTGAAAAGTTCGGAAGGTGGAAAACCGGAAAATCCGCGATATCCGCTGTTCGCGATTGAGGTAAATCCGCTGCGGATCCGCTGCGGATCTGGACCATCACTACTACAGAGTCTTGGACATCTGTATTTATAAATAATATTTTAGAAGTGAAAAGTAAAAGTAAAGGTTTACCTTGTGCTACCCAACATGTAGCCTGTATCATTAGGTATAGCAGCACTATCTTGTACTATAAAAGGTTTTACCATACTGAGCAGTCTTTAATGTTAATTATGAGAAAGTTATAATTTTAGTTCAGAAATGGATTAATCACAATTTAAAGCTCCCATCCAATTGAAATCAAGTCCCTTTTAATTAACACCAAGTAACTGACACTGCAGAAATTCTACAAAAGGTTTTTTTAATCACGCACGGCAGTACATCCACAGCATATACTGTAACTGATTATAGGACACTATTTATTTACTATAACATGATCAGTTTTAAGAAATGTTGATTTTAAATAGTAGGATTGCATGCTGGTAGTTGTAATTCTGTAATAAGTGGATTGTTTAATATATCACCAAAACATTTAACTGATTGCGCTTTATCAGCAAGTACAGTATACTTGCCAATTTAATTATGTTTGACGGAAAAGGTTATTTGCAAAAACACAGCTGCATTTACAACTGTCAGCACTTGTGAAATGTGTCCCCGTGAAGAAGTTACCTGTAGGCTTTGAAAACAATGTTTGTGTATTGATCTAGTATCACCGGGAAAAAGAATATAAGATTAATGTGTGCCATTAATCAGACATTTCAACTGAATAAGCCTTTTCATTACATATTGTGAACAAGGGTAAGTTCAATGTTTAACATAGTTTAATTCTCTGAACTGGAGAATGTAACAGGGAAGAAAATACAATGCATTGGTGTATTGTGTTGCCACATTACAGTGATCTCGTTATTGGGTTTTAAATCTGACACATACAAAACAAACAACATATGATTCACGCTCTCACCCTTACTTTATGTAAAGCTGATTGGATTATGGAAAAAGGCAAATTAGAAAGGAGTGAAAAATCTTTTTGTTTTCTTTTGTCCGGATGTTTGTGGGTTTTTTTCATGTAATTTTATGGGGTTTTTTGACAGATTTATTAAACGGAGATTTTTTTAATGCTCCGAGGTGAAAAGTAGCTTAGATTACAATGTGTTAATATGTGGGGGAAGTAGTGCAGTCAACCATAAATTAACCCAAAACTATCCAAACCAAATAACAACGGGCATGCTAATGTGATTTAGGTAACACAGCAGGGCATCAATGTAAATGACTGTAACAACAAACTGCAGTTATGATTACAGTCGGACAGCTATCAGTGGAAATTCCATAAAAAGTACTCAAACAGCAATTTTCTGCATTTATATTGATATAGGAATGTTCTTTAATACTACAAAAGTTTCCAAAATGCATTCCATCTCAGATTAAAAAATGTATTTTACAATATTTTAAAAATTCTACCAGGAACTAAATGTCTTAACCTAAGACAAATAATGATAGAGCAAGGGGGGAAATTTACAGAGGTTGTTTAATGCCAATTAAGTCTGCGTATTTGAGAAACAAAATCATGCTAAGAAATCATTTAAGAATCCCTTAATGGGAACTGATTGCTTACAAAACAAGAACTATATCAATGTCACACAGACTCATACCACCCCAACACTGGGAAATAGAAGACTGAGGCAGGGGTTATTGAAGATCCACTTAGCTCCACCCCTGGACTGTCCAGCTCTGATCTTCCTGGCCATGGCCCTAGACCCCCCACCGTACAGGACATTTTTAACATGTACATGTTAATTAGTATCCATGTCTGGTCTTGATCGTTGGTTGATAAATACCACGAGAGTCCTATTGTTAACTAATGTGTCAGAGATTTGAATTAAAATTTGAAATTTGAATTGAAATGAGCAGATAGATGCATTTAAGAACTCACAAACAATAATTACATTTTATTTTTTATGTACAATAAACATTAATATGCCTCATTGCTATCAAATTCTATTTATGCTGATGCCTTTCCAGTTTACTCCTAAAACGGTGTAAATCAGTATGATGTGTGCTGTGTATGAATGCAATTTATTTGGGGAAGATTTTAAAGGGTCACTATACTCACTCAAACTACTTTACATTATCTAAAACTAAAATTTTTCATTAAATTATTAATGTTTATTGAGTGCTCAAAACTGCCCCCACCCTCCCTTACTCACTGCCTCCTTGTAATGTCTGCGACACTTATAAGCTCTGCACAGCCTCACCATGGACACTGCTCTGATTACACATCTCCCCCTCCTTTCTTTTCTCTGCTGATTCTCTTAATTGTTGCAGAAAGCATGCTGGCAGGCAGCTAAAGATCCTAGTTAGGGGTCAGAAATAGGAAACATATTATAATATTTGCTTCTGGAGTGACAGGTCTTTCCCTGTAAATGCTATAATTTCAAATTTCTCAGGATCTACTGCTCAGATTTAAAATCCGAAATAAAGTTTTTGAGCAGTGGGATCTTTTTGTATCTAAAGGTAAATTTTTTGAAAATTCGATTATTTAGAGTATAGATACCTTTAACACAGATGTTAAAAAATATATGATTTTTTTTTAGCAGAAAAAATTGAGAATGAACCATCTAGGATTCACCCAAGAACTTTTGATCAGAAGACCGTTCATATTTCAGAATCCCATTTTCAATCCATAAAGTACCTTCAATCAGGTAAGTAAAGTTATTGATTATCTTGGGTTCTAGGTTGGATGTTCCTTCCTGTTAGAATACAGTAGACATGGGATTACTCTAGTGCATGGTGGGTTGGAGGAGATTTTATTGCTTCACAACATGTTGTCATGTGACATTTTACTCCTTCTTCTCTCTGTTTTTGCCATTCCTATTCCTTGTCACGAAAAAAAGGGGTGTGTGTGTCAGGGCATCTATATCTACCAAATAGATCCACCCTTTATCAAGTCTTGATAACGGGTGGGCGGTCCACCCGAAACGTTGCCGGAGATGAACCTCACAGTTGGGTGGAAAAAATTGAAAAATTTTGCAACTTAAGAACTTTGGAGTGGCCTGTTGCATTTTTTGATGGTATTAAACTGACGTGGACCGAGAGCAGTACAGTCAGCAACAGACAACAGTTGGTAAGGAGTGGTTTTCATGAGTCATGAGTTATATATAAACACATATCAGCCAACCACAGCCCACCCCTTGCCCATTCCCTTGGCATTAATCAAAGCTCCATCTGGCATTAATCAAAGCTCCATCTGTTTTAACATACTTGTTGATAGTAGAGATGGGTGAACTTTCGAAAGTTCGGTCCTTTTTCGAACTTTCGGCGCTATTTTCAAGTTTGTTCGCGCCTAGGTACCATGTACATTTTACTCGTGGATTCGATGCTCGCGTATAGGTTTTAATGGACACTTTACTCGTAGATTCGATGTTCGCGCCTAGGTACCATGTACATTTTACTCGTGGATTCGATGCTCGCGTATAGGTTTTAATGGACACTTTACTCGTAGATTCGATGTTCGCGCCTAGGTACCATGTACATTTTACTCGCGGATTCGATGCTCGCGTATAGGTTTTAATGGACACTTTACTCGTCATATTTTCGATGTTTCGCGCCTGATACCATTTCATTTACTCGTGGATTCGATGCTCGCGTATAGGTTTTAATGACACTTTACTCGTAGATTCGATGTTCGCGCCTAGATACCATGGACATTTTACTCGCGGATTCGATGCTTGCGTATAGGTTTTAATGGACACTTTACGCGTAGATTCGATGTTCATGTCTAGATACCATGTACATTTTACTCACGGATTCGATGCTCGTGTATAGGTTTTAATGGACACTTTACTCGCGGATTCGATGCTCACTTTCGCGCCTAGATACCATGTACATTTTACTCGCGCATTCGATGCTCGCGTATAGGTTTTAATGGACACTTTACTCGTAGATTTGATGTTTGCGCCTAGATACCATGGACATTTTACTCACGGATTCGATGCTCGCGTATAGGTTTTAATGGACACTTTACTCGTAGATTCGATGTTTGCGCCTAGATACCATGGACATTTTACTCACGGATTCGATGCTTGCGTATAGGTTTTAATGGACACTTTACTCGCGGATTCAATGCTCGCTTTTGCGCCTAGATACCATGTACATTTTACTTGCGGATTCGATGCTCGCGTATAGGTTTTAATGGACACTTTACTCGCGGATTCAATGCTCACTTTTGCGCCTAGATACCATGTACATTTTACTTGCGGATTCGATGCTCGCGTATAGGTTTTAATGGACACTTTACTTGTAGATTCGATGTTTGCGTCTAGGTACCATGTACATTTTACTCGCGGATTCTATGCTCGCGTATAGGTTTTAATGGACACTTTACTCGTAGATTCAATGTTCGCGCCTAGGTACCATGTACATTTTACTCGCGGATTCGATGCTCGCGTATAAGTTTTAATGGACACTTTACTCGTAGATTCGATGTTCGCGCCTAGGTACCATGTACATTTTACTCGCAGATTCGATGCTCGCGTATAGGTTTTTATGGACACTTTACTCGCAGATTGGATGATCGATTTCGCGCCTAGATATCATGTACATTTTACTCGCGGATTCGATGCTCGCATATAGGTTTTAATGGACCCTTTACTCGCGGATTCGATGCTCGAACAGTCGAACACTCGATATTTATCGAAAGTCTGAAAATATCGAAAATCCGTGTCTGGGATAGTTCGAGAAGTCCGAATTTGTTCGAATTCGAATAGTTTGGCTCGAACTTGGGTTCGAGTTCGAGTTCTAGTCCATCTCTAGTTGATAGTCACCAAAAATGTCTGTCTATTTAAACTTCACTCACTAGCCCTAACTATGGTGAGTGCATCACATGCTGTACATACCTCTTCCAAACAATGTGAAAAAGGCTTTCACCAAACCAGATAACATGTTGCTACCCTATGTATTCTATTACTGTGCACTATTTGGCTTCCCATTTCCCAAGGACCACCAATCCACAGCTGTGACATCTAACATGATAGGGAGTCTCTGACTGCAGCCTTGACTTCTGTACATGAGGTGCCTTTGTATATCCTACATTCTCCTGATGTAAAATTCATACCTCATTCCACTTTGATACTTTAGTTGATTTTCTTTCATGTACTATTCTAAACCTGCTTGTTATATATTCTGGAGCCCACCCATTCCTGCCCTGCATCCCTTGCTGTCACGACTTTACTGATCAATATAAATTGGAAAATACATAAATTTATTGGGAAAGTAAAAATAAAAAGGTAGATGTTTAAAATACTGATAGAAAAACTGATATATATTTTCATGGTAATAAACATAGCAAGTATCAATGAAAACATTGAACACAACTTCTGAAAACATTACACATTTTATACGCCAAACAAAAAATGTAAGAGTATTTCAAAATGGAAACATGAGGAAAAACAGAGCCCTTCATGTAATAAATCCAGATCATTGATTTGGCCTGTTTAGCTACCATACCTGTATGCCTGAAAATAAGATTTATTTTCTGGGGGGAAATGGAAAGCTTTAAGCTATTAGTACATTTAATGTGCAATACTTGTTCCTTATTTGAGTTTTTGTTTTCAGCCCTTACAAAAATATTAACCTGCTAAAGATTAGAGATGGCTGAAAAAAATCCACAAATTTTGCCATTAAAGTCAATGGGGTAAAAAATTGGGGGTCCTGCAGCTCGAAACCAGGACCCCCATTGGCTCTTAGAAGAGCCCTTGGGGGCGTGTCTTCTTTCTTCGCCGCCGGCAACACCAGCACCGATGATTTCCCTGACACCGGGTGATGTCCTGACACTGCCGGCGCTGGCGACATTAACATCGCCGGTGTTGCCAGCAACTCTTTTCTTCTTCTTGCAATCATATGATCACTAGAGATGGCCAAACTTCATAAAGTTCAGTTCATTTTCAAACTTTCGACTCAGCCAGTGACATCAACTTTGCTGATGTCACCAACACCGGGAGCAATGTCACTGCGACCGCCAGTGACAATGCCGGTTCTGGTGACATCAACTTCGCCAGTGTTGCCGGCATCTACTTTCTTCTTCTTGCAATCATATGATCACACATTAACCAATCATATTTAAATTATTCAAATATGATTGGTTAATGTGTGATCATATGATTGCAAGCATTGAAATATTAACAATTTACAATTGAATTAGGTCCTTCAACAAACCTATATAAATTGGTGCAAACCCTGCGGAGCTCAGAAGTCATCACAGTGAGAAAGATGACACCGGCAACAGCGGTGCAGTTGATATTACCAGCACCAGCGGTTTCACTGTTTGCTGCAGTTACATCAACCGGTGTTGGCGACATCAGCGGAGTTGTTGTCACCGGCTGAGAAGAAGACACGCCCCAAGGTCTCTTCTAAGAGCCAATGGTTTTGAGCTGCAAAACCCCTAACAAAGGCATTTGTCAGTGCCACAAGGGGGACCCCTTAAGCCCCAAAGATACTTGTCAGTACCACAAGGGCCCTTAAAAGGGCCACAAGGGCACTTCTAAGTGCTTGGGAGGAGGGTCCCAGTTCAAGTTGCTGGACCCCTTAAACTCCAAAGGGCCCTTGTAAGGGCCACAATGGTCCTTCTAAGAACCCGGGAGAGTGTCCCGGGTTGAGCCACAGGACCCCCGAACATCTGGCTGTGTGACTTTCGGACGTTCGGAAATCCTCAACCATTTGAGGATTGCTGAACACTCGAAAATCCTCGAACGTTCGGAGTTCACAATTCAGAAAGCGGATTTTGGGAAATTCCACGAGATCCGCGAACCAGCCATCCCTACTAAGATATGCTATTTTCCAGGTAAAATGAAACAATCACATTTTATTTATTTTTTCTGAATCTTTTTTTTACAGCAAATATGGCAGTGAAGAGACAACAAACCATTGATAAGTCTTCAATCAAACACAATCTGCCCAAGCAGCCTGTAACAAGCTTAGTTTCCACTTATGTGGAATTTAATGAGCAGGGTGATAATCAAACTCAGGAAACACAGGAATTTAAAAATACTAAGGAATTAATTCAAGAAGAAATCCAGAACAGCCCTCAACAACTGACCAACCATTTTAACCAGTTAGAGGAATCTGAACAGTGCAAAGAAAAGTTATCATTCCATTCTGAAGAACTGTCTAGCGTTCCTGCTGAGGAAGCCAGTAATGTTAGTGGAGATGATGAAAAGTCAGGTATTGTATGTAGTCACTTTATGGACAGATCTGAGGCACACTATGTAAAATCTCTTAACACAATAGATTTTTTAAATAACAGTCTATGTAACCTTGTGCTTTTCCTGCTTACAGGTGTGGCAGATAAGTATTAGTACCTATAATAAACAACCTAATTTGCAATAAAATAATTTTATTCTATAATGCACAAAGCAGACACTTTGATTTTAGTTTCTGCCTTAAAAGGCAAGTCCACCCCTTAAATGAAAAATTGTATATACGTAAATCCCCCCCAGTTGACATCCCAGCCAATGACTAAATTCTATTTTCCTGGCTGCCTCCTCTGACCATGTGCAAGCTCATAAAGAGCAATTATGGGTTGCAGGGGCATCACGTACAAGAGACAAGTTGAAAAGTTCACTCAAGGTGCTGACGTCCTCATGAAGTTGAAGATATTTTTAAAAATATTGGGTATTGAATTTCCTATCTTGTAGAATCCATAATGCAAAACCACTAGAAAATCAACAGGAAGATGAATAGCAGTGGTATGACCAGATGGGAACTTCCCTGGCACAAATATTGTACTATAATACACAAATCTGAAATTTTTCAACTATGTCTAGAAATGGGATCCGGTACGACACAGAACCCCTCAATTCCGAAATCCAAATGTTATCACTCAGATTTCAGGGCTTCGGGACATATTTTCGAGGGTTATTGAAAGTACGATATTATTTTCAAGAGTTATTGAATGTACAAGGTTACATTCGGTAACCCTTGAAAACAACCTCATCCATTCGGCAACCCTCGAAAATATGCTGCGTTTTCGGATCTTCAAGTTTTTCCCTAGTTTTGTAAATCTGAAAACGGAAGGAAACCTACGAGAAATAATACGCCCTTCATATTATAATATAAGGATATAGCACTGTGTTATCCCTTTAAGTGATATATCAATTCAAAATACACAGTAGTCACCATACTATCAAATGGTGAGCTGTTGAGCTGTTTTGTTTTACAGACAGTTTTACAGACAGTTTATCCAAAAGCTTAATGCATTGTACTAATGCATTCAGACATTTTTTTGTAATATGTTAGGACTCCTTACATCTAAAATATTTAGATAGCTAAAAACTACAATATCTGTCATATCTGGATTTGTGCACAAAATGGCAGTAATTAATAGATCATTGATGTCCAATTTTCTTTTTTTATAGATCTATTTGGAAGGATGTCCTCTTGCTGCACAATCTACCGATCTGGCAGTACATCACTTTCACAGCTCCATTCATCTTCCTTATCTCTAAACATGGGAGATGCTTTGGGATCTGAAGAAGCTTCTGGTAAAAATCCAGCCACATCACTCAATACATTTTTTATGGCCTCCAGCAAAGCCTGCAAGAGTATGCTGGATCATTTTCCAAACAGCAGTTTCCATGACGATAGAGACCTTCTCCAGACCTCAACATGTTCCAAGATAAAGTTTTCAGAGGTTTCAAGGCTTGAATCATTTTTCGGCGAAAGTTGCCATGACCGTTCGATTCACCATTGGTCGGTCCTTCCACCAATTTCTGCACAAAGAGGTTAATAATTGTTTATTTCCTCCCCCTTCTTTCTGCTTCCATATGGCACGTTCACAGGCCTTTGCTTGTGTGAGTTTGAATGCTGGCTTGCCTAGACTGCTGTGCGAGAATTGTTTGCCTTATTCTGACCATCCCCAAATCAATGACTGCACATAACAACAGAAAGTGCCTCAGATGTAGTGGTTTCCACAGGACCATTGTTAGGCTTTTGTGAAGCATTTTTGAACCTAATAAATAATGTCAAAAGCCTCTATCATGGCCAAAAATGTTCCTTTTCAAACATTTCTAATACTATTTTTGTTCTGTCATGTCTCCCAGTGTTACAAAGAATTTGATTTGAACAAAAGGAATGTGCTGTATCGCGTGCCACATAGGACATTTCTTTGTAATAATTATCTTTGCTTTATAGAAAAAAGACCCTCACGTTATGCTAAACAGAAATTGCAATTTACTTTTTTTCCTGTGTTTTTTTTTAACCAAATTGATCAGTTTAATAGTAAGTATTAGCATATTTGTGGTTTTCATATTATTCACTGTTAAATATTACATGGAAATATTTTTTTATAGTTAATAGCTGAATTATTGGAACAAAACTGGGCAGGTTACTAGAAAATACCATTAGGCGAATGTGCCGCAACGTTAAAAAAAAGCCCCAATTTTTTTGTCGGACTGGACCATGGATACTGTTCACTCCTCTTTTAGAAAGGCCCATAAGGCTTTTATGGGCACTTTTTTAGAGTCACCAATTCTCACGGCCTGGTACCCCTGGTAAACACCGACCCATATTTCTGCCCAGGATTGTTATTTTGGTATAATTGGAATGGGGTTTTATTGTGACTTGTAGGCCCAATGAACTTTTAGGCTAAACCAGTGTGTCCAAATAATCATTAAAAAATATATGTGGAGGACCTAAGACACGGTCAAAAGGACCCTTCACCTATACGTAGGGAAAAATAAGCTCCCTGCGGCACTCTGATACCATATTACCCCTAAAGTGTAAGACAGTTTAACAGAGGTGACCAGTTGGTCCAATAGCCTGTTAAACAAAGGTGTTAGACACCAGTGTTATGTACAATCAACAATTCCTATAATACATTAAAGCACGCATATTTAATTCACATCTATAAATACAAAAGATATAAAAAACACATATAGTGTATAATTACAAAAAGTAGTTTGGTAGAATGAAACCTAATCCCCATTGTCCCATAATAAATTGTTGGTATATTTGGAGACTCCAACCGTTGAACAAGATTTGGAGGGGGGGGGTTTATGCTCCGTATGGTGAGTAGGTAACCAGTTATATTATCCTATACAGGTATATATAGGTTAGTGGAGGCAGTTAATATTATAACAAGTTGGTTAAAGTATGGCGAGAGTTAAAGCAGCAAAGTCATATGGTGGAAATATTGCACTTGTGCTAGAAGATTAGTATAAATAGGCACAATGTTGGAGGAAACATAATTGGAAAAGTTCCATCCTACATTCCTCCATAAATGGTAAAATGTTAGCTCCGATTTCCACTGTTACCGGGTAAGTGTTGAAATCCAATTGAGTTTACCATGTATTTCTACAGTACATTGTTTAATAAATAAAGTTTAGTGCAGTGTTCAAGCGAATTTATTGCCAGCAGGGCAAGCATGAATAATGTAGCAACAAGGATGCAGGAGTGCAGGTTAGTGCAGCGAGTTAAATAGAGGAGGGTTCAGAACAATCTCACCCGCTATAGATCCATCCTTCGGCCATATTGACTTTTAAAAAGGGTTGCTCGGCCATATAACTTCCCACCATGTAAAGCCGCCGGTCCCCGGCCTTGCCAGGTCAACACAGGGGGGCGCGGTAAGCAAAATGATTCCTACATGTAAATGGAGCGTACCAAACACCAAGACGCCTGTGTTAACTAATCGTTAACTTGTTATAATATTAACTGCCCCACTAACCTATATATACCTGTATAGGATAATATAACCGGTTACCTACTCACCATACGAAGCATAACCCCCCCCCCCTCCAAATCTTGTTCAACAGTTGGAGTCTACAAATATACCAACAATTTATTATGGGACAATGGGGATTAGGTTTCATTCTACCAAACTACTTTTTGTAATTATACAATATATATATATATATATACACTATATGTGTTTTTTTATATCTTTTGTATTTATAGATTTTCATTATTTTAATGAATTATAGGAATTGTTGATTATACATAACACTGGTGTCTACACTTTGTTTAACAGGCTTTTGGACCAACTGGTCACCTCTGTTAAACTGTCTGATGGTATTAGAGTGCCGCAGGGAGCTTATTTTTCCCTACGTATAGGTGAAGGGTCCTTTTGACCTTGTCTTTGGTCCTCCACATATATTTTTTAGTGTTTTTTCTTTACCCCACCTAGCACCCGCCCATAAGGGCAATGTATACCCCCCTATATTATTGAATATTTTGAGTTTATGCAGTCACTTGGGTGACTATACTATGTCCAAATAATTATGCTGGTAAATTATAGCTGTCTGTATAAATGTACATTCACAATAAACTTACTGCATCTAAAAAACAGGGGCAAAACAGATGCACAATGAAACCTTTTAAGGCTAATTTTGGGAGACCAGTTATCAATGTTTCTAAAAACTGTTAAAAATACCATTTCTGGGCTGTGTTTCAGATTTCACAAGGAACATTTTTTTGTTGGATTCCAGTTCCCAACTTTTGCTATACCTTGGCTCCACTGCTTAGCTACCCCTAGTCATTATGGATAGGATTAAAGTTAATGAAGGTTTTACTCACTCTTGATTCCACAAGGAGACCAAGAGGACAGCTATTTTCGCAGGTCCAGAGCTTCAAATATGTACACAGTCAACTAAATCAACTTAAAGAAGAAGTACAAGGGTGCTTTATTCTCAAGCATGTCTTCATTGCCTTTGAAACCATTATCTGTGTATAGCATTAATGCCAGAAACTCTTGATTATAAGGCCATGACCCACCATCCTCACATCATTCAACTTGCAGATGTGACATGTTTCAATCCTGTTCGATCTCATCAGTGAAAGATATAGAACTATGGTTGGCTTCAATGAAAGTAAAATTATCTGCAAATTTAGTAACTGGCTCTGTACTTTTCGGTTGTATGTTACAGAGCCAGTGGTAATGGGCACATGTTTAGACAAAAGGTCATAATTAAGAAACTTGCCTTATTTGTATTGAAGGGGCGTGTTATTTTAAGTCATATGCATGTATGCCTTCTGATTTAGTGTTCAGAGGATGGCTTTTGGGTTCTGTAAAATCTTCTCACCATAAGCTTTATAGCTAATTGGTAAATAAAAATGCAGAAACCTTGCCGAGCAAGGAAAATCCAAGAGATTTATAAGAGGTGAAATGGCAAAATATCTTTTCACTTGTTACAAATAAACTGATTGATTGGCTGAAGATGATCTAAAAAAAGTCATACTACTGAGATTTTTTTTTTTTTTAAATGGTTTTAAGAATTAAAAGTGAAAGTGATGGCAAGAAAAACAATATATGTGGTTTGTGATGAATGGGACATTCCTTCTAATGTTAAGCATGACTTTCTAAGAATTGAATTATTTAGCTGGTATTAACATACATTTGCACCATGTCAGGCAGGGACATGAGGGGGGAGTTTGACCTCTGGGCATTATGTCTAATAAGTCATGCCATTTCTTACACACACTTGTGCACACACACAGAAAGAAATAGCTCCCTCTGATGGAAAAAGGAGGTCCTAAGCTATGATGCATTCTGGTGCTTACCCAACCAAAGAATCCCATAGAGAGATCCTGTGCAACATTTTAAGGCTGCTCGCCTGGATCTGACCGTTTGAGCAATAGAGTCAATCTAGAAATATAACTGCAATTATTTACATGCCTGCAATGCAGACAATGGATTTATTATCTTATAATGCTTTGTTTTTAGGGAGCTACATTTATTATTTGTAAGAGGGCAAAGTAACCAAACAATTGATTTGGGATGACAAAGGTAACCTATAGATTATGCTCAGCTGGTAGAATTATGCATGAAGCATGTAATATTTTTTTTTCATCACGTCTCCACTTCTAGTTTTAAGGACTTGCACGGACTTTATTGTGTGATTTTTAACACGTTTTGTGTTGATATGCACACAGTCTATAATTGCTTGTTGACCCATTTTAACCTTCTTTCAGAAACATCTTTAAAGTGTAACTGTCCTTGACAATGGGAAAGACCTTGCCATTGTCTGCTCAGTTGCAGCAATCCTTAACATGGACTTAAATGGCGTCTACTTGGAGGCGTGGACTAGAGGAATGAAACAAAGTGGTCTGTTGTTTTTGGGTGACTTTGCTCGAGCTACCCTTTTCATTCTAAGTACGATACACTTCTATTGAAAATGACAGACATTTTGACAGGTGCAATATGCTTTGAACTGTCATGCCATATAGTGCTTTTGTCTTGTGTTTTCCCAGCAGATCTGCACATCTCCTCGGGATGCTGTCTGATATGCATATTGCTAGCTTTTCATTTAATTTGGTGAAGCCCCTTTTTGCCTTTCTTATCTTTTTTTGATCTTGAGCACATTATATTACTAGGAAGACCACCACAATGAATGCTGTTTTTTTCGCTGTTAATTACTGATTTGTATATCTGTGTTAACACATGTTTCTAAGACATGTATATTTGCTACAAACAATTCAATGTATATTCTTAATGAATCACCATGACATATGGCTTAATGCTATGGACAGGTATTGTACACAAAGGTTATTCCTTCCAAAAACGGTTATTCCTCATATTCCTTGCAAAAAAAGGACAGTAGGAGACCTCTATAGGAACAATTACAGTTACATATTGTGAAAGTGATACTATCATTGCCATAAAATTAATACAAAGAAAAGAGATGATCAATGTACACTCTAGGTCCAATATAATACAATACAGTATGTGCAAGGCCATAAAGTAAATACATAGGGTTTGGGTTACAAGTGTATGATCCTAACAATGAAAAGCTTTTCAGTCACGTCTAGGAACTCCTATGTACTAACGCATATCTAGGGCCATTATTCTGATCATGATGGCATGTACTCAGGAAACGTTTTTTTTTCTGGATTACTGTAACAGGCTTTACACATTTCCCCTGCCACTGGCTTATCTAAAGAGGCAAGAGGTCTCCCATTTAACGCATAGTATCAAAAACAGAATGCCTTTCATATTCAAGATCATTTAAAGGTCCAGGTTGGGAGTGTTACAGTCTATCTTGCTACAGTGCTAATCTGCTTATATACAAATTAGGGACTTTGCTATAACTCATCTGGGCTGTAAAATTGCCATTTCATAACAGTTTTAACTTTATTGTGTGTTGTATGGTGGAGACTTATCTGTTAAAGTCACAATATAAGGGCTGTATCCTCATTCTCATTCTCCAATAGCAAGGGAACATGAAATCCCCAAACTGAACAGCATTTCAACAGTTTTATTGGCTGGTTGTTTTCCTCCTACTGACAAGTGACAAGAACATGTTTATCAGGGTCAACTATGTATTTCCCTCATGGTTTCAAATGTACATGGCCAAATTATGTTAGTTAAAGAGGAACTGTGGTCTCAAAACAAGTTGAGTTTAAATGAAAGGTCAGTTTCCTACCTTTAAAACGAGCCATCAACCACCTCTCTATGTGCTCCACAGCCCAAGATATAAAGAAATGAATGACCAGAAAGTTAATGGGTGGGAGGCTGACATGTGACATTCCTGAGGCTTCTCCTGCACAGTGCCACCGGCGAGCACAGCCTCAGACTCCCTCCGTGTGTGAGGGAGACAGGAAGTCCCTCCTCCTCTCTGCTATGTGAAGGACCTGCAGCTGCAGAGAAGGTAAGGGAATCTACAGCCCTTCTCTCTTACTATGTGAAAACAGCCTTTTCTCACTCTGCCTGAAAAGCCTGTTTCCACAGAGTTTCCGGGCGGCGGGGGGGGTCGGGTGGGGCTTAGGCACCTGTGAGCAGGTGGGGCTTAGGCACCCACGAGTGGGCAGGGCCACGGCACCCGCGAGTGGGCAGGGCCACGGCACCCGCGAGTGGGCGGGGCCACATGGGGCTGTAAGGGAATGGGCCAAGGGTGGCCTGCAACTGGAGGGACCATGGGGTCCATGAGTGGGAGGGACCAGGGGGGGCTGCAAAGGGGAGGAGAAACAGGGCAGATTGACTGACAGGTTTCAGAGCAGGAAGCAGGAAGTGCAGGGGACCTGGTGATGCTGCTGCCATATCACACACAAAAATGTAAATATCTTCAAAACTATGTAAAATAAACAATGGAAATAAATTGCAAAAACTCCCAGGAGAGCAATTCCTATCAATTTACCTAAAGTAATTTTTGGACCACAGTTCCTCTTTAATGTTTTTCCACCATCCTGCCAAACTAGCCTGGGTGCTACTACAGTATGCAGTAAACAAAAATATAAAGGTATAGAGCACTCCCAAAGGACTTTATATAATTTTAATGGGTGGTCAACAGGCAACGTTTCGGTCCTGGTTCTTGGACCGTTTGGCTTGATAATATATATATAGACACAGCACTCCCAAATCTCAGCAATATGGTATTTATTGATCACAAGCTGTCATGATATGCAATGTTTTGGAGTTCGCAGACCCCTTCATCAGGCCAGCAGCACAAACAATCTTAAAATGGTATATACTCACATGTTGTTTAAATCTATCGACAGGAAGTTACCTCATACAGACAAGGAAATTGCCTCTCTGAACTAAACATTAGTCCTACTTCAAGAACCCTATAACATGAATACAATATAAAATCCTAGAGACAGACCTGGGCCAATTTCAAAAATATCTACCACTCATAGTCCCTATTAAGAACCAGTATATATGTATATATACTGTATATGTATGCCCTATGTGTGGGAGAATTTATGACATAACATGGATGAGAGAGAGGGAATCCCTTAATTAGGATGGCAAATGACATGAGAAATAGAGCAGATAATGCGGAAGAAAGATAAGGTGCATAGAAGAGTTGTGACATATGGGCAGATGAATGTGACAAATTGACAAAATAATACAGACAAAAGAATGGAGACAAAATTGCATAAGACTTTAAAGTACAACTAATTATGTTAATATTTCACTCACTTTCATTTGTTTCTGTGGGGTCTTCAGCTTCAAAGTTAATTAACACTCTTATGCAAGCGTATGTCAAATCCTATTAATTTCCTTGTAAAACTGACCTGCCAAATTTCTGGATCTAGTAGTAAGCTTCAGACTCACGTTTGTCTATGTGAACGAGGTCTAATGGCCGAGCATGTGAAAGACGGCAGATTTAGCCAATTTTCGCATGTGTGATGATAAGTGGTCGGGGGCTGTTTGTGGATCCGACCAACAAATCTATCAAAGACCCCAAAGTGAGTGGCCATACACGTGCAACAACCAGCTAAGGCGGCCGTTCATCATCGTATTGTGCTTTGTTCGTATTGTGTTTGTTAGGCTTTAGATCTTTTATCTGACTGGGTTGTGAATGTACCAATTTCCTATAAAAGAAAACAACATAAATAAATTCATCTACAGAATGCAGTCTCACTCTCCAAACTTTACCCTTATTTTCTACATTCCCTGAGAATTCTCCACATGTGCGTTTCATTGGGTTCTAAAATTTAGAATTTAGAATCTAAATGTTTTTATTGACTCCCCCCTCCTATTTCCCTAACAACATACATATAATAAAAGAATCAGCTTAAATAGTCAATTTTAAGGCAATACTATTTTGCTTTTACTACTATGAAACAGTTGGCACTTTCTATAATAGTGCATTGTACGATGTTATAGATGCATGTTTGGCTTTATGCTGTATTGCATTAGAATGTTCTGACCAAAATAAGTTCTTGGGCAGTATTACAGGTGTGGATATATGCATGTTGTGCTTTTGGGGAATTCTGGGGATTGCAGTGTTTTTAGAGGGCCATAGGTTTGACATCACTGGACATTATTCCTAAACTATATGCCTTATGTAGACTTTTCATTTTCTAGGGTTCCCATGCAGTTCTGATGGAAGTGACAGAAGATCCCAAATATCAGTAACAAGCAATGATTTGCAGAGTGCATTTGATGAACTTGAAATGATTGCCCCTTGCAGTGGTTCATCCCTTTCTCCTTCATGTTCAGCCTCCTCATCAGCCTCAGGTGGGTACCTAAATGATTAGATAAACGTGAAGCAACTTTCTATGCAAATTTCAGTTTTACTCCATTTTTAAAAGAAAATCAAAATACAGTAGATGCCTTTAAAGCTTTACTCCCATCTCCCTTACATATAGAGAGATACAAAGTAGCTGGTTGGAGAATTGGTTCTCTCTTCCTAAATTAATCAATGACATAGGGTAAGAGGTTATAACTGTAGGATGTTTATACAAAAAAAAATAATATTGTGTACCTTCAGTTAGGAATTACTTAGGAAGAGAAGTATTTTACATTGTTTTAATTCATTCTAGTCCACCCTTTGACATTTTTAATAAGTGTCCAGATTGTTTTTTATCTGGCCACCCTAGGTTATGAATAAAGATGGCCGAAACTCATAAGTTTTGTTCAGTTTTAGGATTTACGGATCTTGGGAAGATCTGAAAATCTGAAAACAGAACATCGAGGGTTCGGACAGCATTTTTAAGGGAACCCGAATGTACGAGGTTATTTTAGGTAACCCTCGAAAAATAACCTTTTAACATTCAATAACCCTCGAAAATACGACCGGAAACTACTTTCGAGTTACTTTTTGAGGGCAATTTTAGTACGCTGTCTACTAACGCTATTCATTCGGCTATGGGGAGGAATCCCTCTATATATACATAATGACTACAGTGAGTATTATTTTTAATTTGTTAACTTCCTTGTTTTATGTATAAGGTTGTGAGCTACATTTGGGAGCCTGTTAGGTGTGGCTATTCCCACAATAGGAGGTGCCCTTTGATGCCATTCCCTAATGTTGATTCTTTGGAAACTTTTTGATATTCTTCATACACATTTTTTTGTGTAAATTAAACATTATGGTTTCAACTTATGTCCAAATTTGTGATGTTATTTTAGAAAATCTCAGTTCTTTGTTTTAGCTAGTATAAATTTAAAATGTTTCTCCTTTAACCAGTTAATTCACATTTTCTAGAAAAATTTTCATGTGTGTGGCTTGTATAATGGATTAGCACTAGTTCCCCTTGACTGAACCTTATCACTGCACATCTGCATCTTATTTCACAGAATCTGGCCCTCTGAGAATCCTATAAAACTCATCGGCTCACAATTAATTTGGAAAATGGCACTACCAGATCATCAATGAGAATTTTTTTTTTAAATGTATGCCTTGGACTAATGATCTGATATAGACCCTTATTCTTAATAGGGCAGCCCTTTACCATCAGGGTACAACACTTCTTCAATAGAATTGCTGTTTCCATTTATAATATATATATATATGTAATATATATATACATTATCTGGGGAGATTGTATGTGGCTATGCCCTTTGTAAATGTATACCCCTTATTTTGATTTATTTTCTAGGCTTATGTGTATGACCAGTGTAACCTTTATCATTGTTCTCATTATTTTATGTCTCACTGGGATTATAATGTTGAGAAGAGCAGTGGATGTAAATTAACAGTAAACAAATGTAATTTTGTGACACTGTAACACAAACATACAGTATGCAGACCTAATGGATCTAGTTGTTTTTGTGTTGTATGCTGGAATACACCACCATTGGGAATAACAATCTGGAATTTTCAATAAATAACTGTCCATGTGAGTAGAATGCAGTAATACACAGGAACGGCTCTGGGGCTTCTTGGACTGCTTTTGGGAGCTTCTATTAAAATAGTCATGATCTGATTTTTGACTTTATTGTTCCATTTCTGGACAAAGATTTATTATTTTATCAGTTCCATTTTAGCTTTTATATATGATAAACCAGATTTAAATTGCTAAATCTAAATATCTAAATTGATGTGGGCATAGGCTGACCAGACAATTCTGCCATTGACTACACATGGCTGTCAAAACAGTTTGCTCACCACTGGTACATGCAAATAGATACACAGAATACATACGTTTTTTTGTTATTTACAGATATTGGCAGTGCCACTGCATCATTAGATCTTGGGTGTTTTGACAGCAACAAAGAATCACTGGCTGATCTTCGACTCTCCCTGCTAAACCACAAAAGCAGTAAAGAACAGAACAAGATGGATGAAGCAAATGATGGAGAATGGGGTAACAATATTTTTAACAAAGCAAATCAAAACTTTGCATAGATAAGATGACATGAATTTAAAGGGCATGTCCAGCCTTCTTAAAAAATTTTCATATAATAGTCTCCCTGCTCCCCAACCGCTATAGTTTAATACCAGAAAGTGCCCCAAATGTTACTTACCTTCCCTCTTTCCTCACTGCCAGGCCCTCTGCTTGCATGAAAAAGTAAGCAGAGGGGCGGGACCAGCAGTCGCGTCTGTGATTGGCTGAGGGGCAGCCAATCACGGACGTGGCTGCCGGAATTTCAGTGTGGCGGAGGAAAGAGGGAAGGTAAGTAATGTTTGGGGCACTTTCTGATATTAAAACTATAGCGGTTGGGGATGGGGGAATAGGGAGACTATTATATAAAAAGGTTTTTACGCTAGGGGGAGGGAATCTAAATCGGGAGGGAGGGGAAGGGAGGGGGATAAGGGCTGCAGTGCGCATGCCAACTTCTCCCGGAGGGGAGACAGGAGGCAGAGTCCTATATGGACTCTGCAGTACTCCTGGTAGGCGTTTTTTTTTACTTTGGGGGGGGGATAGCAGAAGAACCATATGGAGCTGGGATGTAAGGTAAGGATTAAACTACACTACACAATGGGGCCAGTAGTGGGGGAGATTATAGTTTTGGGGGTGGACATGCCCTTTAATGGCTATATAACATTTTTATGGACTAAGAGCCAATTAATTAAATGGTATAAGCATAGTGTTTCTTGGTTATTTCAAAACCTTGTACCAGCATATTCATTAAAATACAACTAATGTTGACACTTCCATCTAGACCATTGAGCATTAGTGTGATATTCTCTGAAAATGGACTGTGTCATATCTCCTTAGCACCCTAAGGAACCCAGATCTGCTGTGGATCATGGGATTTTCTGGAATTCCACTTTACGGATTTTTTCCGAGCTGCGTTTGAAAATTTTAGAAAATTCAAGAAATTTTTAAAATTCTCGAAAAATTTTAATTTTCAAGGAATTTTTTAAAATTTGGTAAAAATGATACAGTAACTTACTGTAAATGGATCTGGGAAATGGTCTGGGGAACAGACAAACAGATTCTTTCTAAAATAATCTGATTGTAACCAATTCTGATTAGTTACAGAAATCAGAATTTTCAAAAAGAATCTGATTGGTATATTAACCAATCACATTCTTTTCCTGTCAGAATTGGTTACAATGAGATTCCAATTCTAACTGGTTACAATCAGATTCTTTCAGAAATAATCTAATTGGCATACTAACTAGAGATGAAGCGAATTGCGGATCCGAACCTGGTTCCACCGCGGATCTCAGAGATCTGCGAATCTGCGGAATTCATGGATTATCTGGAATTCCACTTTCCAGTTTTTCCGAACCCACGTTCGAAAATTTCCCAAGATTTTCATGTATCAAATTCACCAATGGCAGCTATTTTTATCCATGCCAACCCCCTGGGTATAAAAGGCAGATAGACAGGAGCTATTTTGTCAGTGTGTTAAAGTGAGTTTATTGGAAACCTGACAGTGTAGGAGTTGGAGAGAGGGTTTTTTTCTGCTTTTTGAGCTTTCTGTGTGTGAATTTTAGTGCGGTGGATTAGCACTTGTTGTTAACCGCTTCTGCATTCACACAATTTGGGATTCAAAAGTCCTTTTAAGGACTAAAAAAAAAACAACCCCTCCCTCTATAAGTTTTTTGGACATATTTAGTGTTAGGCCTTTTAGAGGTCTAGGGGCTCTATTTAAAAACATGCAGTATCGCTATTTAGCAATACAGTGCGTTATCGATAATGTACAATCGCAGATGTACATTTACGCTGAACGTTTGTCAATTAACAAACCAATTCTGGAGGACCATGTCAGTGGTATGGATGCCAAAACGATGTGCCAGCCAGTGCTAATTAGCCCCTCCATTATAGTGCACTTATTGCACTGTACGTGCCTGGTGCCCATTGGGAATGCTTCAAATCCAGGGGCAAGAGCAGGATTTTTAAGGGGGTGGGGGGAAGGAAGTTCATGACTAGAGATGGAACTTGACCCGAACTTGAACCCAAGCTTTAACAATTTGAATGGAGCCAAACTATTCTGGATTGGGAACTTCCGGACTTTTAATGATTATTGAATTTTTGATAATTATCAAATGTTCGAATTGATGTTCCTCGACTTTAGCTCTCCATAACCTATACAGAAAATAGATATGGGGATCATTCACCTACCCCCTCTATTAGCAGAGCTCCACGTCTGCGGCCTTTCGCCATGGTGCAGCAGTCCTTGAAAACATATACACTGCAAACAATGGGCTTCAAGCTGGAGGCTTTTAAAACTAACTTTATTTATAAGTAGTTCTGATTGGATGCATTAAAATTATTTCAGAAAGAATCTGATTGGTATACTAACCAATAAGATTCTTTTTCAATCAGAATTGGTTACAATCAGATCGGTCTGTTCCCCAGACCATTTCCGAGGTCCCAGAGCCATTTATAGTAAGTTACTATATATAATTTTTTACTAAAGTTTCGAAAACTCTTGAAAATTCAAATATTCTAGAACGCGGCTCAAAAAAAAGAATGCGGAAGAAAAAACAGCGCGATCGTTAGGAAAGATTTTTTTTTTTAAAGCTCTGGATATATGTACATGTTCCCCAGACCATTTCCCAGATCCCAGAGCCATGTACAGTAAGTTACCATTGCTATTTTACCTAATATTTAGACGGATATGTGCACTTTTTTTCTCCATTTACTTTAATGGGTTTTTCCTGCGAATTTTTGAATTTTCAAATTTTTCTGAAAATCCTTGAATCCGCAGGCGGAACGGATTTTATCAGTTTCCCCCATCTCTTACCTCTGATAGACATTTTGATGTACACTTAACCTTAGCCTAGTTGTCTTAAAGGGCTGGAATGAAATGAAAACATAATCCTACTTATACCCTCTATATAATTACTCACTGAAAAACATCAGTATTTTGCAAAAAGGGACGGCATTGTAAATCTGCAGTTTACAATGTCAGTAATAATTTGCAATAGCGCCCTTTCATATATATAATCTCTATCGATAACACATTCAGTAGATCCTATATATATAATACACAGAAACTGTATATACATTTGAAAAAGAACAAGGTGCATTTAAAATAGCAGTTATGTAGTGAGCAATTTACTGCAGGTGATAAAAAAAATCCATAAAAGCTTCCTAGGATAGATTTATGTGAAGGCCAAGTCATTTGACAGTCTTTCCAGTCCAGGGATGTATATCTTACATTGTTCATTTAAAAATCTATTCCTAACTGATTTGCAGACTGGAAAATTGTATTTTGTCTGGTTGTGGCAGATTTCCAACAAATCTGTCAGTTAAAGTGCAAAATGAAAATGCCCTTGGTAATAATGTGGTAAATAAGGCGCAAAGGGAATAGCTACTACTTGTTGCTTACTAAAAATGGCTGTAATTTTTTTAAGAGGACATCAAGGCAAATTGTCTTACTGGAAGCATACAAGCATATTCTAACCTGTTGTAATATAAGGGCCCCTACCCAATCTAACTTATTATTCTTGTTAAAGCAACTTCGCTCAACTCACATCAAGATGGATTTCACTTCTTGTACAAAAGGCACTTCCTACAAAAAGGCCAAACCAGTTTTGTACACCCATATCAAATAACTTCTAGGAAAATGTGTTAAAGGTTCATTGGACAAAGTCAACATCAAAAGAAAATTATTTTGGACCAAAATTTTGCCTCCATGTTAGGTTCAATGGGTTCAAAGGTTTTGACCATTACCAGGCTCATGGACCACACAAGGTCCAAGAACACAAAGATTTTTTTCATCCCTTCAATATGAAGGGGTCAATACACAATGCCACATGTCATGTTGAAAGATATATGAATGGGGGTTGAAAAGTATAAAGAGGTGACTGAGTGCATGGATGTGTTTGTGTGTATTAGAAGATGGTCTCAGCATAAAAATTTTCCTTAGGACCCTATGTGTCAAGTTTCAGTGTGTTTTTTTAGCATGGCAATCTGACAAACCCTTTGAAGGGTTTCTAACCTATATATGTTGCCTTTCCTATGAAACCTAGGGCCATATTTATAAAGCGCGGTATCGCAATTTAGCGATACCACATGTTATCGGAAAAGTATGCCATTGGGCGTAAATGTATGGCCACAGTCGTACATTTACACCGAGCATTCGTTAATTAAAGAACGTTCGTTTGTTGAATAAAATGCAGTAGTAAAATACCCCAATGGTGTTCTTAGGGGATCGTTAATTTAAGATTGTTATCGTTAACTTACAATAACGATCGTTAAGCCGATCTTAACAATATTAACTTTATAAATATGGCCCCTAGTTCTGTAACCCCTCCAGAGTTTAATGTTGTCTGGTGGTCTTTGTTTGCAAATGTTAAAGGTCAGGAGCTCGTCCAATAGGATTGTCTGAAATTTATTGTCAACTTTTAAAGTTACTCAATAAAAGGAGTTGAGGAATGTACAAGTCTTTTAGCAGAGAAAGTAGAGAAAGTCGAAGAGAAAGTCATGACCATTTAGAGGGTTTCCAGTGTAAAGGCATGGAAGCACCTTTTATAATTGAATATTGAATATTTGTATAATTCAAAAATAAATTTGTGAATATTTGTTAATTCATTTTTATTTTAAGACCAAATTATGAGAATATAACTAATAATATTCATATGTAACATTACATCCAGGTAATATCAATATTTTAATGTTGGTATCTACTGTTTAATTTCGAACATCATAGAGTTAATAGAAAGGAACCATAAATCATTGTGTCCATGTTAAGAGGATTATGGTTATCAATGCTGTCGGTACAAATTATTATTGTAAAGCAATTTATGTAGCTCAGCATTTTTAGTGAATTCCTAGCTGTTGAGTTTTTTTATTTTATCTATTTACATTTTTTAATATTTCTTTTATATATATATATATATATATATATATATATATATATATATATATGACTGTATGGGAATAAAATGAAGCTGATCCAACATAAAGAAATTACACAGATATTTATTATCTTTCTGCTTAGGCCCCTTGTTTCCATTTGCACCTGCTATACAGAATATAGCTGAAACATCAGATACTTATCCTAATAAAAGACTAGACGTTCATCAGAATATCTACACAATGGTAAGCAGATCATGATAAATGAACATATTTTGTGCATTGTTTAGAGCGTTCAGTTTTATGATTTATAATAATGGCATATTAGAATGGTTTATCAAATTAAATGGATAGATAAGATGAAAAAAAGAGACACATGTTTTTCTACATGGCTATTTAACATTCCAGACCTATGAAATGTCATGTGATCATTCAATTTTTCTTTTAAAATGTTCAACACAATAAAAAGAACCCAATGTAAATGAGATCAATAGGAATATTTAGATGGTTCCCAGAGGTAAGTGAGTTGGAATAAATTCTGGAGTTTAGTTATTTGTTAGCTATTGTGAAAGATTCTTTGATCGTTCTACATCAATAATTTAAGTCACAACAGAAGTGAAAATGTTTACATTTAACTTTAAAAATTAAAAATTTTAAAAACTTAAAAATGTTAAATATCTCAGTAAAAGAGAACATTAGGCCGGGAACAAATGGCCAAATTTTTCATCTCGATCATTCGCCACTACGAGCAGTCGGCCGGGACAAAGCACTGTTAGTCACGGCAAATGTCTCCTATGGACCGCACAATCTGCTGTAATTTACCGACATTGGTCGCTGCCGCCACCGAAATCCCCTCAGATTTTTTAGGCCAACCAACCGATACAAATAAATATCAGCGGGTTGGGATGAAAAATCTGCTCGTATGTACCTAGCCTTAAAGAAGATACTTTATAGCAAAAGTGATATTTGGCTAACTGTGATGATAATTATGGCAAGTACAGAATATATAATATTATTATATGATGCATATATAATAGAATATATGGATGTATTTGGTCACAAACTTCCTTCTGGGGTTGTTCGGTGGTAACCCATTCAGGAATCCCCCCCTTGAAAATCCTGTGCTTGCCCGTGCTTGCATATTTTAATATAAATATATTTTAGTAAAAGTGTTTAAGTAATATATATATTTTTAATTAAGTCTATAGCCCCACTACTTTGTGTAAAGGCCCGTGCAGACATACAATTTTTGTCGGGTGTGTGTGGCAAATGATGGCTGAATGACTGCTTCAGGCAAAATTAATATGTGTTTAGTGGGTCACACAAGACATCAATGGAAGCCGTCACATGTGTACACTTGTCAGCCAAAACATTTAGTCTTTGAAGTTTACTCACTAAATTCGGCCAGCACAATCGGACAGGTGTATGAAACTTACTTACAGGTAAATTACCCCCCAAAACCCTAAACGGTAATAGTTTGAAATGTGAAATATATAAGTCTAACCTGAAATCCTGCACAATGTCCTGTTTACCAATTCTGCTTCACTTCCTGGTTCTTCCAGTTAGTAACTGTCAGTTATGGATTTGACAGTTTACATCACAGCCAGTGGCTGAATTCTATTCACCTGTCTGCCTCTTCTGAGCATGCCGGGGCTCAGTACAGGCTCAGCACAGATTTCTAAATGTTTTCAGTTTCCATGAGGCATCCAGAAGCATAGCAGGCATACAGTAATAAATTTATAGGACAAACTATGATATATCAACATATTTTATGGAGGCCATTCTTTCTAAAAGATGTTCTCATGAAGGTAGAGTTGTCCTTTAAGCTGGGTACACACCATCTAATATTTTGGCCCGACCGACTGACATCTTGATTTTTGCCAGTCCTTCATCCTGGTTGACTGGTCGCAAGTGTCGAACAGTCGGTTGGGAGGAAGGATCCCAATGTGTGTACCCAGCCTTAGGGGTAGATCACAAATAATCTGGAAAAAGCTTGTCTATACAGTAACAGTTCTGTGATTGATATAATCTGATTTGTCATTGTTAAACCGTTAATAATCATTATTAATGGAAGGCAATACATTCTGTAGTTATTGTCCTCCTATAACTTTTAGTAGGGTCAGAGAACCAAGCACACATCCAGGGTTATTTGTAAAATGTATTAGGCAATGTAAGGGCTTGTGAATAATTATTAACTTGTCTCTCTGGAGGCCTCTCCACAGGGTTGCAAGTATGAATAACTAAGGTTAGCAGATGGCTTCAGGTCACTGGGGACACGTGATTGAATTTTCATCAACTAACTGTTTTGGATTATATGAAGCCGTTATGTAAAAGTACTGACTCTGGGCTATCTGATATGGATGGTGTTTCTGATCACATGCGGTCTTCTATAGCAAAACACTCAGATTCATTCAGATATTCATGGTTTGGTGTTGCTGTTAAGTGAGTGTTATATTACTAATGAAATCACCACAAAAACAACCAAAACATGGAACAAATTATTTCCTTTATGTGCTGTGTTTAATGTTGTTGGAGACAGAAAGCCATGAGGGATATTAACTGCTATGATTGTTTAGTAAATTTATTTTTTGTTTGAAACAACTGAAAAAGTACAAATATGACCCCAGAGTGTTTTCTCCCTTATCAGTTACCAGTTAATGCACCATAAATAGAATCAGCTATTATTACTAGATGTTACAAAATAGGAAGCCTATTCCCAGCTGTGAGGATGCAGGCATAAAATGTGAGACTGTGTCAAACAGAGGTCGAAGCATTGGAGGACCTTAATAGACAAGTCTTTAATAGAACAGACCCTCCACTTGTATTGTATTGATCTATTGACATTTAAACCAGCTTACATTATCAGTACATGCAAAAGCTCTTCTTTATAAAGAGGTAATGTCAGGGGCACTTCTAGGATTTTTGCTGCCTGAGCCAAACTTTTGAATGCTGCCCTTCACGCGCTGCCGCGTTAAAGTGGGTGTGGCTTTGTCCATGGGTGTGGTTTTGCCAATTGCCATGGCTTCGCTGGTGGGTGTGGGTAAAAATTTGCCTATACAGATGCAGTTGCAATCTCACAATCAAATTCCATCGGAATTGCTCAATGTGCCAATAGACAAAAACGATCATTCTGTATATACTCTATATGGAATGATTGTTCATTCTGTCTGCAAATGATCATTATTAGCTCCCCGGGGATAGGGAGCCAGTAACAGTCCAACAGAAACTTTCGTTACAAGGATAACAATGAGCAATGAGAAGAATAATGATAATTAAACAAGACAAGAACAATAGTTGGCTATCATGACTAGATAAGGCTACTAGAAACAAAAGCAGGGACCAATAGCTTGGCTATACCAAAACTATAAAGCCTCATACACATGTGCGATCGCGGGTCACGACCCGCAACACACGATGTGTCCGAACGTTCGTTTCGGCCGATAGGCAATGAGGCTGAAATAGAAGCAGACTTAAATAGGCAGAGGGACCAATGGGGAAGAGGACTGAGTGAAATCTGAAGCAGGATTGGCTGAGAGACGGATTTTGAAATGATTGGATCTCCTCTGTCCATAGATTGTTGATTCTTTACACGCTCAACCATTTTGCACAATAAGAGAGGATCCTTGTTTTCTAAAGACTGAATTATGCATGCTCAAATGTAGTGCAGTCTGTGCCCAAACAGGACCTCCAATGATGTATGTATCTCAGCTCCAAAAGGCTTTATGGTCAAAGCTGAGCAATGCTAGTTAAAAAGCTTCAAGACTGAAAAGCTACCAAGAGGGAAGCTGATTACTTAACCATATAACTCTGACAATAGATGTTATTCCCTACTATATACTGCTCATGGCTGATAAGGTCAGAGGTCACTAAGACCTCATTTTAAAATATCTTCAATATCAAAGTGCAGCCAATGTGGACATGGAAAGGGCACATTTACAAAAGTTGGTTCTAAAATAATATTTAAACCCATACCCATTATTTTGCATTGTTTATATCTGTACATGCGTGGTAAATCCAACCTTTAACATCTCTATCCTAATATTAATTAATTAATTCTTACATAGATTGCTTAATGATGTAGCAAGACAAAAGATGGCTCGACTCATCAATTGGTCTCTTTTGGCCTCTTTGGTTCTTTGAGCTTTTAGCAGAGGACAGTTTTTTAAAGAAAGTAAGGGGTGGTTACTTAAAACAACCAACTGAGACTTGTCACTACTAGAGATGGACACAAAACCGAACTCGAACCCAAGTTCGAGCCGAACTTAATGAGTTTGGATGAACTCGAACTATTAGAACTAGAATTCTCAAATGTACAAGGATTTTCGAACGTTCGGCACGCCTTGAAAGGTCGCTTCCGAAAAACCCCCAAAGGGCCGGAGGTTCCAGAATGGCCGACAATCCCATGGCTGGACGTTCAGGGGTCCCATAGCTCGAAACCAGGAACCCCTACCGGGTCCTTGCAAAGACCATTGTGGCCCTGACAAGGGCCCTTTGGGGCTTAAGGGGTCCCACAGCTCGAACCAGGACCCCCCCTCCCCGGCACTTATAAGTGCCTTTGTAGGGGGTCCTGCAGCTCGAAACCAGCCCCCCCCACACTGGTCCTAAAAAGGAACTTTTCAGGTCTCTGCGTCTTCTTGTCGGCGACACCAACTCCGCTGATGTTGCCAATGCCAGGCAATGTCACAGCAGCTGCCAGTGACACCACCGCCGCTGGCGACATCCACATCGCCGGTGTTGCCGACCTCTTGATCCGACGTCTTCTTTCTTCTGCCATCAGCTGTGATGATTTCTGAGCTCTGCGGAGGTTTGCAGCTCTTTATATAGGTTTGCAGAGGGACCAAATCCAAACCTATATAAAGAGCTGCAAACCTCTGCGGAGCTCAGAAGTCATTGCAGTAGATGGCAGAAGAAAGAAGAGGCTAGCAACGGCGGCTCCGTAGAAGCCGGCGGTGCCGGGAAGGGGGATCCCGGTTCGAGCTGAGGGACCTCTTAAGCCCAAAATGGCCCTTCCAAGGGCCGCTAAGGCACTTATAAGTGCCGTGTAGGGGGGTTCCGGTTCGAGCTGTGGGACCCCTTAAGCCCTAAAGGGCCCTTCCAAGGGCCGCAAAGGCACTTATAAGTGCTGGGGAGGGGGGTTCCGGTTCGAGCTGTGGGACCCCTTAAGCCCCAAAGGGCCCTTGTCAGGGCCACAAAGGACCCTGAAAGGATCCAGGAGGGGGTCCCAGTTTAGAGCTGCGGGACCCCTGAATGTCCAGCCGGATTGTCGGCCATTGGGCAATCCACGAACGGCCGATTTAGGGAATCTCATTTTATTGAACATTCGAAGATTACCGAAAGTAGCAAGCCTAAAAAGGCCTAGATAGAAGTTTAAAGAGGAAAAAAAGAGGTATTAGTATACAGATCACCGTGTATATTTTTAGCCAAATTATTGTAGGACTAGATGTAAAGAAACTGCTCTCATGTTATCCTTGCATATAGAGTTGCAAAACGGTTTGATATTTCATAGGAATAATGCATAATTAAAGCACTTAAAATACCTTAGCTAAAGAATTCTAAACATCATTATACTTTTTGTCTTAACACCAGTTACTGTTTGTTTAAACATTTGAAAGGCAATGAATATGTATGAGGGGGCTTTTTGAAGATATACTGTAAATAAGGCAAATCTTTATCTTCAACTTGATTGGCCTATAACCCATAACCCATGTTACATTTGCCATGTACGCAATCATCCTATGGATCAGTTCGTCTTAAAATGAAGCAGTTTTATTTAATTGACAATTATAGCAATAATTCACTCAAGTTATTTTCTTAGTTTACAGAAATAGAAGAAATGAAGCATGGAACCCAAGGACAGTTCAGTCATCAAGCAGACAGTACTAATGAGCTTCTACCACATAAATCCTCTTTATCTCTTGATTCATACTCATCATGCTCTTTGAAAGGTATCATTTTGATTAAAAACATTTCATTTCTAATTTTAGGTTTCTAATTCTGTATGAGTTGCTAATCTCACAATACATGGGACAGGACCTGAACAGTTTATCAGAAATAACTAAATAAGCTATAGTATTATGAATACATTCATTATGGAAAGTATATAAATATCTTTAGACAATACATATTAGACTTACTAACAGTGGTGAAAGTGCAATGGTGTGGGCCCCCCCACAAGTTTGGTGACCGGATTCAGATGGATCATTCGGATTTTGGAACCGAGGGATTACGTGTCAGATCTGGGTCCGAGTCAGACCCGGATACAATCTCTACTGGTCATAGTTTGACCTCACCTTTACCAAAGCACCCTGCTAAGAAAAGAATGTAGATTATTACACTTCATGATCTTGTCATGTTCACAGGGTCCACTCATAAAGCCCCTTTGACATGAAGCCTGAATCAAGTGGGACGGAAAAGCAAACACAAATCTTTGCATTTACTGACATTCACATGATGAGCAAATATGACTAGTAAATAATCTGCTTAGATTACTTTGTATTATATTCAGTAGAATTAACTTTAGAAATGTTAATATTAACATTGTAAATACTTGTGCAATTCTGCTAGGAAATATGAGCTTGTATTGAAACAGGTTTTAAACTTTTTGCCTTGTATTTATTTATACTTGGGAAGCAGACTGGAAAGGCTGTGTTGAAGTCATTTTAATTATATTAAAAGTCTTCCAGCAGGCAGTGGCTACCTGATCTCTTTGGGTTATTTGCTTTAACTGATATTCACCATTCTCAAAAAAAAAAAAAACCTTTGGCTCTGTTGTACAATTTTGTGATCCAGTAAAATCCAATTGAAATAAAAATAAATTAATCCTAAGGAACTGTGGGTACCAATTTACAGATAACATAGTTTCATTATCTCAACATGTTAACCTCAGTGGCTACAATGTAAGAATTCTAACAACAAACTAGTCATAATACAGTCCAGTTATTAAATTTTTGCAAATATTAGTATGTTGATTTTAGTATTATTACTCCTTGAATGGGGAACTGTGGTATCTAAACAAGTAAAGGTTCTATTTCTGCGGATCAACGTCCCCCGACCAAATGCATACACACGTGCGATTCTCGGCCGTAACGGTGCACAGATCGTGTGTGTGTACGAAGGGTTAAATAAAAGCCAGCAGTCTTACATTTTAAAGGAATAGTTCACTCTCGAATTGAACTATTCCTTTAATATACTGATTGAAGATTGGGAGGAGCTTCACTCTCCTGTACAGCCATAGCGTGCATGCGCATAATACGTGCTATGGCTGTACAGGAGTTTGAAGCGGTCAGAGATTCCAGCTTGGCCGCAGTTGGATCACGTAAAAGGTAAGTTAGCTCCCATCTTCATTCTCGGGCCCTGCAATACTGATTGAAGATCTGGAGGTACGGCACTGCTCCTTAACCTCCCTATCTTCAATCAGTATATTAAAGGAATAGTTCACTTTGAGAGTGAACTATTCCTTTAAAACCCTGAATCACATCTCTAACTGTCAGTTAGAATTTATATTGCCAAAAAGGTAAACACTGCTTCCAGTAGTTTGACTGACATCGCTTACAACTTCTCCCCTGTACCTGGGGTTCGGGTACGGAAGAGTAAATGCTACAAAATACAGGGAGTCCATGCACAGACAACTGATGTGACCAGTGCCTGTCCCCAGATTTTGTACAGACAGTAAAATCCAGTAAATTGTCAGTCTGCCTCTGCAAGCAGAGTAGGCAAATACAAGGTTTGCATTCTTGAAAATAGCTGTAAATTAAATATATTAAAAAATTGATAGCTGCAAGCAAAGCAAAGTACTGGTGGCATGCTACATGCTGAGTAAGGCTGAGACCACACTATGCAACGCGTAAAAAGCATGTGCGCATTAGCAATCTGCAAAAAAATGGTGATTACAGACATGACACACACTGACATATACTGCACTGCGATTATCATGCGCAAAACAAGATTGTAAGCGCAAGAGAAACATGCTAGTGTAGCCTTGTGCTCCAATCACAATTCTGATTCACATTGCTGGTGCAATGCTATTGGAGTGTTCCCCCTATGTGCGCTCCGGTCCATTATTGGAACGCTTGCATGCACAACTTTTGTTTGCTTTCCAATAACACTAATGGGTACAGGATCACTGCGCACTGAAAAATCTTAACCTTCCAGCTTGTGTTTAGTAGAGATGTTCGAAACTGTTGAGTTTCGTTACGCTTTAAAATTTTCGGAAAGTGGAGTTTCGATTTTCAAAAATTTTCGATAAAAATCCGGGTTCTGTGAAATTCGGGAGTTCCAAAAGTTTCGTCGGGACTTCAAAACTGGGTTCTGTTCGAACCCACATTACATCTCTAGTGTTTAGTTTTAAAGGAAAGAAGTTATGGAGATTTAGCCTGAGCTACTATTCAATCAGCTCTATATTAACAGCCTTTGGGCCCTATTTATAAAAGATCGGTATCGTTATCGTAAAATACCGATCGTTATTGTAAAATAACGACTGTTTTTTACCATTAACGACCGCTATTTACAGATAACGACCGGTATTTAGCGATATCGTTAAATACCGGTCGTTAAAATACCGGTCGTTCTCGGTAAATAGCTGTCGTTATCGGTAAAAACCCAGTCGTTATTTTACGATAACGATCGGTATTTTACGATAACGATACCGATCTTTTATAAATAGGGCCCTTTGTTCCATATCAGTGAAAGTGACTTTGTTTAGTACCCTAACTGAGGTGGTTCAGTGTGAAGAACAGTGTTAAGACCCACAAAGCAAAATCGCCATAACAGAAATATGATGTACACAGGCAGATTAAATTAGCACAAAAAAAACCCCTATCTGCAGAATTATTTCCATTATCTTGCAAACAGGACTGCATTTTTTCACACACAATTGAAAGCAATTAATGAGGTTTCACATTTTCCCATTTTATGTAGAGATTTTTAAAATTCATTTTTACAAAGTACTAATAACACAAACCACCTGAGAGTTGCTTTCAATTTCCATTAACACTTTCAGTGCCAGCAGAGTATTACCATTAACCCTTCAGTGACAGCAGACTTTCCTATTAATACTTTCAGTGCCAGCACTTTCCCAGAGTATTGCCATTAACACTTTTAGTGCCAGCAGAGTATTACCTTTAACCCTTTCAGCTACCAGTATTGACAATATACAGTATGTACCTGCATTCCATGTCTCCTCCATTGAAATGTTCACTCCTCACCTACTTAAAGGGCATGTCCACCCCCAAAACTATAATCCCCCCCACTACTGGCCCCATTGTGCAGTGTAGTTTAATCCTTACCTTACATCCCAGCTCCATCTGGTTCTTCTGCTATCCCCCCCTAAAGTCCCAAAAAATGCCCACCAGGAGTACTGCAGAGTCCATATAGGACTCTGCCTCCTGTCTCCCCTCCCTTCCCCTCCCTCTCCCTCCCGATTTAGATTCCCTCCCCCTAGCGTAAAAACATTTTTATATAATAATCTCCTTGTCCCCCCACCCCCAACCGCTATAGTTTTAAGTTCAGAAAGTGCCACAAATATTACTTACCTTCCCTCTTTCCTCCGCCCCACTGAACTCCCGGCAACCGCGTCTGTGATTGGCTGCCGCTCAGCCAATCATAGACATGACTGCCGGTCCCACCCCTCTGCTTGCATTTTCTCGCAAGCAGAGGGCCTGGCAGTGCAGCGGAAGAAAGAGGGAAGGTAAGTAATATTTGGGGCACTTTCTGAACTTAAAACTATAGTGGTTGGGGCTGGGGGGACAGGGAGAATATTATATAAAATTTTTTTAAGAAGGGTGGACATGCCCTTTAAGTTCTAAGGAAGGAAGGAAGGAAGAGGCAGGGGTAGGGATCTCATGGCTCCTAGTCACAGGGTCATTGTTATAAAGTCTGCAGCAGCTTTTACGCGCAATTTTAGAACTGCTCTCCTCAGTACTATTACCTGAGCTCGTCCTCCCCCTCCTTCCTTCACCTTCAGTTCATTTGTAACATTGTTTCCAAGTAGAGGGAGCTGAGTTCAGGCTCTGTACTCACTACAATGTTACAAATTACAGCAGCAGAACAATAAGTATAGCGCTAATAAGAAGTAAATATTTTAAACAGAAATGGATTAAGATGAAATAGGGCCCTGTGTCTATTGTATGGACTGTAGAACGATGTTTGTTCGCTAGCCTGATCCCATGAAGATCCCTGGGCACTGTGAATAATTCAGCTCTCAGTTTTAATGTTTAAAATAGACAAATCAACGCCAAATTTTCAGTTTGTACGCAGCTTTGACCCCCATTGGACCTGGAAAGTAGTAAATGGACACTTCATTTTACAGATTTTGATTGTTTCAATTTTATCTAAAAAGTTATCTGGCCTCAAGCCACAGACTTTCTAATTACTTTTCATGGCAGCAAAGTTACTTGGTAAAACCCCCTTTGGGCTACATATAAAGCAATTAAACGTCCCCTGAAACAGACACTTTAATTGTATTAGCTGTCTAATTTTAATGAGCTGGGTTTTTTTATGAATAATTGGAGACATCTGTAAAATTTCAAATGTCAATTCAATGTACCAATGAACCAGACCGATATGAACATGTATAACAGGTTTGTCGGACTTGTGCCCCTCCAGATGTGTGGAAACGACAACTTCCAGCATTCCCTGGCTGTATACTGCACTGCATGCCTGATGTTGAAAATTGACAGGGTTATTCAATAAAAGTTCTTATCGTTTAAAATGGTGCTAAATTTGCCCCAACCAATCAGATCTTATTTAACATTTGAAAGCTAACATCTGATTGGTTGTGGCAAATTTAGCACCAATTTAAACGATAAGAACTTTTATTGAATCTCCCTGATGATTCTTAATAAATCTACCCATGTGCCATAAAGCTCTCGGCATCTTGGGTACTAATGCAGAGCTGTTCCATTCGGTATTGCAGCAGTTTACTTTGACTATGTCTTTATTTAAATTGCAACAAATGAATAATTGATCCATTAACTGTTATGTTCATACTGACATATAGACTAAAATATTACAATTTCTCAAAAACAGTATAGATAGGGTCGAAATCACTGAAATACCTTCCACTTGCAGAATCATGGATTTTCGAAAAAAATTTATTCTAAAATCCTCAAACGGACCCATTGAAGTCAATGGTAAATGGTCTGGGGAACACGTATTAATGCCCAAAATTCTCTCCAGTACTGGAAACTTGTTTCTAGTTCTTGTTTTGGCATTCTGTGGAGTATTTTCAAAAATTTTCAAGTTTCTAGAAGTGTAGACATTTCCTGGGGATCCGTGAAATCCAAACCGGGTTTCCAATTCAGATTTGGGTCCATCTCTACAAAACAGCTCAGTACAGTAGTATATCATTCATATAGTAGTATATTATTCATTGCATCATCGTTGCATGTTTATTTTCAAACTTAAAAACAAATTAAAGGCTTTGAATAAAAGAGTAAGCTCATATGTCTAAAAACTATTATTTTAAGCCTTGTCCCAATTACATATAAGGAACTGCTAAAAATTGCTCAATCCACAATGCCATATAAAACTTGGCAGAAGCACATATAAAATGTATTTTTAGTAAAGCCATTTCAAGGCACAATTTTACAGGGGTTCCTTCCTCAACCTCAGGTATAGGATTACATTTAGTAAGGTAAGAGAATGTTAGAGGTAATTTACCTTACATTTACCCTCACTTATCTTACACTACGCCACACGGTAAGTTGAACGGACACTATACATTTTAAATTTGGAGTGAACTAATATACGTATGTGATTACCTCACTCTCATATGGACACTGCATAAAAGACACAGGAATTGGGGTTTTGAATGTTTATTTTTATTTACATAATAACATAGTAATTGAGGTTGAATAAAGACATATGCCCATCAAGTCCAACCTTTTCACTCTCCTTTTTAACCCTAACAGTTGATCCGGAGGAAGGCAAAAAAAAATTCTCAGTGATTTTCAATATGTTTTAGTTGTAGAAACTTATCTAGCCCACTTTTAAAGCTATTCAATTAACTTTTTATGTTTCTATTTTTATGTTGAATTACACTCTGTGTTAATAGTTGTTCATTGTGATGTTTTCATCCACACCTTATGCGAGCGTTTTCCCTTGTTGTGGACTGTTCACCTGCTTTTAGAGATGGCCAAACTTCCTGAAGTTTGGTTAGTTTTCAAACTTCCGAAATTCAGTAAAAGTTAGAAAGTTCGGAAGTTTGAAAAGGAACCCATTAAAGTCAATGGGAGAAAATAGTTTGAAAAGTTTAAGTTAATTACAGTGAAAATAGCAATGGTAACTTACTGTAAATGGCTGTGGCACCTGGGAAATACGTACATATTACCAAAACTTGTTTAAACACTTACAGGGTTATTCAATAAAAGTTAAAATGGTGCTAATTTTGCCCCAACCAATCAGATGTTAGCTTTCAAATGTTAACTAAGATCTGATTGGTTGGGGCAAAATTAGCACCATTTTTGAATCTCCCTGTATCTTTCCTAATAATTGGGCAATTGTCAGATTTTTGCTACATTCGAGGGTTTCAGCCACATTTGATGGTTACCGAGCGATACATTTGAGGGTTACCGAAATTGAAGGCTACATTTGAGGGTTATCGAACGATACATTTGAGGGTTATGGAAAGCGAAAAGGCTACATTCAAGGGTTACCGAAATCAAAGGCTACATTCAAGGGTTACCGAAATCAAAGGATACATTCAAGGGTAAACGAAAGCAAGCGCTACATTCAATGGTCACTGATTCGAAAATTCAATAATTATCGAAAATAACTCAGTGAGTTTAAAAAACCCGAAATTTGTAGTTTGGGAAGTTCTAAAGAGTTTGAGTTTATTATTTGACCTATTAAAGGGTTCTTGGTTCTTGTTCGGTCCATCTCTACTTGCTATAACCCTTTCCGCAATTGTAGTTCTACACCCGAGGAAGAGAAACCCCAAAAATGTGTTTTATCAGCTCCACCATGCTCATTCCATTCTTTACCATAGGTTAATCAACACAATATAATGGTTATCGCCTGAGCTCTATAATACACCTTACCATTTTTTCATTGTCACTAAGCAGCCATTTGCAGTTCATATTTGAGTGTCTCAGTTTTGCTAAAGTACAGATAGTGATAATGATCTCTTTGGGGAAAACTGCACAAAGAAAGCATCAGCAATATGCTGGGGATCTGCATGCTCCATTTTTCTCTGCTGGTCCTTTCCTTGACAAGCATATCGAGTCTACTGGCTCCCTTGAGGATCAGTTTGCTTACTCATGGTAACAGCTTTAAGGTAAACTCATTTATGAAAAAAGCAAAGATTTTGTAAATTTAATCTGAGCTTAGAAAAATAAATGTCTAAAAATAATGAAACAGAAGTATATATTATTATTCCCATTACTTGCTAAAAGTACCACGTGTCATTTTTATACTTCATTCCTTCTCATCTTGATACATAGGGGCATATATTAAAGGGGAACTGTGGTCTCCAAACAAGTTGAATTTAAATGAAAGGCCAGTTTCCTACCTTTAAAACAAGTCATCAGCAACCTTTCTACGTGCTCCACAGCCCAAAATATAAAGAAATGACTGACCAGAAAGTTAATGGGTGGGAGGCTGACATGTGACATTCCTAAGGCTTCTCCTGCACAGTGCCGCCGGCGAGCACAGCCTCAGACTCCCTTAGTGTGTGAGGGAGACAGGATTTGAACAATTGGGGAATGGCATGAATTCTGGCTGGAGCTTTTGCCAAAACAGTATGCATGTCTCCGGCACTATTCACTGAATGGATGCTCTCCCCATACGGAAATCGATCTTGGTGGGTCAGTGTCTAAATTGGGATGTTAAAGTAAAATGATATAAACTGTGTGTTCATTTCCTTGTCTCTATTTTTACTGAACTTTGCCATGTCATATTTTTAATATGTGATCTGATTTTTTTGCAATCAATGGTTATTCAGCTGTTTTGTCCCCTATTTCGATTGGGGTATCTAATGGCGCAAAGGGATGTAAAAACCTTTGCAGTTCAGTTGTCAGTCAAGTTCTTATTATTCTCCAATAGAATTATGTTATGTCTCACATGAGCACTTAGCACTTGATGGTTGAGTATTCCACCTGGTCTTGTTACAGCAGGATCTGATACCAATGCAGAGTGTATGACAGTAGGAGAAATCAGGAGTGATCAGTATCAGTTCCCTTGGAAAGTTGCAATTTGCTCCAAAGGAAATTTCAGTAATGGAACAGTCATATTATCCCCATTATTGTGCCATAAGCCGAATGCCATCTTTAAGATGTTAACGGGAGACTGTTTCTGCCACTGATCAACTCAATGAAGATGATTTTGCAGTTTCCACCATGTATCAAATTTGTGTTTACTGGTAAATAAAATGGATGAGATTAGGCTAAAAGTCGTATAGATTCTGCAGCTAATTATTTTTCACTGAAACCTGTCTGAATCTAGATAGACCTGATACCATTATGGCCCAGATGGCTGGACCCTGTTTAGAGCCAATAGAAATTTCAATAACTGATGAGTGGTGGTGGCACCACATTTTACATCAATAAAAAATGGTGCTCTAGTGATATGATTTTGTCCATTTTTTTTAGTTTGGTTTAGTGATATTGTATACTTGCCTTTAAATGTAGGCACTATTATTTGCAAAGGGAGCTTTACTGTACTTTGCTCCTGGTTCGTATATATTCCACCTGATGCCTATGCTAAATCAGCAATCATCTTATTAACTGACTATATTAACTTGTTACATAGTCTTCACCCTGATGGTGTCATTATTATTGTGGGTGATTTTAACCATGCTAATACTCTCATTACCTACATTTTATCAATATGTCAATCTCTCCACTAGAGGTACCAACACTAACTTAAGAATGTTTATCGAGTAACACTGAAATCTCATATTGGGCTGTCGGATCATCTGTCTGTCCTGCTTACTACTATGTACCATCCTAAAGCTGGCTGGCCAACATACCATATCACCTGTTTGGTTGCAGGCTCCCCCACCTACACCATACAATATTTCCGACTGACGATACACGCTAATATCGTTTGGTCAGGCGGAAATATTGTATGGTCTGTCCCCAGCCCTACACAGTTAGTGATTATATTGCTGGTTGTATTAACAAAGTAACATCAGTCAAGCATATTACAGTGTATGCTGTTGATCTAGACCTGGCTTTTAAATCAGGTGATTCTGTTGCATACAAACATCAAAGAAAGGCCGCACTTCCTTCGGGACATATAAACTTCATTAGAAGTACAAATAAAAACAGGGATCAGCAGTACACGTGCTCATCCCGTCAGCCACATGATGCTTTTCAGGCTCCGCCCTTAATTATAGATGGCATACAAAAATGCCAGAAGTGCACTTAACAAAGGCAAAATTTAAATACAAATTGGATTCCCAGTATTCATTTGAAAATGTAAAATTGAATGTTTCAAATTGGCAGAGTTGTAAAACTATAATAGGTTCCACTTCCATTTCCATTCCCAACAGGATTGTTCCAAATAAGGATAAGCTTTTTAGTGAAAATTGCAATACTTTTTATGCCCGATTCATTTGTGATACTTTTTTGTGTAGTCAGTAAGAATTAGGAATATCAGAAAACACTAATTCCAACTTTAGTAGCATCGATTCTATAGAATTATTGGTTTGTAGGACAGATGGGCGCAAATCCGCAGGGCCTGACGGATCCTAGGCAGTGTTCTTAAAAACTGCGCTGCTGCGCTTACAGGCATATTTTGCAGCATCTTCAATAGATTGTTATAGTCAGCAGGGAAAGTTCCGGTTCTGTTCTAACATTGTTCCACTTCCCAAAATCTCTTCAACCACTAAGTAAAATAGCCGTTAAATTGCACTAACATCACTATTCTAGTGTTTGAGAGGTTGGTGCTAGATTTTTTTAAAAATTCAGGATGCACGGGACCTTTTAATTCTTTATAGAAATGTATTAATTTAGCCTAAACTAAGAATGTTAAAAAGGTATTGCTTCTTCTTGAGATTTAAAGGACAATAACTGTGCTTTAAAATTTTTCTATGGCGAGAAAAAATTAAAAGGTCACTAAATCCCATAAAATAATCAGTACTATAATTTTGTAGCACATAGTACCATTTGCTTCTGTCTCCCCTGGAGCATGAGAGTGATTACAATGATGGCTTGGAATTTTTTTTATTCCCATTGTGGTATATAGTCTTTTTCATTTGATGCTTGCAAAGACTTACAACTCTGTATGTCTTAAGAAGAAATCAAAATGGATCCGCTAAATGGATTTATTAAAAGTATTTGTTTTATTGAATACAACACAACTTGTGCAGGAAAAGACAGGCGATTGCAATGGTAGCAAAGGTGGAACTTATTCATATAATAATTACTAAAATGACTACGTAGCTGATTGATTTTTGTAAGAATGTATTCAACTGTTGCTCCCATTCTTATTCCAAAGAATTATGTTTACAGTGTTATATAAGGCTATTGTGTCACTGAGAAAGTCCCTGTCCATATAAAAGCACAAGGGCATGGAATTATGAGGGGACTTAATATCCTTAAAATATAATGGGAAGGGGTGCATTATTTCTTAGAATACATACGTTTTATATATTTGGAAAGCTAGAAGGGTATGGGAACTATAGGAACATTTTATTATAATAATCACTCAGTGACATAACCGAGTTATTATTATAAGAAAATATTCCAATATTGCTCCTATTATTATTTGAACCTCTTATGTATTATGTTTTAATTAAAACCCAGAGTAGGGGCATTAACTTTAAGCAGTTACCATTTTAATTTTGCAGCAGGTAAACAAATTCACTTATTAAAACAACACAGAGAAACAACGTAAGGGAAAAGTTCTTCTTACTGGAATACTGTAAATCAAACTACAATCTACTCTTAGAGTACAATCTTGTATTTGTTCTGCCTTTATTTTTATACATGTATCTATTAAGCTGTAAAAAAATATTTTATCTCACTAAGCTGCATCTCTTTTACCACCATTGGCCCTTTGTATGGTACTATATATGTAAAACAAAGACAAGAGATTTTAACTGAAAATTTCAGTCAATTTAGCATTAATGGGGAACTTCATTAGTTCTCTATCAAGTAGAAATCACAGTCTTTGAAAAAAGATGAGTTTTAATACTGCTCCTATTTACTATGTACGGTACCTATATGAAAGGAAATCTTCACCCAAAAAACAATTAGCATTCCAGTGAAAGGCTTCTTAATTTGCTATAAACTGATCTGGTTATTATGTCTGAATTTATACCACAACCATTGTAATCACCTTGCAAAGTTCTAAATTCTTTGAAGTACATGCTGAATCTGCATTCAGCATGTTAAGACTCCACCCTCCATTTTGCCCGGTGGGCACATTATTACTTATTAGCTGTTAATCCCTCCCATTTTTAACAACCATCTGGGAAATTACCCAGAAGTCTCTCCTTCCCTTATTTGCATGATGAGTAAGGGAGCTGTGGTGAAAACTCTCCTTAACTTACTTGGTCCCTTAGTAAATGTTATTCTTTAAGCAGTTTACAAATGCCTGGAAGGAGTTTGTTTAAACAAACTTGTGCAATTTTACAGGTCATTATAAAAAAATGAAATAAGATTTTGTTTCTCTATTCTACTAAGTTATTCCCACAATCCATTCTTATTTTCTTCTACTGGTGTGAGAGTGTTTCTAGGAAAATGCTGGTTCAATGTGGTCCAGTGACATCTGCAGTAGTGTTGGTCAAATCTGTTGTAAGGTGTTTGACCAAGAGAAACAAATCCATATTTCAAGTTCAGTGAATTAAAAAAAAATGATTCATATTGATGCAATTCCTTTTTCACTTGTGTAACAGTCTTATTTTCACTGAATTCCTTCCCGTGGGTCCTCTAAATAAACAGGAATGAGAATATTTCATCAATACCGTATTCAGGAGTTTAATCAGATCTCACACTAACCCTGTATTGATGCTTGTCAACAAAAACAGCACAATAAACAAGAACAGATGGAAAACCATCATGGCTGAAGCCAGCTCATTGAGCTTTTCCAGTCAGGTACACTAGACATACAGCAAATGGCTTGCAGTGCTTATATCTAAACACAATTCCATGACATGCCAGTATAGCTGCGGAGCCTATACTAAGCTGTAACTCAGACCTCTCACTTTTTATAGCATTTCCCAAACACACCTCTAAAGTCTGATTGGTCTAGATACAATCTTAAATCTGATTGGATCTTGGATCCTAGACCAATCAGATTTTGGGGGTGGGTTTAAGATACACTATAAATAGTGAATGATCAGTAAGGGGTTTCAGTTTAGCATTTCATCTGAAATGTTATATCTTTGTACTAAGGCATGTACTGGGAAATCAGCTTATTGAGTGATTCTGGCTGGGTAGCATGAATGGGCAGCCCTTAGCTCAGATGGCTATCAGTATCTAAGATAAAAAGTTGCCAGCAAAAAAATCTGATTTCCCTCAAATAAGTACATCAAATCTGAGTAATGGCGCAATTGATTTATTGGAATATCTGCTTCCAGTTTTTCACCAGAAACAATCTCCATTGATAGAACATAGGGATTTGGACTTCAAAACTGTTTAGAGAGCAACATGGTAATCAAAGGGATATCAGAGATTCATGCAGCAAAGCTGAGTCTGAATAATTGCAGTGTAAAAGCCACCAGTGTGCAATAAATGCAGCTCTGCTTGTAACAACAGTTGTGTCCTTCATTCACCAGATAATCTTGTATCTCTCTGTCTCTCCCTTTCTTTGTATATAAATATATATTTTTAACTAACAAAAAAGCAGGTTATCTTACAAATATAAGCTGATATATAAAATAAAGAGGGTCTGAAATATTTACTAAAATCTGTATATGTAGTTACACAGATAAACTGATTCTGACATGCTACTTGCACACAACAATATCAGATCATGTAGTTCTGATGGCTATAGAAGAAGGGAAAGGGTTAATGTAAAATCCAAGAATCCCAGGTGAGACTTGCAAATTAGTTGTTTGCATGTTTAACTGATCCTGCATGTTTAATTAATAAATAGAGAAAGGGCTATTTTAACCATTATGCAAACCCCTTCTGATTGGTGGACATATCTCCATAGACTACAAGCATGCTGCCCACTATAGGAGGAGAGAAATCATTGGCTGCCCCCATAAGAAACACAAAAATGAAAATATCTGGATAGCTGCTTAAAAAAAATAATTCAAGTATATGGCAAAAGTACACAGGATAGCGCACTCTGCAAACTTACTTTAGGTCATTTTAGCACTGTAGATGCCCTTTAAACACTTTTCTGTATCCCTCACTGCCAAGAGACAGCATGCCATGTAAAAATACAGAAAGATACTTTGTTATTACTTATATGATATAAGAATATGATATAGACATACTATAGATGTATAATAGATATGATATAGAAAATATAAGCTTGAGGTAATAATAAAGAGAAGAAATGTAAAATATCCAAGGCTCTACGGGAATTGACGGTAACTTATTTGTCTCAGCTGGTCCAGTATGTGACTATTTGTCTCAGCTGGTCCAGTATGTGACTATTTGTCTCAGGTGGTCGAGTATGTGGCTATTTGTCTCAGCTGGTCCATGAATAACATGGTAGTGTGAACACCATCCTAGCAACAAGCAAAAGATGATTGTTGCTAGGATAATTTAGCTGTTAGATAATCAGTTGAGAACTGATCCCTGTTTCCAGCCTAAAGCGACCTATTGTAGGCAGTTTGGACAGCTTTCCCTAGCTTTAATTAAGAATCTTTGTTTCTTTAAACAAGCCAATCTTACAAACTGAGGTAGAGAAAATGATCAACTTCTGAGTTTGTGTTTAATGTCTGATAAAACTGCAAATTACCGCTGACACCTATAAATATAGCATTTAAAGATCTACAGAGCAAGATAACATAACAGCATATTAATCATCTTGGTGCTTAAGATTCTGGAATCTTTGCTTTTAGCTGCCAAGAAAGAGCACACTAGTGTAGATAAATGATTAAGGTCAAGAAGAATAATCACTTGATTTTCAAAAAAATAGGCTATAGGAGAAGGAAGAATGAAATTGAAATTATTATTGAAAAATTAGCGTATAGAAAAGTACAAAAGAATGAAGAATAAAATATCTCATCTGCTGCCCAATTAAACCTACTTCATGTCTATACGACATTTAAAAATCCAATACACTAAATACTTACCTTCTGATGTTCCTGCAACATACTTCGCACAACATCCTAAGTACCATCTGGACCGATCTCTTTTGCAAAAGACAGGAACATCGTGGAAACATTGGGAGGAAATAAACGCTGGACAAAAACACTCTCCTAAAGACATTAGATAGATTTGGCTTAACAGTGTATGGCCAACGTTAGTCGACTAATAGAGTTGCTAGTATTATTCTTAGCAACTCTATTAGTCTTCTTGCCATGGTCATTCTGGAAAGGCTAGTGGTTCACTCTCCACAAACTCCAATGAGCATGTGGCCAACAATCAGAAGCCTTTTACATAATGAGCTATGCATATGGCAAACTTTCCTGGTTTTGTTGGACTCTGTGTTCAGCGTAGCTCAAGGTTAATTAAGCAAGCAGGTAATGGTTAATTTGCAAGGTCCATTGGTGATTTGTTATGTTATGTTATTTTATCATATAGCCTTTTGCTTAAAGGGCAACTAACTACTCAGAACAACACTGAATCAGAAAGCAGGGCACCTTGATATAAAAGCAGTAATCTGTGTATCACCTCTCATTCTAACATCACCTCTCATTCTAATATGGGGTTTGTGTTTAATTTTCCAGTATTCCAGTATCGCAAAGCATGGCCAATGACTTCTGTGCTCTTTGCACATATCCAAACCTAAACTACTGCAGAAACACATTACAGCAGGTCACACCTACTAGAGGTCTCTAGCCAATCCTGTGTCAATTCTTATTGGGCATGGGGGTCAGGAGGTGTGGCCAGACAGTGCACATTCACAAAATTATCATATCCAGTACTTACATTTACTTTATTGCCATTTATATAAGTATAAAAATATTGGTTTAGTTCTCCTTTAATATATTACTTCTTGTGCTGCCTTGTAAAAACGTGACAACATTTATTTTAAAATTTTTCACTTTGTGCACATTTTGCCTACATCCTTAATTCCCCTTTAGAAAGGCAAAGAATAGAATTTCTTTCATGCTTCCCAGCACTTTAAAATAGTAATAGCTCGTGGATGCTGGTTATTAGAAAAGCAAAAGTTATCATTGAAAACAAATGTTTTTTTAATGGTTCGGTTTACTATAGTTTACTAAAAAGATTTTGTTTGTTATTGATAGCTATCTTGTACAGAGAACTACAGCGATTTGGCAAAGTTGGGTTCTGATAGACACAATACAATAAAGTTGTTCTTGGGTTCTCAAATCAGAATTTAAACACATCTATCAAATAAACAGACACTGTGTTAAAATACAATTACATTGTAAAAATGTGTTAGCTATCAACATGATGTGTGCATAAAAGTATAAATTGTATCTACATGACAAATTGCACTACATCTTAACAGCAAGTACTTTGCCTTTATTCAGGATGTTTACCCTTCTTTAAAAAAACAAGCACATTACGCTACGTTTCATTTCTTTACAAAATGGCATTATGTGGGAACTTACTGTGTACACTGACATACTAATCACTGTTAACAAAATCCATCCTGACCTACAAATTGTTGGAGAATTTAAGAATCAACCCAGATTAAAATGTATTAAAAAAGATACAAACAGTGAGGTAGAGATTAGAAGTGGAAAAAGGAAAAGACATCTTTCACCAGACCACACACTAATAGTGGATCTTCCTTCTGTAATTGCTAAACAATGTTCTTTTCGGCTTTCTCCTAAAGCCCTTGGAAACAGGGTTTGATTGGCAGTGGTCTTGCTTGATAAAGACAATAAAGCTGAAGAAGAGATAGAAGGTAACTAAAGCTATGGAAGGGAAAGAAAGATTTCTGTTTTGGGCTTTGTCTAATCAGTTTATTTAAATAGGGATGGTGGCATTTGTAGGTAGCTGCCACTTTGTCACAGCTTAAAGCACGCTTTAAGCTGTGGCACAACTCAGGCACAACTGAGCCTGAGGCTTTGTACTAAAAGTCCATGAAGACCTTGTTTAGGATAAATGGTAAATGTCAATATTTAGTTCTCCTGCTACTTTTTCAATGAAATGTTTCACATGCAAATCTTAACATTTATATGCAACCTCTAAAGCAAGTCTGAACATTAGTATACAGTATCACCACTGGCAGACAAAAATAGGGGGGGTTATCAGTTACTGAGCAGAGTCTATATATTTATTATGTTTATATATTTAGCATCATTGGTGACACTGTAGACTTTTTCCCCCTTCTATGATTGAAATTTCATCCTGCACATAGAGATGAAGGGTGAAAATAGGAGCTTTCTTCAAGATTATTACATGTGCTGTATATAGCTTTCATTCAGCTTTATTATAGCTATTTTAAAAAATCGCATTTTTGCTCTAAACATGAGTACAGAAAAAGAATTTCTTTAATTATGATATAATTCAATAGAAACACTCATTTGAGGGAAATACAATAGTGACATGCAATATATGGGTGCAATTGGTCAAGTGAGTATAAAATCTATGGTACCTGATGTAATACCAGGTAAATGTGGGGTTTACATTAACATTTCAGAGTGAATAGAGGGCTGTCAGCAACCATGGCTGCTGGAGGGCTGACAGTAACCCTGGCTGCTGGAGGGCTGACAGTAACCCTGGCAAAGGCCTCCAGCAGCCAGGGTTACCAACATAGCCCATCAGCTGCCAGAGCTACTTTCAGCCCTCCAGTAGCCAGTGCTACTGTCAGCCCTCCAGCAGCCAGTGCTACAGTCAGCCTTCCAATAGCCACTGCTACTGTCAGCCTTCCAGCAGCCAGTGCTACTCTCAGAGATCCAGCAGCCAGATTTACCCAGCCCTCCAGCCAGTGTTTGTCTGCCCTCCAGTTTACAAATCAGTGTCAGTCAGCCCTCCAGTTTACAAATAAGTGTTAGTCAGCCCTCTAGTTCACAAGCCAATAAGTCAGCCCTCCAGTTCACAAGCCAGTAATTCAGCCCTCCAGTTCACAAACCAGTAATTCAGCCCTCCAGTTCATAAACCAGTAAGTCAGCCCTCCAGTTCACAAACCAGTAAGTCAGCCCTCCAGTTCACAAACTAGTAACTCAGCCCTTCAGTTCACAAACCAGTAAGTCAGTCCTCCAGTTCACAAACCAGTAAGTGAGCCCTCCAGTTCACAAACTAGCTTTACATTCAGCCCTCCAGTTTACAAACTAGCTTTACATTCAGCCCTCCATTTCACAAATTAGTTTTACACTCAACTTCCGGTTCACAAGCTAGCTTTATGCTTAGCCCTCCGGTTCACAAACTAGCTTTACATTCAGCCCTCCAGTTCACAAACTAGCTTTACATTCAACTCTCCAGTTCACAAACTAGTTTTACATTCAACCCTCCATTTCACAAACTAGCTTTACGCTCAGCCCTCCATTTCACAAACTAGCTTTACATTCAGCCCTCCAGTTCACAAACTAGCTTTACATTCAGCCCTCCAGTTCACAAACTAGCTTTACGTTCAGCCCTCCAGTTCACAAACTAGCTTTACATTCAGCCCTCCAGTTCACAAACTAGCTTTACATTCAGCCCTCCACTTTACAAACTAGTTGTACATTTAGCCCTCCAGTTTACAAACTAGCTTTACATTCAGCCCTCCACTTTGCAAACTAGTTTTACATTTAGCCCTCCAGTTATCATTAGACCACAAAATTATAAATAGCAAAATACTTTATGATAATAAGGCACTTGATTGACAGCTGACATGTAAAGTGTTTCTAAAGATACGTAAAGAAATAGGGGACAGATTTGGGAAGAATAATAGTTTGGGCATTTTAAAAACAGTATAGATACCCTAAAATCAGTTTTCTCTAGGATAATCATTAAAAGGGGGTTGACTTAGGTATGCTTCCAACTCCATACCCAAATAAAATTGTCTACCAAGAAGGTCGGTCCAGAAATGTTCAAGGCTACTTTCAGTAACCTTAAAAATTAGCCTCATATATTTGGTAACCCTCGAAAGTAGCCTCATATTTTTGGTAACCCTCAGAAGTAGATTTGTTAACCTTTGAAAATAGATAACCCTCAAAAGTAGATTCAGTATTTTCGAGAATTATTAAAAATCCAGAAGTTCTGAGATCTGAAAGGTCAGATGGGTTCCTACGGAACATCGGACATTTGGAACCAGGAGTTTCAGGTCTAAATCGGACCCAGATCCCTTACAATGTGTCAGTAGAATCTTGAAATTGCAAATCTTTTTTTTTTTTTTATAAATTTACTACATTAAATAAAGATGAAAGATTTTACTTAATTAGAGACACAGCAATTTAGCGGCTTTATGTTAACACCATTATAAAGCTGCAACGCCTGTGTTTATACTGTTGATAACTGCTAGTGTCAGTTGAGATAAACAGCCTAGATTTTGTATTTTTAACTTGTATTGTTCTTTGTAATAATGTGCTACTGTTTATTTTCCCTACCCATATCCATCCTTATTATCTACCATCTCCTCTGGGAAGCACAAAAACATTGACTTGTCTATAGACGAGTAGTAACAATAAATTCATCTTCTTACAAAATAAAACATTGTCTTGGGATTACAATCTGCAGAATGCATTGCTTTCCTTCATTGGCTTACTAAAAAATATATTAAGCAATCAGACATCAATAATATATTATCTTGTTAACCTTTCCTGAAGTGTGATTCAAAAGGGATTTAAGAATAGCTGATTTCTGAATTGTACCTGCTGAGTGAGAGAGTTTATTGAGCACAATATTCGCCCTTAACGAATAATTGAATGCTCTGCGTAATAATTACTTTTCACCGCGTCTATTATGCGTAAATGCTGTTTTTGTAATCGCTGTGCTTAACTGTTTCTATTTTCTGTCCTAATTGGCACAGGTCACTTGTTTCATTTTTGTGTTTTTGTTTGAGGTTTGAGTCATTAGTCTCTAATTAAAATGCCAGGTGTGAGCAGAAGACATCTTGAGAAAACTATACGTTTTTGAATACTAAATTATGTAGTTAACTATTGAGCTGTAAACTAGACCTAATCAGAATTTGTAATTAAGGCTGTTGGGGAACTGCTATTTACTTTACAGTATTTACTTTATAAAGCAGTGTGATATACATTGTTATTTAAAGTAAGTTATCCCCACGGCTTGTTCTGTAGATTATAGCACAAATTTGTTTTATTAAAATTGCCACAAATTCTGTATATACTTTTTGTGTATTCTCTGATTTAGAAAGTGTGGTCATAAAACAAGTTAAACATATATATATGATATTTACATTTTGATATATATAGCAGCAGCACTGGACCAAAGTATGCTAGGGTGTGTATCTCCCAGGGTCCTCCGTTCAAACCCCAATACACATACAAAAAGATAAATATGGAGCCGCACACCAGTCTTTTGCAATAGAAAAAGGCTTTATAAGTTCTAAGCAAATGCCTGCCTGCATATTATGCCACGTTTCGGAAGTCCCAGCTCCCTTTCTCAAGATATGGGCAGTAATGAAACACCAACAATACATTATGTTTTATACAGTTTCATACAGGAAGTGACAACACACACATTAACCCACATACCGCTATATGTATAGAGTATCTGAATAAGAGAGGAATAAAGGGCAAGGGGGCTATATTACAGATGTATAGTATTTTAATCACATATTTATAATTCTGAACAGCAAAGAAACAAAAACAAATCATATTCCCTGTTAAGTCCCCTAGGGGCTAAAGTTTGGATTTTTTTGACCCACCAGACCTCTTTTTTCTTCAGCCTATCCTCTCTATCACCATAAGCTGTTTTTGGTATGACTTCAAGAACCTTAAATTTAAGGTCCTCTGCGGTATACCCAGCATCCACAAAGTGACTGGCAAAGCCACCTGTTGGAGATTGATAGAGGATTTATGCTGCGATATCCTAGCTTTCACTTTCTGGATCGTCTCCCCTACGTAAAGGAGACCGCAGGGACATATAAGCACTTATATCCCCGTAATGGGAATTCTATACCAGTTTGTGGATGTACAAAACTGGTCCCTTTTACAACTGAGCGACATTGTACGCAGCTGTGACAGGGTACCATCCCTTTCTTTAAACACATAAGCCACCGAGTGTTTAAAGAAAGGGATGTATTATCAGTATTTTACAGATACCATTCACAGTACTGATGCATTTGGAAAAATACCAATACTGGTCAGTATTTTACAATCACAGTAAAGGTGTGAAATTGCATGTTTGTGACACCAAATCTTTATAAATATGCCACATAACTGCACATTCTCTAGCCACCTTCCATCTTCCCCTTTACAAGAGTTGTCTGGTGAATACTAGGTGACCTGCCCTTGACCTCTCAGTAATCAAGAATGAGCAATCAGAAATCCAATGGCTACTCAGTATCTAGGAGGGCTGCAGAAATCAGAAAAAGGCCATAAACCTGCAGAATTGCACATGATTTCTTCATAATACTGCTGATTGTAGAGGTCGGGATTGCAGCTGTCCTCTAGGCAGGAATTCTACAATCTATTTATTTATTTGTGTTTATTTATGTTTTAGCTTTAGTTTCTCCTTTTCAGTGACTTGCCTTAAAAAAAACATACAGCACAGCATAAACAAACCAGATCTTGATTAAAGCTGGGTACCAGAGACGGGTTGACGGTTTATATATCGGGAGCCTATAGGCTCAAAAATCCTGGCGCCCTGAACCCCACCCCTCAACACAGATCACACATCCCAAACCACACCAATTTTAAATTAAGGAAATGTAATAAACATGAACTGGTATATTAATATAATTATATAATACTAGACAGTTAAGCCCATTATATAATATATTATATTACATTGTATATAATCTTTTATATATATAATCTACACACATGCGCAGATGCAAAAAAAACCATGGATTCACATACGCAGGTTTAGGGTTTTATTTTAATAGATTATTAACTTTACCATAGGGGATGTCAGATACTTTTTAAAATCCTGATGTACTGCAAATTTAAATGGCTGCAATAGGGGACAAATTGAAAGCCATCCCTATAACCACTGGCGGCCCTAGGCGCGTGCCTAATGGTAAATCCAGCCCTGCTGGGTACACACAGTAAAGAATTTTTTGCAGGTCCTGTCTGTCATTTTTCAAAGATCGGGCTACACACAGTAGTGATAAAGCCCCGATACCATCGGATCCGACGGTTTGAGGGCTTTATCGGTACTGTGTGTTCCTAGCTTTAGGCCCTGAACATACTTTTCATAGCATTTTACAAAATAATCTAATTTTTCAATTGCAGTGCACTCATCTGATAAAGAAGGATACGAGAAGGAAGGGCTTGATGATTTCCAAAATAATGACATTGAAGAAAAACAACTTTCATCAGTGAGGAGAAATTGGGCAATGAAAATGGAAATGACCATAAAGGAAGAAATGGAAAGGCAGAAAATGGATGAAAGGAGAGCTCAGGCTGCAGTTATCTTCTCAAAGCTTCAAAGAGCCAGATCGACAGCAATTAGAGGAACACAGTTAATGAGTATTTCCAAATTTGAAGACTGTAAGTAACCAAACAGTTGTAATACCCTGCAAGTATTTCTGTTGATGGGAGTATCATGTACAGGATGTAATGTGAGATGCATTCAGTGTGACTTTGGAGGCTATGGTGGGAGGTTGAGAACATTTGACTAGATAGCAATTTACAAACTCTGGGGCTTATTATCTATGATCACAGCAGACAAATCTCTAACATGCATTGTGTTCAGTTCCAGGGTGATGACTAATTGATTGAAAAACCAATCGGTTTTGTTTTTATTTGCGATTTCATGAAGTTCAGTAAAATATAGCCAGCCAAATGTATTGATGTCGTCGCAAAGCAACATTTTATTATTACTGTGGTTCATTTTACTATTACTATGGTTTTTTTAAAAAAGGCAAATAGCACTTTTAAATGTGTACAAGCTGGAAAATGCTGTGGGTATTATGTATTATGGCCAAAACTTCAGGTGTTAAACCAACTTCTCTGTGAACCATCATCCATCTCTACTAATAACCTCTGAATTTGCCTTACCTGAACATATTTTTAAGCAAGTAATAAAGATGGTTGATACATGAAAAACCCAGGCACCACTTTCTGGATAATCCACAAGCTTCAAACACAGGCTTTGATGCACATTTTTGAATGGATCCTTTAGTTTTGCTTTGCTTTGTGTTGTTTTCAATGCAGCAGGCTGTGTTGCCCTGCGTTAAATCTTCCTAACAAGCACATAGGGAATGTATTGAACGCTTTCTAAAAGCAGTGCCTGCACTTTCCATGCATTTTTAAGCTTCTGACAAGCTTTTCTCTTACATTAAATTTCTTTCAGTATATGCAATTTCCAGGGTTATCACCCATAATGCTGCTTTTCAGACTAGGTATCTATTTTAAACGCACACTTGACGTGTATCTTTACAGCGTGCTTCAAAGGAGAATGAAATGTAACTTGTATATAGGATTAATAGTTACAGATAGTGCTAAGGCTAGTATCTGTACAGTTTTAGGTTTTACCATTTTAGAAATATCATCCCTATATCTGCCTCTATCTCAGTGCAATTCTCTGCTTATATTTCCCATGCCATTGAATGTCTATAAAAACATGATTTGGTACATGCATGTGGTGTAATTGGGAAAATCAGAGGTGGTGAGCATCTTATTGACGTACACTGTGTTGTAGGTATCAGACTAATTGTTAAAAGCTAAATCAGTAAGAATAGCATCACTGCCTGGAATTAAAGAATACTGTGAAGAGGGTAATTTCCCCATGCAATGCTCATCTAATGATCTGTCATATCTTAACATTACAAGTGAATGGAGCTTCCCCTGTGTGTCATGGTATGCTGCATTCCCTGCAAGCATTGCCACTTCATCATACAGACCACATTGGGCGTGCATATGGGAAAGGAAGCTAAAGCCTTTACTATCACTTTATTCCTTACACTGCAGTCAAGAGGCCTATGTCGCACTGATGATTCCTCACTGGCTCTCTGGTTATGCATTTAGCTTATGGAATGGGGTATGATTAACTTAAGGTGGCCATACATATATATGGCCATCAGAGCCGGCCTTTGATATGGGTGACCGCGACTGCACGGGTTGCATTACCAGGGGGGTGACAGATGGGAGTCTTAGGTCACGGACCTGTAGCTCAAAGTTGTGCATCAGTGCCACAGCCCCTCTAGTTACGGTCCTCCAGATCAAATATATGTATCAGCACCTCACCACATACTAAGCCCCAACACATATAAGCTTTACTTAAGATGTGTGTATGCTGTGCTGTTCTGTCTGTGCATTTAGTACCTTACTTGTTACATAATGATGTACACACCATATATACTAGCATGCACAGAAGATACTGAAAGACAGTAAGCGGAGTTGGGGTACTTGATTTGAAGGCAAGCAGCATTCAACGGAGTATTGTGTGTGCCATGGGGGGTGGGGTTTTTTTTTTGGGGGGGGGGTGCTAGGCGTCAGAAACAAATCTTGCACAGGGTGCTATTTATCCTAAGGCTGTCCCCGATGGCCATACATATATACAATTTTACTTACCCGACCGGGCGCTCCTGCGACATTAGACTGATCCTGCCGGAACCGCCTTTCCATTCTTCTATGCGACCGACATGCGATCGCAAATCCAATTCATTTTGCGATCGCATGTCGTTTGCATAGAAGAACGGGAAAGGCTGTTCCGGCAGAATCCGTCTAATGTAGCGGGAGCGATCGGTCGGGTAAGTAAAATTGTATATATGGATGGCCACCTTTAAGGACTACTATGGTCATATGGAAACTACCCAGAAGTCTATCCTCCCCTTATTGGGCATGTCCAGGCAGCAGTGACTACATAAAGCATGCTTTTCATGCTTTGAGATGCTATGTAAAAAAGCAATCCCTGTGCTTTAGCAGCTCAGCATGTGTTTCTTTTCCCCCCAGATTCTGCACTTCAACATACTATTTTTGCTTTAAGTCTAATGTATTGGCAAAGCAAAGTAAATATTTTGCCTTACGTTCTTCCATGTGCTTCAGGCTGGCTATTTTTAAATTATGAATAGCATGTTCAAGCACAGGTAATACATATTAACTGTTCAGGCACAGGTAATGCACTGAAAAAAATAAAACTGACTTGATTTCCCAAAGGAAGCTTAAAACCAATCAAACAATGTGATATCAACACAACAGCAATGCTGACACAACTATGTAGATTGTTCCATTTGCTTCCAATGTAAAGATGTGACCGTACATTCAAGGAACATTTTGCAGGCTTCAAAAGGTACAATCATAGGTCCTGTAGCTTTTTTTTCAATGTATATTAAAAGACCCTATGAACCATGTTAGAATTTCAAATGCTGTGCACGGAGTGCCAGGTTTAATGCTCTTATCCTAACTTGGCCTTGACATACTGGTCCTTGATTGATTCTGTCCTGTGATCTCTATTGATTGTAATCTCTATTAGAAGCAAAAAAATACATATTGCACAGTAGTTAATAGAAGGGGGAAAATAATTGTTCAGAAAGAGCTTGTCTCCCTTTGGCATCCAAAGAATGAAAAGTTTAGAGTGACCTTACTCACCCAGTGGTGAATTTGCAGATTGTTTATATTGTCGTTTTTATATACTGTTTAATAGCTATTTTTTTTTCTTAGCAAGCCTCAAGTATATAGCATGACTTGAAACGACTTGCAAAGCTTGAATGATATATTTGGAAGTAAAGTAAATATTCATGACCTATCTTTAATATTTTAACAAATATAACAGTGGGTAATCAGTTATCACTAGTAATCCCCCCAAACTAAAACCATCTGCAGAAAGGGGGCTCTTTCAGTGCTACAATGTAATGAGATAAAGCTAGTTTGTGGAATTAGCGTGCTAGCTTTGTCTAAGTCATAGAATATTCAGTAGGACAAATCTTGGTATTTATTTGATACCCCAATGCACCTTTTGTCTGGATAATTTCCCATTGGTATTAAGCTGAGCTTGGAGTCGATAGCCAACTGGCCTTTCCGTTTGTACCATTATTTCCATCAGACTTGATACATCTGCAATCAATCCAGAAGGATTTGTGCACGGTCTAAAGACATCTATGTGTCAGTTTAGAGTCATGCGAAACAAAGATTCCATCCATGTTATTCTTAATAGTCATTGCCCTTCAATGAATTAGATCTGATCACAATTTTTCCAGCTGCCTCTATAGGTAAAAGCTGGGCCAGTATATGGCAGCCCTAATGCCTCCTGAGACTCTCTTATTAACTTTTTTCAGTATACTTTTCATTCTATGGCACTTGAACACACATACAAGGGCATTTCTAATTTGCTATTTGTGTATACTAATCCCTAGCAGCAGAAAGTAATATAATGACTTACCTGTACATGAAAATGTATTATATACTCAGTATTTCATTATTAATTAATAAATTCATACATT